>JANPWX010000038.1:7348192-7396783 GCA_024734555.1 Trochalopteron elliotii
CAAGAAAGTTGCAGGAAAAATAAAGGCTTACTTAATGTTTTATTTAAACAAAATAACTCATAACTAAGGGAAGATAAGAACTTGGAGGAAAGAAAGAAAACCTGAGAAGTCAGTCAGTCAGTCGTCCAAATTCAGGTAACAAGCATAAATTACAGATGTCAGCACAGAGTCACACCATCTATTTTTACCTACCCAAATTTCAGCAGTTAGTTCAAATTAGATGCCTATAATCCCTCTTTAGTCAACAGGATAGGCACAGTAATACTGGTTCCTGCTGGCAATGTTTATGACTTTCCATTAGCTACACAAGAAGACTTCCTGCTAGTTTAAAATAGGTGCTTTACCTTTCAACAGTTACAATTAGATAACAAAGTAATGATACAAAGGTCATGAGTCTCTGGCATTTTTTCTATGTATATTCATTTTACTATATTTCAGGCTTATCCTTAGAAAAGATGTTAGTGCTTCCCTCTCAAAAAAAAAAAAAAAAAGAAAAAAAGAAAAAAAGGCTTTTTACTGTGAAGGTCACCCAAAAAATTCTCTCCCCAGATTGATAGCATGGCAGACTTCTCTCCACTGAGCAGACACTGACAATGTGAAGTGTCATCCAAAAGTGATGGACAGTCAGTCAGAAACTCGGTCAGTGTAAGGAATACCTACCTGCTCAAATAACTACACTTGCTGTCCCAAATTCAGTCATGCTTGCTAGCATAATATTTTCTATCCACTTCTTGACATATGTTAAACCCATCTACTCTCAGCTGGGAAGACAATAAAGAACAACTCCTTAATATGCTTTCAGGCTGTCTAGAGAAGCTTCTCCATCTGTCTGAACCTTTTTCAGGGAAATTTCAAGAAAGGAATCTCATAGTCTGTGCCCTGATACAGCAAGAAGCGACAACAAATCATCTGAGTGGCAGCAACCAAAAGTTGAAGACCACCAACTTCTGAAACTTCTCTCTGCTGGAAATGAGTGCTTCTAGTCCACTTGAGGCAGTGGAGAATCAAATAGTCTTTTATGTGAGATACCTTCACCAATGTTTTCCTTTCTTTGGCTGTAGCTGGGAATGCAGTAGAAGCTCTCATAGCTTACTGCAACAAATCCAGGAGCTGGGTGTAAAACCCCATATTCTTGTATTAATTCTAAAAAGCGTGAATGTACATGCTTAATCTCCACTTCATTCCTAATCTACTCCCTCCAAAATCAACAGGTTTTCTCTCTAATATAGCTAATAATGTGCCTCTAATAAGGCACATTAAAATGCTGGCATTGTTATAAGACCATTTTAAAATCACAGTAGAGGTATCTTATCAAAAACTCACTGGAGAAAAACATTTTCTGTCAAAGAAGGTGGCTAGTTTTGTCAGCACATAAAATGCAAAAATACCACAGCATAACAATTGTAAACAAGACGTCCCAAAACCCTGACAGTATCTATCCCAGCAGACAGTGGCCATGTCTACATCAACAATCAGGGCAGCACTGCAGAGCAGACAATAGAGTGAGAGTTTCTCCTGACAACGTGACCTTCATACCACATTCATTTTAGGGAGAGTTTTGTCTTAACTTTAGTTTGGTCCCAAAGGCCCAACAGCTATCAGTGACATGAACAGAGAGGGGCACTACTTCCCCTCCCTTTTCCTCTAGTTTCATTTGAAAGGAAAAGAGTTTTAAAGGAAACACACTGACATCATTTCACAGTGTGCACCTCTTCTAATTGTAATTGTCCACATTTCCTGCAAAGTTCACTCATAATCTAAAGTGAAATACAGATATATGTGTATCCAGTCCATTATCCCTACAAGTTACAAGTCTCAGATGAGAGAAAATGAAGGCAAATGTGCCCAACGTTCAGATTACAAAAAAAAAAAAAAAAAAGAAAGACATATCTATTTGTAAATACTTCTACAAATAATATTTTTTCTTATAGAAGCTGTACAGGTAATGCTATTTTTTATGTCATTTCTCATCCACTAAGTATGCAAAGAAAATGCTAATGAATCCAAAAATTATAACATAAATTATCTTTAATTCCACAATTATTTCCACAAGCAATTTTTTTTCCTCTTCTTTTTTTTTTTTAAATATTCTATGGTCAATTAGTAAGTAGTAAAAAACCCACAACTACAAGAGAAAAATGGAAATTAAAATACAACCCCACCTTTCTTAATCTTAAAATATTTTTGAATCTTCCTAATTTGGGAATCATCAACTAGGTATCATTGTACAGCCTTAGATCTCTCTCCTAAAGGCCTTGGCTGACTTTTATTTCCTCTGCATCTGACTGCAGCTCAGTTGCAAGAAATACACAACAGCAGCAAACTTCCAAGATGATTAGGCTAAGTTATTGTGCAGTGTCACGTACAACTATCTGAAAAGCTTGTGGCAAAGTGGGGAGGAGAAGTTTCTTTTTCCAAGTAACAAGAAATAGGACAAGAGGAAATGGCATCAAATGGTGCCAGGAGATCTTTAGATTGGATATTAAGAAAAATTTTTTCAGGATTGCGAAATAATGGAACAGGCTGCCCAGAGAAATGAGAGAATCACCATCCCTAGAGGTATTCTAAAAAGATGCAGGTGTGGCATTTGTCACATGTGGCACTTGGACAAGGTTTAGCAGTAGACTTGGCAGTAAAGGGTTGACAGTTGGACTTGATGACCTTTTCCAACAGAAACCATTCTAGGATCCCATGAAAGAGCTGTGACTCAAATAGTAGATGGGGAAATAATAGAGGTGATCTCCAGAATCACAAAATCAGAGTTAGGATGGAAAAGACCTCTGAGATTATCAAGTCCAGCCTATAACTCAACAACACTGTGTCAACCAGACCATAGCATGAGTGCCACGTCTCGTCTTTCCTTGGACACCTCCAGGGATGGTGACTCCACCACCTCCCTGGGTAGCCCAGTCCAATGTCTAATCACCCTTTCTGGGAAGAAATTATTCCTGATGTCCACCCTAAACCTCCCCTGAGGCAGCTTAAGACAGTGTTCTCTTGTCCTGTTACTGGCTGCCTGGGAGAATAGGTTGACCCCCACCTGGTTACACCCTCCTTTCAGGGAGTTGCGGAGTAATAACGTTCCTCCTTGTAGTGGTGTGTTTTTAGTTTTGTCAGTTCTATGTATTTATTTGTTCCTTGCTTTTATGCTGTTTTATATAAGTTGTAGCTGTTTGTTCCTTCACTCCCATGTTTACCCCTTTGTGGTTTACCCTGGTTACTGTTATTTGTCAATCATTATGTTATGTAACCCACAGGTCCTGTCAGTCACTTCGGGGCCTCTCCTTGTGTCTGGAAAGTTCCAGGGAAAATGTCAAGTGATTGGTCAGGGTCCCAGTTGTTCCCCCCTTCCCCTCTAGGATTGGTTCCTGGAGAAGTCCCTCATCCGCAGAGCCACTTCCTATTGATCCCATGCCTAACGCTTCCCCTTGCTCCTCCTCTGCATTTAAGATGCTCCACAGAGAGGATCTATGCTCTGTTGGGCTGACTCTTTTGTGGTGAGGTGGTCCCTCATGGACATCAATAAACCCCAGCTGCTGTTCACCCCTCAGAGTCCTTCCTTCTCTTCCTTGTCTTCGCTCACGCTCTCGCGACGGCAAAGGCCCCACAGGATTGGGAAGGTATCCCCGGATACTGGACAGTACCTTGCACTGCGGCCAGTGTCAGGGCTGGCCAGGCGAAGCGGGACAAGGGTCCCAAGACACCACAACCACCACACCTCCTGACCCTTCTTTTCTTCAGGCTAAACACCCCTAACTCCCTCAGCTCTCCTCCTAGGACATGGCCTCCAGACCCTTCCAGCTTTGTTGTCTTTCTCTGGACTTGCTTCAGCATCTCAATGTCCTTCCTGAATTAAGGGATCCAGAACTGGGTACAGGACTTGAGGTGTGGCCTCACCAGTGCTGAGTATTGTGGGACAATCACTTCCCCGCTCCTGCTGGCCACCCTATTGTTGAGGTGCTACTTGGCCAGCTGGGCACATGCTGGCTCATGTTAACTCAGCTATTCATCAACATTCCCAGGTCCTTTTCTGCTGGGCAGCTTTCCAACCACTCTGCCCACAGCCTGTAACACTATATGGGTTTATTGTGGCCAAAGTGCAGGACCCAGTAACTTCGTCTTGTTGAAGCTCATGTTGTTGGTCTTGTCCCACTTATGCAGCCTGTCCAATTCCCCCCAGATTCACCTGCCCTCCTTCTCCTGCAGGCCCTACATTTTTTCTATGCTCACATTGCATTTTCTAAGAGAACTAAAGTACCAGTTGTTCAAACAACCTCATTCACTGCATAATTCTAATTGGTTTAGAAGACATCATGCATTCTATGCAGTGAGAGACATAGTTTTGGGTTTTTTTAATAAGTGAAAATATATGATTACTTGACAGTATCACAGTGCACCTATACAGAGGATGAATGTTAGATAATCATAACATTAGATTTCCTAACTTTTGAGTACTTGAAAATCATCACATTAAGGAAAAAAAATGGTAAAAACACTAAGTGGAAAGAACAATCAATTTTAATTTCTCTGTTTAGCTGTAATAACCCTTATTCTCATGAATCAGTATTAGCAATTTTTACCCTCAATCTTCAGAGCTGTCTGATATGACTTTAATGCAATTTATTCCTATTATCTTGCCACAGACCTGACATTGCATCAGTGGTTCTCCCACTCTTTGCAGAAGTCATGGTAATGAATTAGCAATATCCATTCTACCAGCACTGTAGCAGCAGAACATCTGGGGGTTTGGAGGGGAAGAAGAAAGTGGTAAAAAGGGTTAAATATTCTCCCTGTGGCACAAGTCCTTGTACACATGGCAAACCATGAAGACAGCAGTGTATCTCTTGATAGATGTGGGTGAGGACTGGGTTGGTGACCTGCAGCTGGACTAGCCTGTTGGCGTGCAGTCGTAAGAACATCTGCTGTGCCAGGGCTGAAGAACTCTCATCTATCCTATGACCTGCACAGGCAGAAGGAGCAGCCCAGGCATAACCTCCAACTCCCATCAGGGCTGCTGTACCATCTGGGGACAGCCACTAGCATGGGACAGCAGCACCTCTGTCCTGAAAGCTACTGGTCTTTTTTTGGTCTCCAAAAGTATGGACACATCATTTGGTTCAGGGAAAGCCAGTGTTTCTCTCTCTTCCTTGAAGAGGAGATTAAAAACTTTCTTGTGTAATCCAACATGAAGATGTAAAGTTCAGTGAGCCTTAATAATAGATCTCATGAAAGGATGCTACCAAAAGCTCTTTTTAAAGTAACATCTTCATATTCTGTCCTCACTTTAAGGCCACTCCAAGGGGTCAATGTAAATAATTTCAGCAAAGTTTGGCTGAGAGCTGAGTGCTGCAATGAACAAGAAGCCTGCCAAGCACGTGAGACTCCTGCTCAGAGACCAGCACTTGGCAGGTGTTTTCAAACTGTGCTCCCTAGACTATCTGTGAGGAGTAACCACAGGTGGTTCAGGGAGTAGTTTTCACTCTCCCTGTGCACAGCAGAAACAAGGAGGCGGTCCTGTTTCCTAAGAAAGTTTTAATTGTCAGTCTCCAAGCACAGTTCCTTTGTATTCCTGCCAGAACTCTCATGTATGCCTGTGCTTGCTTGGGTTGCTGCATAGGAAATGAAGGCTGTTAATGAGTCTCTCCTTTTGTCAGGTGTTTGTTTGCTATACTTTCAAGTGTTATCAAATTTACCAATGACACAGAAATGGGAAGTTTGTAAACATGCTGCACAGTGACCTGAAGGTAGTACAGCACCAGAAACTACAGGCAGTTGGGGAAAAATAGGGGTGCTGATGAATACAGAAATCCAAATTCTAGAAGAGACAACAGTGGGCTTGGTTGCACAATGGAGTACAAAAGCAAGCACCTATAAGCACTGTAGTAATGTTTTACTGAGATGTTGTTATTCACTTCACTTCACTTCACTTCACTTCACTTCACTTCACTTCACTTTAATCTCTTTTGTCTAATCGAATCCATGGACCTCTGAAGAGGGGAGAAATCAGACAGGCCATAGTCAAGTAGTTTTCACAACAATAGTTGCATTTGAAGAGGTGCAAATAACACAACAAATTTTAAGAATCAAGTTCTAGCTATTGTCTCAATGAAAGCACAGGATGTGTGGTGGAATAAATAGATTGATACGTATAGCTGAAATTAAATTAATACCATAGGTGTGCTGTAAACAATATGCTGTAATTTTCCTTTTGTGGACCAAAACATCCAGGTCCCAAATTTACTACAGTAACTTTCTTTATGGAGAGTTTCCAGAACTTTGTAGAGTTGCTGCTGGGTCTCAGGCTTAACTGATCTCAATATTCACTGGGCTATATAACACTTGCTTTTGCCAGCAGCTGGAAACAAGTAATGAAAATATATTTTCTTGTGTCATACTTTATCTTCACCAGAGCAGCACATACTAAAAAAACTACAAAAAGTCCTGCCATCCTTCACATTCAATGCATTCTCAGTTCTTTTCTTTGGTTCCTTTATGGGGTACCTTCTCAACTGTCCTTGTTCTATCCAGTCCCAGTTTTCTCAGAATCATTTTGCAACCTCAGTTTTTACCATTTGTTTTCCCATCCTTTTTTTTTTTTTTCTTGCTCACTTTAATTACTGCTTCCAGTTAATTTTTTTTTCCTATGTGTTATCAATTTAAAGAGAAAATACAAGAGTTATACATATCATCTTCTCAGCAGGTAAGATTTTATGACGCCTTTCCCCATTCTAATCAAAATAAAGTTCATTTTTTCCAGGTTCTGGTTTTGCAATCTGCTCTTTATTGAGAGGCTGATCTCAGAAAATTTTGAGATTTTGATAGTTTTGAATGCTGTAACATTGTAGGGTTTCTAAGTTGTATCTATAATCATTTTTTTAAAAAATGTAATAGGTGTTATAGAATATTTCCTTGATAAATCATCAAATAATATTAGATTAAAGTTTTCTAGAATAAATCACATCTAGATTCTAACCATTCTTAGAAATTTTTAGCATCAAAATTGAGTGTAGGCTGTTCTAAAATGTAAAATTCAACTAATTTCAGTCATAATCTGTTAATTTCTATTATAAAAAGCATACTCTATGATATGCTGCTTCTCTTTTCTGCCATTGATTCTTCCCTCTTTTCTTCCAAACACCTGGAATTCCTCTTAGCTACAAGGGTGGATCCTTGATTGCTGATCCTATTTTAATCTTTTTTGATTCCTACAGTGGGATAGAGGGCAGTTTCATCTTTGAGGTCAGCTACCAAAGGGATATCATCAATAAAAGAACTGCAGATGTACAACCTGCATATTTCAGTGCACAAATTCAAGGCCCTTGCTTCTCAGTGTGCTGTTCAGAAATCAAGAATTCAGTATTTATAAGTCCTGTATATAAAAATGATAGCTGAGGGAAAAGAGAGTAAGCTTTTGCCAGAAGGCAGTGCTTAAAAGCATACAGAAAAGTTCATCTAGATATGACTGCTGAAAACAAGGCAGGAGATGACAAACAATGTGTTTGGGATATGGAGAGATAACAGAGGAGTTCTGCCCTTGACATTAATTGTGTGCGTTATCTGAACCCCAGTTTGGCAGCAGCTAGGAGTACAGGCTCATCCAGGGAACAGCAGCCTCTGAGGAGGCAATCTTTCTCAGAAAACTGGTAGTTGGACTTAAGTCTTTTCAAATAACATAAAAAGCTTAACCCTGACTAACTATGATTTGGCCCACCAAAATCCTACATTACTTAGGCAGATGTATTGCTCTGTTTAGCCACCGAACTCTTAGTGCCAAAATAGCTTTCCATATTACCTCAACTATTTTCTCTTCTTCTGCCTGCTCTTATTTCTGCTACATTACATATATTTCCCTGCTGCATTCTCCAGCAACTGACTGAACTGTGTCAGTCAGAGGTTGAGGATCTTACTGGTACTGTTTTAAACATGAGAATAGTGTACAAAAGTGCACCTCAAGAACAGGAATAGATTTAATTTCAGTTACACAAATTTCTACATGAACTTAACAGTAACAAGCAAAATTAACATTGTGAGCAATTATGTATGTCATTGTCAATTCATCTTTGTCTGATCTGCTAACAAGAAAAAAAAAATCCAACCCAACCCAAAACCCCCAATAATTCCCATGCCATCTCAGTGGAAACAACAAAGTCTCCCAAAAAATTTAGTTGCCAATCTATTGTCAATCAGTTCACCAGTGACAAAATTCCATTTCTTAATCCTCATATCATACAAGACCACGAAGTACTGAAGGAAACCTGGCACAACATTAAATGGAATTCAACACCCAATTTTTGCATAGTCCAAAATTTTGTTTTACATATTAATGGATAACTGCCAAACTGCAGGCAGCCAGCATCATTGACTCAATAACCTGCTGGAAAAATATCCCCCATGTGGATGACCATCTGCACCCACACAGCTGAGGCGTTAAATTATTTCATCACCGTCCCTGTCAAAATTTTAACTTCTTGACCTTCACAAAAAAATCCTGTGCCCTCCCACCTAAAATCAACCATCTTTTTTTTTTCTGAAAATGCTACAGCTGAAGCTGATAGCTAAAAACATCTCGTTAGACTGACAAATTTTTCTGCTTTTCCAGTATTTGCACTCCAACTTGGTAGGGGAAGAAGAGGAGGGAAATCATTCAGAAAGATAACTTGAGCTTCTTCTCTCCATCAAGGGATTGATTGCAAATAAAGATTCCCACCTGCTGCTCTCCACACTAGCCATAGCTGATAGTATCATATTTGTTGGTTTGCATTCATACATTACCATCACTTTTCCTAGCTTACCTGTCTTTTCTGTAAAAACATATCTTTTATTCCCTCTCCTTGCTGGTTTTTTTTTCTTTTTTTCTTTCTTCTTTTCCTTTTTCTGAATATCTTCTCCAAAACAGAGATTTGGTTCATTGCCCAAGGTCAGACAAGCCTTTGCCTTGGGAATTACTTTTTGCTGAACACTTTCTTTAGAGCAGCATATTCAAATTGGATCCAAATTTCACTTCTTGCACAGTTTTAAACTGTTGATCTTTCTACCAATATTCACAGCAAAATCTTTCACCATTTCACATCTTGGCTTTTTCAGTCCTCTCTTTTCTGATCTTAATGACTGCAAACATGTTCCTCAGCTGTAATATATTCAGTATGCTGCTATTCAGATTTTTTTGCTCGTTAATAACTACATAAATGTCACCTTTTTCATCCCTCCTCAGATTCTCCTTCACCTGCTTAATATATAAAGCCTTACATGAGCTTAAGTTTTGTCAAATGAGTTCCATCCTCCCTATTTTTTATAACTTCTATAAAGTTGGCCTCTGATTTTAGTCTGCCAGCAACAGAAGCTTTCACAGACCAATCGCTCTCTTCCTGAAACAATTTATGTCTTTCTCCTGCATAACTTTCTCACTCAGGTAACAAAGGACACAGGCAGATTATTAAATTATTTCCTATTCCTCCTCTAGACCTAGTTTCAAATCTGACTTTGTAGCCCTGGGGCCTTATATATCTGGTGCTCTTCACTGGTGAATTCTCCATCTTCCCTTCCATACTTCCCCACTTCAGTGAAGGCCCTTATTCCTGCCTTCTTTATCCAGCTCCAGACTCCAATTAGAAAGAAGTCTCAAACAACTGCCTGCCAATCCTGGCTTATCACGGTCACTCTTTTGTGTTTTAATCTCATCTGCATATTTTGTTTATTTGGTGTCTCTTGAGACATCATTCCCCTGAAACCTTTTATTTATGTATCTGCATCAGCACTTAGCAACAAGAGCACTAATGTTAAATATTTTTATCATTGTAAAACAGGTGAAATAGATAAGCTGCTCTATAGCAATCTTGGCTCCTACAGTCAATGAAGACAACCAATATGTCCAGAGGCATTTTTGTCACTGATCTCAGATGGCTGAAATAAATAAGAAATTATCTTATTTCAAGGTAGTTTACTTCTGTAATGATGGATTCGCTTTTTGTGTTCTCAGAAATTAAAGTAGTAACAAGAATTTATTTTATTCCATTACCCTACATTTCCATCCACTTGTATCTATATAGGTTGTCGGACTTTTTCATTTAAGGATTAAAATTTGAAATACCAGGTCTGTATGGAATAGTAATTTCTTGACAAGAAGTGAAGGAAAGGAAACCCAAGCAAACCACATCTGCCTTGTCACCATATTTATTTAATGTGTATCCAAAATAAAACATCTTTCTCTCAAGTTGCTGGTATCTATTTTTAGAATCAATAATTGCAATTATTTGTAAAAATTTGAGCTTTTGGTACTTGTCCAGAATTCAGAAATTGATATTTAAGTTAAACTTATAAGTTTCACTACAGGATTGTTAATCCTTTCTAGTAAATGCTACATAACTAAGAAGTGCTTATTAGAGCTCTCACAGACAGAGGTAGGAGTAGAAATAGTTCTCGACTTCAATTTTACAAGTTATTAATTTTGGATGTGATATTTTTATGAAGACTTACTCAGTTTGACTTGTCCATTGTTTGCGAATACATCCAGAAGTATACGTGTCAAACACTACTTGAATAATATCAATATTACTAGGCACCTTGCTCTTGCAAACATCAAAGTCTCCCAAATTGACCTGAAATATCATGTAACCTCGACCTAATCAACAAACTGGTTGGGTCAAATAGGACAAACTTATCCAGAACTGTGACAAGCCTGAAGACTAGTAGAAACAAATATACAAGCTTTGTGATGGCATCCATTGCCCCCAAATTTACAAAAAAACACCTGCAAAAGCTCAGGTAGTTGGATTCCATTCTGAAATCTTTGCAATTATCCAGTTGTGGAATCTACTTGTGTACTTTAGCCTTCTTGCAAATTACCTACCGTGCCTATAACCATGACATATATATGTCATGCCATCATCATCACTCGGAAGTTTTGTTTCCTTGGCCACGTAAAGCAGACAATTTTTCTATTCCCTGATTATATTAAGTTGCATATTTCTAATTCTTCCCCAAACAAATTTAGTTTCACGATTAAACTAATTTTGTTTCATGATTAAATGTATCTTGGCTGAGAGCCTGAAATTCACTTTCCATGAACACTTGAAAGAACAAAATTTAACTTGCATGAATTTTCATAAAAAGGCTGTGTGGAGAGATTGGAACATAAGCAAAAAAGGAATTTTATGCAAACCTTTCAGAGATGATTGGGGAAAGCATTTCTATTTGCCCTGCTTGATTGTTAATATGTATTTCTCTCTCAGTGTGTTTCTCAAGATTTTTTGTAGTTGTTGCATTTATATTACTTAATACATAAACAATAGCTGCAATAACAATGTGTGTAATGCAGCAGCTACAATAGAGTGTGAACTATATATATAATGTGCAAAAAAAACATTTAAAACATTTTGATTTACAAAGTCAAGCACTTACGTTAGAAAGCGGCAGATTTAAAGTGGTGGAAAGGAAATTTTATCCTACCTGGCTGTCTGAAGATGCATAGGAATAGTTTTTAATTCTGTGATCATATAAAATCCTCCCTCCACAAATGTATTAACACCTGTGAACCAGGATCTCAGGTTTGGCAATGATATACTTAGGAGTTTACAGAGGTGGCATGTGATTCAGCTGGTTGTATAGATTTTGTGTAAATGTGCCACATTCCAAATAATAATATGTAAAGACTTTATTCTTTAGAAAAACCTACAGATTGAGAGCTTTCCTTGTGCACTGTGGTACGTTTCAGGTGATAGATTCTACTCTCTCATTTGCCCTGTTTTGTAGCTCAGAATTATGGGATTGAACACTGGTCACAAGAAAGGCTTGAAGACTCTGTTGTATTAAGATGATATGACACGTTTGTACAACAAAGTATTTTTGTCACATACTATTAAGTCACTTTATAGAAAAGCAATTATTTACTCTGCTATTCTAGTCAAATCATGTAACAATTACTGACAAAATACAATACTATTATTAATTTTCCCTGTGCAGAAGTAGACTGAACAACAAAAAGCTATCAACATTTCAAGGGACAGTCACAGATTTCAATAGCCATCCAGAATCTGAACCTGTCTTTCCAGGCAGATGGTTACATGACCCAGTACACTGACCAGCTTCGTACAAAGGAAGATTTATGATCAAAGTATGCTGTTTACTCTAAAAATACCTCTGTGTTCCTGACTCTCACAGGAATCTTTCCTGAGGCTTAGTAAAATTTCACAGCCAAAAGTTTTCAAAAAGGTTGTTGCTGACTTTTGTGGAAAGGAATTATCTTTAGTTTATAACACATTCATCTGTTCACTTGGGGATCCAAAAATGGAAACATCTCTACATTACTTCTGAACAATATTAGCCTTATTTGATGTTTCTGTATGCAAAATATAGCAGAACTAACTTCCAATTATGATTGACACAATTATGATTTTTATATTCAAATAACTCACAGATTTTGGAGTAAAAAGACAAATAGACAATGTAGATTTGGTCATCAGTGTCTTTATTATTAACTGATCTTCTGGTTGAGATACAGAGATTTTTTAATTCAGTGTTCCTAAAAGAAGAGATTCCACAGGAATAAAAAAAAAAATGAAATGCATAAATAAAGAACAGTTCAACACAAATAGAGCATATAAAAGTTGCGTTATACCGTGAAATGAAAAGTTATTAAGTGGATAATACACAAAGAAAAATAAATGCAAGAAGATGGAATACCTAACAGCAGATGTAGAGGATATTTAAGGTTGTTACAAGGAAATAAGAAAATTAAACTAATTAGAGAGATTGTGATTTAAGAAGGTTTTTGTTCACTTAGAGATAAGAACATCTACGCAAATCCATGTTCATGATCAGAAAAAATGCTACCCAAACCACTCCTTTGCTTTTTCTTAATCTACACTGCCTCTCACACCCAAGATCACTATTCATTTGACTTTCCAATAACTTATCCAAACCTAAACTTATTTAAGCAGTTTGCAGTACTTGTTAATAGATACTAAACTAATAATAATACTCTTGTATTATTCTCTTTGTAATTGTTATCAGAGTGAGGTGGTGCAGTTACTACAATAGTTACTACTCTTTGATTAAATGAAAGTGTTAAAACAGCAGTCTGCAAGTCACAGTGATACTTCTTGTATTGGAAATACTTTGTACGCACTTCTATATGTTACCCAAGCATAAGCAAAAAAAAGCCCATATAATTGAGATGTCTACAATGCCCCTAAGTACACTGATTATATATATATAAATAAATACGTATAAAAATATGTATAAAATATAAATCATGTATATAGAATATAAATTATATATATACAATATATGTTTTTTATATGTCAAGAAAAGTCTGTGAGGGAAAGAGAAAAAGCGGGGTATATGTTCAGAGCAGTAAAAGGTGATATCATACACTGTACATTGTTTTAAGAGCAACCAATACTGGTTTTAACCAGAAGACCTAGAATTTATCTCTCCTATAAAACAAGCAAAATACAAAACTACGAAACACTTTTCCAGTGCCTGCTTCAGCACTATCAACCTTTAAATGACATGAGCTTCTGCCTAGAAGTCTAATCTAAAGCCAATGAAGTGAATTTTCCAGGTGTCTTAACCAGCTTAAAATGACAACTGGAAGTCAGAATAGAGTTCATAGTTTAACAGAAAAGTAAATTTTGAAATAACACACTTGTTTCAGTAACACGTGTTTATCAATGGACCAACCTATAGTACAGAGAAGACAAATCCTATTAAACTTAGTGGATGAGTGAAAGAGATCAGTTTATGTTCCTTCCCTGAATCCAAATTATTCTCACAGCTCAAGAAGAATCAGTGCTGATAATGCCCTAACAACCTCTAGCACCAACAGATATGACCTCAGGTGTAGTGATAAGAATATATAATTCTGCATTCCCTGAACTCATCTGTGTCTCTTGGAGAGTGCTGATGCTCTGGGAGCTTGGTGCCACGTTGAACAATAAAAAGCTTAAAATTTAGAAGAGATTCAAAATACGCCAGGTCACACAATAATAACACACCACTAATGGTAAGTTAGGAGTTCAGGAACTCATTTTGAATTACTGAGGAGGAAAACTTGCAAGAAAGTAACCATTATTAAGAAGTTTAACACGGAAGTCATGTTGGGAATTAAAATAACATATTTCATTTCTTAATTTGTTCATGTTATTATGTTTTCTGAAACTATTCTACTGAATAGAAAAGAGAATAAATAAACATTTTTTTTTTCTGCAGGAAAATAATTCCATGGCTCTAGAGTCAAAAGCAGGACTTCCAGCTGACTTCAGAAGAACTGGACCTATGATCCTGCATGGAAGCATTCGGGACATGCCTGCAGATATCACAGTCCACCTTCCACAGTCACCTCCTTGCAGATGATAATTTTATCAAATTCCCAACCAAATACTTCATCATGATGCAGCAGACAGAAGAACAATTATCATTTCTCATTTAGAAACAATAACTCTTTAAGTTGTACATATTTAGTTATTTTTAATTAAAATCAATTACAGTTGAAATACATGTTCATTCTTTCTCTAGGGAAAGCAATCACAACTGTGATCTGGAGCCTAGATGGGAAACAGTAAGATGGAGAATGCCCCTTTTATTTTAAATAATCCCTCATATATAAATTATTTGCCCCCACAGAGCAATTAGAATAGCAGCTGAATCTTTTTCTTTCCAGACCAAGGATGGCAGGAAGCAGACAAGGCAAAAATTTATTTCTATTTTGTTAAGAGCCTCCTTATTTAAATCCTGAAATGCTATTACATTTCAAAAAATACTTTTTTTCTAATCTTAAAAAAACTAAAATGATCTCTTCAGAGTATATAAATCCTCTAAGGCAGAGAGAAGCTGTGGGAAGCCATTCCCTCATGAGTTGCAGGCAAGCACTCAGAGATTTCTTGCATAGGGAATGCTGCAGCCCTCTGGTGCAATAATTGGATACAGGATGACACAGACACAGTGGCTGAAATTGTGGCAGCTGCAGAAGGGCTGTGAAGATGATCTCTGCTTGCCCCTGGGCAGCTGGACTTTAGGCATGTCCGGCAAGAGGCGTCGGTGCTCCAGCTGTGCTGTGTTAGCACCAACTGGCTTCTGGAATGCATACCCAGCCAGACTTTCCCATGCCTGGCCCTAGACATGGGATGGAAAGCCTTATAAAGGCTCCTGAATTACCATTTGGCTGTTACTTTAGAACTTCAAGAGTGAGTGAGTGAGTGAGTGAGTGAGTGAAAGGCAGAACCCAAGTCCCAAAATAAATTGGGTTAGAAAATCTTTAAAAAGCGAGTTTTCTAATTTTCACTCTGGCAATATTTCTTCTCAGCATCATGTAAAATAAGAATGCCTTAGAAAGAAGTGAATGACCAGCAGGTCACCTTTTATTTTTCACACCATAAGCCTGATACAAAAGGCTTCCCCTTGATTTCTATCAGCCTTGGAAAGATACCTGTTCAGCAATTTTGGAGACAGATTTGTCGCCCTTAATTCCCACTGTCACCAATAAGTTTCATCTGCATGAACAAGTTTAAGAACATCAAGATCTGAGCCCTTATGCACCCACTCAGATTTATGAACACAAACACACCCACAGGCCCAGATACTTAAAGTGGGATATTAATTCTCCAGAGAGGCAAGCTCCTATCATGGGACTTATGTCGCCCTCCCTAGTGAGGGCAGTATAATCTATGCAGCTCACTAGAAGCAAGTAAGCTCCCTTTGACAGTATTTTCTCAATTCACTATTGCCCTGCTGGTTCTTGTGTGTGACAGTTGTTCCTCCAACCTGCATTTCCAGTCTGGCCATCTGCAGACAACATTAGCTCCAAGGGATACAGCGCTCCAAAGAAAGCAGAAAAATGTAATTCCTAGAGAAATTCCCAGAAGCTTACCTAGCTACTAATCAAATGGAGTAGGAGTTCTCTAGCACCGTGTACTGGGAGAATTTCTGTCTCGATAACTTGGGGTTTGACATAAGCCCTAGAAAAAGATGCGTGCTGTCTCTGGATGGAAATCCTCCGTGACACCACTAGACATGTTACAAAAACATGCTGAATAACAACTAAACTCAGCTTAAGAGAAAAAGATAATTAGCATGATCATTTCCACAGACATGCTGAAAAAAAGACTATTTGCAGCTATTCAAGCTACTGTGTACAGCTTGGTTTTTACATGAGAAATCAAGATAATACTTTAAGGAGGCAATTACTGTAGCATTTCACATACAGTAACCTACATATAAAAAGCATTAGTATTATAGATTATGCCCAGCTCTGCCTTTACATGACAGTGATTATTTTCCCTGGGTTTCTTATTCTAAAATACTATTACACCTTTTGGTTTATACTCTTCTAACTTGTAACCAAGTACACATCTTTGAGGGATTATAACAAGGAGAGTTTTGCTTAATAGTGTCTCAGCAACAGTAGTTACACCTAATTAAGGGATCAATGAGACCAAAACTTTGTTCTTGCACTTAAATAAAAATTAGGTTTTGCAGACAGTGCAAATAAATTTAAATTACTGTAACCTGAAGTACGTTACAAGCAATACCAAAACCAAAAAAAACCAAAACCCACAACCAAAGGCATATAAATATAATTTTTATTTACAAAGTATTTTACTGCGCATAAAGAAAAAGATAGGGGAAAAAATGCAAAGACACTGCTAAGCACAGTGAATATTTTCCACCATTTTATCAACCCTGAGATTCTTGATGTTAAACTTCCTCTCCAGGTTGGGTGGCTGTTTGAGCTGGAGGGAAGCTGGAATGAGGACAGTTCTGGCGATTCATGTTTTGGACCAGGGATATTTCAAGTGTTTTGATGTAACTTCTAGAGTTCACAGGTTCATTTACTGTACAGTTCCTGTCTGTAAGCTCCTCCACAGAAGTAGGACATGCAGACTAATCACCGTTATCAACAAGCACTAATGGTAAATAATTTTTTCATCCCACATAAAGCAAACACTGATAAGAGACAGACATTTATAAATCTGGTCTGGCTAGATGCTTCAGGTCAGCTGGCAGGTAAATTATTATAAATTCCAAAGAGGAATTAGAAATTATTCCATTCCATTTAGCCTCTAAGGGTGATAATTAGAGTTATTTATATTACTTGCTTTTCAACTCTGTTGACCAATGCAGTCCCAAACTGAGTTGCCAAGAGCAGGTATTATAAATACTTGGAAAGTATTCCATTGGAATCAGTGGTAAGA
Source organism: Trochalopteron elliotii (assembly GCA_024734555.1). Classification (NCBI taxonomy): domain Eukaryota; kingdom Metazoa; phylum Chordata; class Aves; order Passeriformes; family Leiothrichidae; genus Trochalopteron; species Trochalopteron elliotii. The sequence goes on from JANPWX010000038.1 coordinate 7,365,382, forward strand.
CAAAAAACAGCATTGGAAAGCAAAATATCACAGAAAAGGGAAGAGTTTCAAAAACTCAAGACTTCTGAAACACAATACACTTTTTACACACTTTAATATACAAATAGTTATAAATTGCTCTTTCAAGTATTTTGCAGATTGACAAATTAAAATTCAAACCAGAACTCAACAGTCCAGGAACATCAGAAGATGCCAGGAATAACGTTTAGGAGCTAATCTTTAACAGATGTCTGCCATATCTTAAATATAAAACAAACAAACAAAAAAAATTACAAATCTGATTGTTTAAATAGCTCGATACATTTTGAACTTTAGCCACCAAAATTTTTGACTCATTTCCACCCATCCTAATGGATAAACAATAAAGTGAAAAAGATTCTCTATCAAAAGAAACTCTGAATATTCAAGTATCATCTGTACAGTTAATTGAATGGACCTTCACAAAGCATTTATGTGTTTTAGAGTGCTGGCTCCCAAAGCAAAATCTAGAAACTATAACTGACTGATGTGACCATGGTTAAATAGGCTTTGACCAGTGGCAGCACCATTCTAGAAAGTGCAGCTTGTTTTTGCATGAGTTTAGGTGTTGATACGGGTACACAGAAGTCCCCAAAGGGCATGGAGAGTTATATGTTCAACAAGCACAAAAATGTGAAGTCCGCTATCTGGGAGTTTATGGAAGTATTAAGAACCCAGTAGGTCTGGAAAAAGACTAAATCCAATACATACTGTGGTTGCAACAATTTCTTCTTTATATGTTTGATGCTGCATCAGCATTTTCAATTAATTTTTTTCATTTTTTGTGTTTTCCTTCACATTTTATGGGATGTTCCATGGTGTGGGGAGTTTTTTTCCTAGGATTTAATACACAAAAGTTTGATCAAAAAATGAATGAGTTGTTTTTGTTTCATACCTTTTATTATTTTTATGTAATCCTGTTTGTGAATGCTCTGATTTCTGCATAATATAAGTTCACAACATAGCAACTTGTTGTACTGAAATGGGATACTCTTGATCTGAAACAAGAATATTAATCCTCAGCCTTGCATCAAACAATGACAAGTTTGCAACAGATTTCCTTCTCTCAGCTTCATTATGAAAGTAACAAACGTGCTTTTGCTCATTAACTTGAATAATATATCAAACAGAAGGCCTTTAATTGTTTATTTTGCTAGCTTGAAAAGAAGCTGTGAAATTATGGGGAAAAATGCACGAAGCAATTTCAGCTCCCTTTTTTCTTTGCTGTTTCTTTCCTCTGCTTTATTATTTTGCCTATAGCAACTCTTTCTCCCCCAAAATTTTGGAGAAATATCTCTCCAAATATTTCTCTCCTCAGAACTATTTAGGCATTTAGGAGCACAAGACACAAAACCCAGCTATTATAATAACCTCTATTTAAAGCTTGATTGTGGTGCCTCCTTTCACAAGCAGTAAAAGAAACAATATCATTACATTGCTACAACAACTTACAGAATCACAGAAATGGGCAAAATGTAATATCAAGGGGAACAGAACTCCTCACCTACTCAGGACTCTCAGAGCAAATCAAATAGAGATCTAAAAACCTTCCCACAATGGTAGATGGGAAAAACTAGCATCTCATCTGATAGCAGTAAAAAAACGACCAGCTGTAAAAAACTGTTCATCTCTTCCTTCTAGTTTCAACAGTGGGAACAGTTCCGGTCCTAAGAGATATTACCCAAGACATAGACAAAATCTTTAATTGAGGCTGTAACAGAACTTTTATCTTTTGACTTACATTTCCACTCTCAACCACTAGAGTCTCAACTTTTTGTGCATTTTGTTTCCAATTTGATTAACAAACAGACATCAAAAAAAGGAAATATTTCAAAAGGATTACAAAATCCACTTTCAGTCTCTTACAAAGTGGTATCTGAATTACTCTCAGTCAGGCAGCAATGGGCATGAAATATTTTCAGGACATAGTACAGCTAATATTCCTAAACTAGTCTCAAGAGAGGTAAACCCCAGAGGTCAAATTCTTCTGTAAGATAAAAGTGCGAAACTCTCACTGAAACATGTGTGAAAATCCCATATATAAATCTGTCCAAGGACAGAATCTGAAGAATTTCCAAGATGAAACTCTTGGCATAAGCACAAGAAAACCCTTTCTTTAAATGGAGATCCACATCCTTTAGCACATCTTTTTTCTTTCCTCTGAAGTAATACGAACATTAATGGAGAGAACAAAATAACGAAAATAGAAATGCTATAGGTTTCAAAATATGTGTGACAGCAGAGGGGTGGAGATACTTTGCATCAAATTAAAAATATTAAATTAATAATAAAAAAATAAATTCAGAGTTGGAAAGGCATTTATCAGATCCATTTATTTTAACTGGAAGAACCAAACCTTGTTTCTCAGCTCTTTCTCTTCTCATAGAGACCATTGATGCTGAGTAAGAACACCTGATAAAATGCCCTAGAGAAGCTTTACAACTCAACTGGCACTTACATAGCAGATAAGTCTCGCTGATATCAGAGTAATCTTTCCACAAGGATGAACAGCTCTTGAACAATTTCTCCAGGGAGCAGCATCAAACACAAACAGACTTTCTCCATCACCAGACATGATATTCAGTTCATATGTAACATACCTTGTGTCATGATACACAGGAGCTAATACAGTGATTTTTTTTATATGCTTTAACATCAGCAAATAATATAAACTAATAATTTCTAACAGTTAAAAAATATATGATGGAATGTGTTTTTAGAATGTAGACCTCAGATGCTCACCTTATCATTGCAGTCAAACAGCTGAAACACTTTGATCTTATTTACAGAAGTTCTATATAACTGGAATACCATTTTCTTATTTCCACCTTTTTCATTTCTTAGTTTGTAACTACACCAGAGAGCAATTCCTCCTGCTACATTACCCAGCACTATGCAAATTCTTGGTTTTTTACTCACCTAAAATCTCTGTAAAAATTAAATTTGAAAGGTTTTAGACAAAAAGCAGTTTGTCCAGTTCCCAAATCATGTGTAATTTTTCACAGTGTTTACTCACCTTCACTCACCCCAGAGGCTTCTAAACTTGGGTATCTGGCCTGAACTAGTCACCCCTGCTTCGTCAGTAACCAGTGACAGACAGTCTAGCAACTACAGAGGGTGTTTGTTCTGTGTAAGTGTCTTCTTGGAATAGAATGAATCATTAAATCATTGTATTGACATGAACTTAGACTAAATGCCTAACTATTGAATTGATACGGTCACATTGAATTAATCCTTTTCTCTGTGCTCACCTCCTTGCACTATATTAGCAAAAGCAAGCAAATACACACTATATACAGAGCAATTTCTTCCTTCTTGAGCATTGCTTGTTCATGAACAATAGTTACGATTCTTTGCTCTATCTGCATGAAAAGAAAAAAATTATACCATTCTTTTACAGGTTAAAAAACTCAGACAAAAATAGACAAAGTTATCTAATAAGCTCATTTGAGAGACTTAAATCAAACTTTTCTTTTTTCTTGGACCCTTTTTTTTTTTTAGTGGTGTTTTTGTTTGTTTGGTTGGTTGGTTGGTTGGTTTTGACTTTTTCCCTCAGTGTTCAAAACCGTATAAGGTGAGAACAGTCAGGTTTTTTTGGTTTCCAGAAGTAACAATTCTACACTGCCACAAACCTGGCTTCAAAGTCCTCTGTAGGTATCAACAGAGTGTAAGTAAAAATGGGATTTTTGCTCAGCTGGAATGATTACATGCCAGTCTTTGTATAAGTCTCTGGTAGAGGGATTCTCATTCTCTGGCTGCAAGGCTATGCCCATTTTCCTCTGTATCCCCCTGCCATATTTGTTGCAATACGTGAGGCACAGATGCTACAGGCAAGAGGCACACAAACCTGGTTTACCCTCAGAGAAGACACCTTTGGCAGTCAGCAGGCCTGAGTCACACTGTCCTGTCCTGTCTCACTCTTCTGTGTCTGTCATTAAAGTTTGCAGAATCATAGACAAAGGTAGGAGCACATTCGTGTGTTTAGATTCCAGAGTTTCAGGCACTTCTATTTTTGACTTTACAGTCTCGGTGCTCTTTTCACACAGATTTTAAATTTCTTGCTGTTTTAATCTATATCAGCATTAATACTGAGGGCACAATTAGGATTTGGCCATTTGGAATCACAGCATATACCTCTCCAACTAACATCAGAAGTGCTGATGATAGCAAACTGAATATATTGATTAACCATTAATAAATTGATATGATGCACAGTTTAACCAGTTGGTTACCAGTCTTCAATGACCATAGGAAAGGTAGAGGTTAGCAAATCTGGTATCCATGACACATTCTGGATAGGGAATATTCTAAAATTGCTTTTTCTATTTATTTCAATCTACTTACTCTACTCTTTCCATCTGCTTAGATGTCAGTCTTCTGCCTGCATATTCTCATCTGTAGCCTCCACTTCTGCTCATACCAAGGTCTCCAGTGTCCCTCCTTATCTTCCCTTTTCCTCCTCCTCCCCAGGCTTGCACTGCAGATGGCCCCTTCTTCTTGTGGGGAGATGTCTGGAGTGATGGCATTTGTCTTCCCAAGTCACTGTTACATGTGGTGGAGCCTTGCTTTCCTGGAGCAGGCTGAGCACCTGCCTGCTGTGGGAAGTGGTGAATTAATTGCCTTGCTTTGCCTGCATGTGCTACTTTTCCTTTCCCTATTAAATCATCTTTATCCTGATCCACAACTTTTCTACCTTTTATCTTTCCAACTCTCTCCCCAGTCCCAGAGGTAAGGGAGCGAGTGAAGGCTATGTGGGGCTTGGTTGGTGTCTGTGGCTGAACTACAGCAAGTACAGTGTATCTCTGACTTCTTAAAAAGCTGCAGAATTCTATCACTGCATTTGATTGAATACATCTGAGGCTTCAAAATCTTCTTAAAAAGCAGAATACAGATGAAAATAGAGTAAATTGATGTGAAAATTAAGAGCTAATCAACATTTTTGTGGGATGCGGTTAACGGTTAGTGAATCCAATAATTAAATATTTAACTGCCAGTCAGCAAATGAATACTACCAAGGTCCTCAACAGATTGTTTGAGTGTTTTAGAGCCTGAGATGTGTTGATTCAACACCTGCCAACCTGAGATTAACTGTTTACCTATTAGGAAGCTGGCAATTGATTTTTGAAATGACAATGAAACAGAAATGAGAAAGTAAATAATGCAGACACAGAGGAAATGGGTAGAGAAAACAGTTTCCACATAATACAAGTTGTTAGTGTTCTGAAACTCCAGAAAAATATGAGAAGCTACCTGAAAGTCAGTGGACTCTCACCAGTGTAAAACTGGTAGGAAGCCCCAAACAGGACTACCAGCTGTAAAAATTTCTAGAACAAAGTAAAGAAAAGGAAAAGAAATATGACAAATCAGAGAATCAACAGGCCTTAGAAAAGAGTTTGGAAGTGAAGAGTGTACCCTTTTGTTTAACTTACCTCTGTTTTGAAAAGCGAGAGACTGGCAAATATGACATCATTTTTTAAAAATATTATCCCAGACACTACAGAGCAGTAAGTTGGATTGTCCAAGTGGGAAAATTGGTAGTAACAGAATCAATGGTTGAAAGGATAAATAAAACACATAATATTTCATAAAGGAGTCATAATTCCTTTTTGAAACTTATGAAACTATTGAAAAAATCAATTAGTAAGGAGGTAAGACAACTTTATTGATAAAAAACACCAGAGGTGTTTTTAGGTCTTTCACCAAATGCTTTAAAATAAACTAAACTTGTCTGGATTAAAAGATAAGGCCCTCTCATTGATAAATAATAGTTGTAGCAGAGTAAACAAAGAGTAGAAATGAATGTTGAGTCTCAGAATTTCATCAGGTGAACCAGTCAAAGGCTTACAATGACGGACATGGACCTGCACTGAGATATATGTTATTAAACATGCATAAGTGAGGTTAGAGACAATAGGATGAAGGAGAAGGGAGGAAAAATCAAATTTGGTGAAGACACACATACAGAATAGCAAAATCTGAAATGGAAAATTCGTTATATTGACTAATTGAGTCTTAAAATGTCAGATTAGGTTTTAATAAACACAGTTATGCACATAAGAAGAATATATCTAACTATAAACAAGGAGAGAGATTATAGTTGTTCTTAGGTAATTGCTAGAAACATCTAAAGTCAGGATCTCAAAAAATAAATCCTGAAGCTACTGTGCATATTTGTGCATATGCTGTGCTCAACGAATATCATTAATATTGAGAATGAAACTGAGAACAACAGTCATCATGTCATTATGACACTTTGTAAACACTTGTCAAATCCACATGCTGGATGCTGTATGCAACATCCAAAAGAGCAAACCAGAAAAACTAGAGAATTGCAAAGATGATCAGAGGTATACATTTTTTTCTTGCCTAGGAAAAAGTACATAGCAGACTTTTCAGCTTGGAAAAGATGTAATTTTGTCTCCACAATCATTGAAAGGATGGATAATGTGAATAAAAAATATTCATCCAGTATAGCTCATTATGGAAGGACAAGGGGGCATTCAGAAAAATTATCAGGTAGCAAAAGTATTGGGGTTTTTTATAAAATGAACATTTCAGCTGTAGAATTCATTCCCACGGTAAATAAAAAACTAAACGGGCTCAAAAATTATAAGGAAGGATAACTTTACACATTTGTCAATGGTAAATGGTGGTCTCCATGGCATATCTGACTGATTCCCAAAAGATGGACCAGCAGTTGGATTCGTTGTGTCACTTCCTTTTCCCCTACAATCCATTTTAATTCCCACTGTCAGAAGCAGTACAGCCCATTCAGCCTGTAGAGAGTGATGCTGCTGGCCCAATGTAGGTGATCCACAGGCAAGATTAGTAAAAGGCAAACAGTGCTGCTTTTCCTGCTGTGCTGCTTTCCAGGAGCCCATCACAGTCTTTCTACTTTAGAGGACATTTTTTTCTGCACTATCTCCACTCTTCTATTACCATTCCCTCTCACCGTTATTAAAAACAAAATTTATTTTGATATCAAGGTGATTCACTGTTAAGCCATGAGAACAATTCTGAGCCTTCTTCCTGTCTATGAATACCCTGAACTGCACAGGCTCTCTGTTAGATCCTAGGGAATTCTATAAGTTGTCAAATTGTTAATATAAATGGCCTGTGACAGCTGGACAGAAGAAATAAATCGCATGCAAATACAGCACATGTATACACATGTATTCATAGTATTTACCTGTCTTTAATTATCGACTTGAAAATATTCATTACTTCCTGAAAAATAATTATTTCCAAAAATATGTACTGTTACAAGACAAAGGAATCAGAACAAAGAAATGAAAATAAACTCTAGACCTACAGGAAGAAGAAATCAGGGGAAAACAAAACAGAAGGGGAATAAAGATTAACTCAAGCCAAAAGAATAGAAAAAGCAAGAAATGAAAAAACTAACAAAGAGTAAGAAAATAAAGCAAATAAATTAAAAACAGAGATACAAAAAAGCAAAAAAGTTAGTAATAAATATTTGTCCAGGTTTTTTTCTATTTTTACGTGAATGGAAACATAATAATTTTAAAGATAAAATGGTCTGGAATTTCTTTTTTTTAAATTTAGGTATTATTTTTCTGATTTCTTTCTAAGAGCCACAGGGAAATTGTGGAAATCAGAATCATAGAACAGTTTGTGTAGGAAGTGACCTTTAAAGGTCATCCAGTCCAATTCCCCTGCGGCAAGCAGGGACATCCTTAACTAAATCAGGTTGCTGAGAGTCCCAACCTGCTCAAGTCCAACCTGGACTTCAGTGCTTCAGGTGCGGGGCATCTACAAAACAGCAGCTCTCTGGAACATAGAGAAATTTCCTCTAGCCCAAACACAGAGAGTTTTCGCTTACTTACCCCACCCAACCTCACACACTGACTTCTCTCATTGGGAAGGGAGATTTTCTGTTACATTCAAGTAATGTGCTAGACTCTACTTTTTCACCATGGTGCAAAAAAAAAAAGTAACATGGAGCACTATGCAGGTTCACTTCCCAAATTATCCAGGGCCAGTCCGGTGAAGGTGCAGCCTGAGACACAGAGCTTGGAACCACTTGTCACTTTATGACAATCCAATTTCTTCATACATTGTTTCCAAATGTAAAATGGAACTGACTAGATGAGATGTCTGTGCATGTCAGAGGATACTCAGGGTGTATAGAAATGATGTCTTGAATAGACTGGGTGAGAAGTATATTCCTTTTGATTGTTGCCTCTTTCTTTTTAATGTTCTCAGAAAATGGCTGTATCTTTCAGAGTCTCTCAAGGATTTTTAGATAAAAAGAGAGGTTTTATCTTTGCATGTCTATAAGCAGCGAAAAACTCCAGAGACTGAAACCTACAGGCAATTCAAATAAACTAAATCCGATCAAGGTAATATCAATGCCAGAATTAGAAGAAAACCCAGAGAGAATATCAATAACAACATTAAAACAGCAGGTTTCAACTGGAATCAATAGGCAGTATAAACAGAAAAAATTAAGTCACAAAGTGATAGTAGATAAAAGCTCCCCACTCATTAAAATTCTGTTTGTCTTTCTGTCTTTTTATCAATGTACCTATATATCTATGCAAGTGTATCAAAGTTTATAATGTAAAAGAATGATGAAATAATCTAATTAATTTCCGGTGTCATTTCACATATTTCTTTCAAGTTAAAACTGCAATATTAATAATGGTTTGCAATTTAATAAAATATCTCTATGTCCTATTAACTTCTATATCTGCTTGTTATAAAGCCCCTTTTTATCAAATAGCTAAACTTCAAAAGATTTCTGCTTTGATCTGAAATGAAAAAATGAGGTTCATTCCATTTGTACAGAATAACCTCACTATATCTTACAGAAAGACAGTTGTCTGTTACTGCCTTTCTGTTTCAAAATGCATTGTAACTTGGGCAAGCAAGAAGAAAAAGTACGGGAGAGAAGGCTGAGCTTTATGAAGGCACATTATAATGTGGCTGGGGCTGTGTCAAAATTTATGATGGTTGCGGCAAGTGAGATATTCTTCCTACTTGAAAAACAATAAAAGTTTCAGGAATGAAATGTGCAGGTGTTTAAAGGTGGGTTTAATGCTCTGGGGGTTAGCTTTCGTGGTTTATTTTTACTTTCAGAACTGAGATTTTAACAATATGTTAATCGCTTGTGATTTTCCAATAGCTTTCCCTTCTCCACAGGACAAAAAAAGATATTCAAAAGGTACAGTAAAGGGGAAATATTCTAAATTTAAGCTGTTTATGGAATTTACATCCCAAGTCAGCATTTCAGAAGATGCCAGTCCAGATATCCAGAGAGCAAGTTAACAATCTTTGCACCACCAAAACACCCACTGATATTATAAAATTTTTGATCCAAAAAGGAGCTCAGGACTGGGTCTAAATTAAACCATGTTTGACACTCACATGATTCCTGGACAACAAAGAAAAAAAGCCATATGTTTTATATTGCCCAACCTAGAGCCTTTGTAAAGAAAAACCATGAACCACAGTAAATGTTACAACATCAATCAGAACACCTTTCTGTCAGAACACCCTTTTAAGTGGGTCCTTTAAACATCATTGGTGAGTGAATTGGAAGTTCAGGAAAAGGCAATAAAGCTGATCATAGTTATTTTGTAATATGGCAGGCAGTGTGAAAAGGGTTGGTGAGGACTAGAGTAAAGGTGTTTCTTGCCACCTTATCATCTAATAAGAGTCCTTATGCTGGAGCTTACAGTTGTCCTTCACTGCCAAAGGGCAGAAGGGATCTTTGCTGCCCAGCTCAGGTCTGCAACTGTGTCACTAAAGGCAATTTATCCACTAGTACCCATCTGCATCTCCTCCCCTCAGCTTCTATCCCCCTTATCCACATCCACATGACCTCAGATTACCCTCATCCTCTATTTTCAGTATAATTAATCCATACTCTAATAGCTATATTCCCCTCCAAGGAAGTTCCATCATCACTTTCTATTCTTTCACTGCCCCATGCCTACCCCTGCTTGCACCACCACCCCAGACGCACATGCAGTTATTTATATCAAGTACTGCCTGCCTCTCAAGCCCCTGTCTGCTTCCAAAACACCTGCTATACCTGATTTTCTAACTGAAAAAGTGGCTCAGTACAATTTTCCCCAAGGAATGTGTACAGGATTGGCTGTGAAGGAATTTGGAAATGAGGGAAACGTGGTGGCTGCTATATAAGAATCTAGGGAGTTTTCACTCCAGTTGTCATAAGCTTTTTATCCTTCATGCTCTGTTCAGTAGCAACAGTGAACAAGAACAGTGACATGGACCAACCCTCCATATCATCCCCTGTTAGCAATTCTTAGAAATTGCTTGTCACAAGGGGGCTGGAATATACAATTGAATTTATGGCTGATTTAAACTTCTGGTTTTGTAGTTAACAGTGGCTTAAAGTTAATTGATATAGATTTATTAATTAACTGTCCAGAGAAAGTTTTATAGCCGATGTTGTTGTTTTCCCTGGAAATAGTGCATTGTGTAAAAGACAAAAGATCAGCTACACAAACGTGATGCTGTTATCAGTTTGTCTACTTGTTTCATCTCATATGAGAATAAGCATTAACATTCTGAGTCAGATGTTCTCATTAATGTGATTCCCATCATGAAACTGAAAATACACAAGCTATCAACACTGCTTCTAAAACTCTTTGTTCATATCACAAACCTGCTCTTAAGAGTGCCAGCCCCACAAAACTTGTGAATGTTCTTATTGAGTCTTACTTGCCTAAGAACAGGAAAGGAGCTGCAAAAAGGTCTCAGGTACCTATTTGATTTTGAGTACATCCCCCAGAGTCAAGATCCTCAGAACCTGTGCAACCTCCATCCTCACCTAGATGCACTTAAAGTTCCCATACATCAAAATATCTATTTGCTTCATTTGGCAGATCCAGGCTAATAAGTACTTTTGGAAAACGCCCTCTGAATCAAATCCTACGTAAAACAAGGTGCAGGGAACTAACAACTCTTTTGTACAAAGAATAGTTTCAGAAGAAGTTTTCCAGTCATTTAAGAGGGGGAAAAAAAAAAAAAAACCACCAAAAAATATGCCACCTTGGATTTGATATCGGGGAAACTTTATTACCTTGAGAACAGTGAAGCTGGGGAGCAGGTTACCCAAAAAGACTGTGCAGTCTCCATCTCAGAAAGTTTCAAGATCCAACTGGATAAAGCCTTACTCATTCCTGTTTGATGCCACAGTCGAACATGCTTTGAACAGGAAGGTGAACCAGGGACTTCCTGAGGTCTTCTATATCCTGTGTTATCCTTCATTTCCATATATTACATGCATTGCTTCTTACTGATTGTTTGGTGTCAGCTCTTACAGGATTCTCAAGTGTGCTTTGGATGAAGAAGCAGGAATCCATCAGGGGAAATGTTTAGGGCCTGCTGTCCCTTTGAGAATTCATTTGACTCTGAAAATTATCATTTGAATAACAGAGAATTTCTTAGAAATGGTGCGGTAATCTCTGCATGCAGTCCTTCTGCATGGACAACACTAACATGAAGTGCCCTACTGACCATTATTGGATACCTTCTAGCCACAGTCAGCCATGGTTTAAAAGTTTCTGACTTTTTTCTGACTATTTCCCACAACACAAAACAAATTTTTGATTCAGATAATATTTAACTCCACGTAAAATGCTTACTCAGCTGCTAAATAAAGTACTTTTCTGTGTGAGTAAACATAGCAGAATCTGACTCAGAGTAAATTATTTATTTAATACACTAAGCCCTACTTTCTGTTCACAAGTTTTTCCTTGAAACAAATGTACAGCAGTTAAAACAGAGCTACTGCCTCTTTTTCTAGTGGTGTTTGAGTTCTTGTTGTCTCCCCAGTTGGTTAATGATAAATGAACACCCCTGACAGATGGTGTTGCATGCAAGCCTCCTCATCAGTAGGGGCTGGAGAATTTCAAGGAAGGTTTGGCATTCACCTGGTTTTTATTATTATCATATGCAGCTATTTGTAGTAGATCATCTTTGTTTGCTAAAAAACAACCACATGGGAAGAAAACTGACACTAGCCAGGCTCTGCAAATGAAAACTGGGAACTCAGACACTGAGTCAAAGAGAAGGGTTTTGAGGAAAATGTGCTTCCATTTTCCTCCACAATTTCTCGGTGAAAAGGCAGTATTCAAGAGTAGCCAGCACAGTTCAGTATCACAAGTTCACTTGAGGACTTATTAAAAATAGAATTCCTTGATTTGTGAAACTAAGAGACTCTCCAGCAGAATAATGCTTAATTTTCTTTTTTCAAAGTCTTGATATCAAGTGTTTGTCAGAAAAATACAAGTCTTGTTGGAAATGCATTCCTGACATTGTAATAGGTAAATGAAATATAAATAAGTAATTTATTAAAGATCACGTGGTACAGTTCCAACCATCCTACATCCTAAATAGCCTGCAATATTTAAAATCTTCATATTAATCTAATCTTTATGCTCATACCTTATTATTTTTTAGATGCTGACAACACAAAAAAAAACCCACTATCTATACCATGAAATTTTCCTGTGTGAATGATAGACACAGTGAAGGCAAATCACACTGGAAAAGCAGGGAAAAATTGTCATATTTATCTTTTCATATATTTTAATACCTCATTTCTTATTGATGTAATGGAACTAAACAACAAACTCTCTGCAAAGAAATTGCTCACCTCCTGACACTTTCATTATTTCCAATCATATAAAAGGAAAATAAAATAAATTAGGTTTTTATGTGCCCTTAGTATCAAACAATGTTGCCATTATTTAAACAGAAGATGCATTGAAAGCCATAACTGTGAGTCTTGTGAGATTACCTTGTACACCACAGCTCAGCAGCATATCCCAGTACAACCAGTCCTGTATAAAGCAATCCTATGAGACTCTCAGAAACTGTGCTTCCTCCTCACCTCACTGCAGAGGCATTAGACTACTACCAGTGTTTTCATGTTACTCCAGTAACGGCTCTACTTTAGCTGTGAAGCTCTAAAGATATAGAATTGAAATTTTCGTGGAAGCATCCTAGGTAAAGAAATAATGGGTTTGATCTCCACTTTCTTGAAGTACTGCAGAAGAATGCAGGATCTTGTCTACATATAATTAATGTCACATTGTCAGTGGCATCAGATGACACTGTGTATCTGTAGACTCATCTTTTTCATTAAACAGAATATTCACAAACTGGTCCTAAAACATTATAATTCTGTGGGGAAATTGCAGAAATTCTTTACCACGCAGCATCTCTTATAGCTGGATATAGAGTTGAAGTCCTGATTTTGGATAGGACCTGTTGAATACCTTGGGATCAGTGAAATTTAAACTGTAAGAACAGAGATTACTTTTTTTTTCATTTAGCCTGCCTTTTTGGACTGTACTCAAAGGATGGGAACATGCTATGTGCAACATCAGAATTTTTCTTCTGAGAAAGCTTGACCAGAAATACATGGGATCCCAGGTTGACTTATGCACAACATTGCTTTTACATGTAACTAGTCATGAGGACATAATGACTAGCCAACATCCATTAAGAGCTGGCTGGTACAGAGAACTGGAATTCACTGGTAGCGTTTTGCATTGTGTGAGATTGCCTGCAGGTACTGTGGAGTCAACCTCAGGCCAAATTATAAGCATTGTTAGAGCTGTGTTTTTCTGTAGTCTTGTAGTGCTCTTCTCTTTGTTTGTAAACCATATGAAGAAAATCTTCTTTGGCTTCCCATGATGCCAGACCACTTCATATCAAAATAGATGAATGCTAGCCAGAGCAGTACATGTTTATACTATAGTTTTCTCTGAGGCAATATCTTTCTTCTAATTACAACATAAGGACATCCCCACAATCAGAGCCCAGGGTTACAGTATGGTGACCATTCCTGTTAAGCCATCTGAGAGATGAATAATAACTCCAGTGAGATGAAAAGCAAGACAAAATGCTCTGGGACTTTTTTTTTTTTTTTTTTTTTGTATTATTTTTTTTAAATCGCTATTATGTTTCAGGCAGTTGGTGCTTTGAGTGTTTTGTAATAATGAGAAAGTCCAGAGGTAAAAAACCTCTGCCAAACACTAAGACTGATTCACAAGCCAGTTTATACTGGTATCTTTCCATGGTTTTCAGTGGAATTCTCAATACGTGAATGTATATCAATAGGGTCATGCTAAAGTCTATAAGAAGGAATGAGGTTGACTATTTATTTCCAGTCACCATAATAACTGCAATAAGAAAGTTTTTTGTTGACTTAACATGGAATCTAAGGAAAGAAATATTAATTTATACAATCAAACAGTTTTATATCTATCAGTTGTGTTGACTTTTGAGCAAGCTGGAAGCAAAATAAAGCAATTAAACTTCTAGGGACTATCATGATTTAAATGCCCTGGAATTTTAGTTCACAGTTCCTATTTTCTTGGTAACCATTGTTATAAAAGAAACAATCCATACTAGAATTTATTGCTGTAATTTATATTAGGCAAGGATTTGTGATCCTTGAAATTCCCTGCTGTCTGATTTACAATACTCTTTTTCACTGTATCGTCCTTAATTTTATGTAATCAACATTTGAAAGGTTTCCTGTTATGGCTGCTGCCATATCAAGCTGAGGTTATTTATCTAGTCAGAATGTTTGGTCTTTGGAGTGTATTTGGTATATGCTAAGAGTCCCAATACTATATAATTACTTGTTTGCTTGCCTGCTCTTTTGATCAAGTCTCTGAGACATTATTGAGCTTTAGCAATCAATAGAATTTCAGGTGTCCAACAACCACTTAGCGATTTGTGAATATTGAGTGCTGGTGTATATATCCCAGATGCAAAGCAGCCAGCATGTTTATCTAATTCTTCATTTGATTTCAAAGACAGTTGTTGAAAACCTTTCATATGCACAATCATCTTCTTTCATTTGAGCATGGTACTAACTATGCAAATATATCAATTTGTGTGGTTTTAATAACTGAACTATTCTTTTCTACATGTACTTGTTTTCTCCTTGTTCCAGATAGAAATAGGGTAGGTTTTAAAGTGTAGCTCTCCTTGCTGTGGATTTCTGTTACATTTAAGGTGTTTTTTTATGTTTTGCTATTTTGAATCCTCCTCATTCTTCAAGCATAATGTGTATTACGTGATGTGAGGATAAACTGCTTCAATAAATCCCATTATTCTGAAGAACAATAAAAATAACAAGTTGGTGACACTGAAACAGTGATAAATAACATTTCTTATTTCCTTGCGCTTTTAGAATCTCATTCTTACACTTCTGAATCAACTCTAGCTCCCAGAGCTGTCAGACTAGGAGAGCACTACCTGCATTGTTTCTGTCAAAGAAAATTATGTTATTGAACACTGTAATTTGTTAAATTCCAACTCTTATTTAGACAATTAGTTCAACCTGTGTTATCTCTGAACATGTAACTGAAAAAATAAATGAACAGTGCATACAAAACACACCCATGGCTCCCAAAACAAAGAGGACCTTATTCAGGGAGATGCTATTTGAAGATAAGAACAACACTCTGGCATCGTGCCTCTCCCCATAATGCCATGAAACCAGTCTTCTGTGACAGCTTTGATGGTCGAGGGTCCCTGAGTTCCTGGAGGTAAGTAGGCTGGAGGACAATATTTTTTCTTGCAGGTAGACAGAAAACCCCAAAGACAACTTGTGAAATAAATATGTTTTAAATGATCCTCACAATGAATGCAGTCATCACGATTAGAGTTGTTTCCACGATAAGCCTGATTTTGCCCATTTTTACCTTCCTAGAAGCTACAAATAAGAATACAGAGTAACAAAGTCAGCGAGTTCAGCCTAAGGTCAAGACAAATGCTTTAACCCAAGGTTCAAAAGTTGAATTTTCTCTCACATTACATGGAAAAGAAAGACAAAACAAGTGAAAGATCAAGACAAAGAGAACAAGCAATCAATCCTCAGATCCTTCTGTGAGATATATGAAAGTGGACATATTGAACATAATTAGCATTAATATTTCCATTGCCAAACAGACTCTAGCTAAACATGAAGTAAAGGAATCAGAACAAGTCATGAGAAGATTTATGAGAACTTCTTTTACCTCAAACAAGTTAATGGTGACTGACTGTAGGTGGCCTACTGCAAGGTGTGTCTTCACAACCCTATGCAGTAGACAGAAACAGTGAAAACATCATCCACCTGCTATCCATAAAAGCACTGTCATCATCTTCCTCAAAATGAGAGCCCATTGTGTTTTCCTCTGTTCAGCCTGGTTTGTTGCCTCACCATGAGCCAGAGGGACCTTCTTTGCATCCTTCCTTCTGTCCAATACTGTACCTTCCAGCTAAGATCCACCTGCTGGTGCTGCTCTCTGATTACTGGTCAGCCACCATTTCATGGGCTGATCCAGCCCCTAAGGGCACTTGTAGGTCTTAGCACATTGCCCTGCATGGTGCCCACATACACACCAGAGCCTCAATTCAGCCTGGGGCTGTTGTTCCTGCCTAAGCTGTGCTGTAGGTGTGCCTGTCTCCAGGTCTGTCACAGACATGTCCAGCTGTGCAGTCTGCTGCACTGGGCTCTGATCCATGGACTGACTTCCCAGCCTGACCTCAGACCTGCCACCTAACTCCAGGACCTGTTTGGTGGTCACCAGGCTGACTAAGACCCTTGCTACTATCACAAGACTGGATTTACATTCCTGGACTTGCCTCACCACCAAATGATGCCAAGCGTCCTGAACTCTCAACTGGCCCCCTTGCCACCTCTAGACCCTGGAAATGGGGCAGCAAAATCCTGGCTGGCAAGTCCCTGCCCTGCTGCTCTGTGTGTTACCCACCTGATGAACCAGCTACCTGTGACTCAGGATGGTGGACCCATCCCATATTATCTTAAGTATTTCTCAGTCCCAAAAGTTCACAGAAGGGCCCTCTGCAGCCCAGTCCCCCACCAGCTTTTCAGGTAAAGGCACCAAGTAGATGAAGGCTGAAGAATTGGCTGATGTTCCTTCCAGAGGTAGCCATTTCACACAGGTGCAGAGTCCCAGGTACTGAGATGTCCTTCAGCTTGTGGACCTAATGAAAACACAAAGAAAGGAGGATGGATACACTAAAATTGGGGATGGGAACATGGAGGGTAAAACAAAAATAAGTTCTTCTAAGACTTTTTTTTACTCTTGCAATCCATAAATCAGGTCTGGGGCTTTTCTGTGATTTTTGCCTTATAATATCACAAAAATGTAGTAAAAGTGATTCACCTCCAACTACTGCACCTGCTTGTACAGTTTAAATTAAAACCAGAAACACTGCAAATCCCACTTCACAATGCCTTTCAGTGTTCAAGACTCTGAATTAAAGACCTTCATTGTTTAGGAGGATTATTTCATTGCTTTCCCTGGCTTCAAAGAAATAAGAATCTTCACTCACTTTTCTATTGATCCCTGCTGATCAGATTAACTTTGTTTTGGATTCCTACAGAAACAAAAGACAAATAGAAATGTTGTGAACACTCATGTGTACAGTTTTGTTCTGTTCACGATTCTACTACCTATTACAAAGATAATTATTGGTTAGACAAAGAAAGAATAAAGGAATTACTGGAAATTATGTTCAGTAAATACCAACAGTTTAAGTAATTACAAAATTACAGAATATTTCATAATGACATGTAATTACAGTTAATTCCACAATTAAAATTATATCTTTTATTTAGCAGCACTTGTTCTTTCATAAATAATAATAATAATTAGGAATAAGAAAGGTCAGAGAATACTTTTATTTCAACATTACAAAATGCATTGCAAGCCATTCCTGTTCCCCTCATGTACTTTACATTCTCTGGCTTTGGTCTTTGTTATTTTGTAATCTTGGAACGGGCCAAGAGGACATCATCCATTGGGACATCACAGCCTTAACTGTGTTAGTCTGGCCATATACAAAAGGTCTTTAGGTAGTAAGCACCTTTACTTGTGTGCTCAGAGGAATAATCCTCAGAAATAAAATACATGACAATAACTATCAGTAGCAGCTCTACTTTCTTACAGTGCTGTCCTGAACATCCACATGCAAATCTATTCGTACATCTCCTGGAGCAGACCATTAAATCACCGTCTGGGTTGAAAAGTCAGCTATCAGCTGCATGATGACTGTTTCTCAGGTATTGCTCACTCCTTTCTCCCTCCTCTCCATTCTTTCCTGAAATGGCTTACTGATGAAGACGGCACAGTGCTTGTCAGATGTCTCTAGCTTGCTCTCATGGTTTGTTTGCTGTATCAGGCAGCATCTTATTAGCAATCATGTCTGTATAAAAGCTGTACTATAAACCCATAAGAGAGAGAAGCATCAGTTTGTTACACAGTGCGTTCTGATGAGAGTTCAAAGCTATGAAATAAATACATCTGTAGTCAATGCAACTGGCACACTACAGCCACGTGCATTATTGCCACATTTTGTAATCTGCCCTGGATAGTCTAACACAGGCAAGGATGTTAACTCCACTCTTTCATTGCTATGTGCTCAAGTGCTACAAAATCATATAATAGTTTGGGTTCAATAGGATTTCTGGAGGTCATCTAGTTCTGCCCTCCTCTCAACATTGGTCTAACTATGTCAGATCCCTCTAGGCCTTGTCCAGATCAGTTTTGAATATCTTCAGGGATGGTGAGTCCATAAACTGTCTGGGTTCTTCTGGCTTCCTTACATTTTATTTCCCACCCCATCCCCTCCACCCTGCTTTTTTTTCTTTTGGGAAAGGAAATAACTAATAGGATCCAACTTTTGTATGTCAGCACATTTTATTTCTTTTGCTCTTCCTTCTAAACATAATTTCTCATTATATTCTGCTTCTCATCCTGCCACTCTAAGAAGAGTGTTTCCATTCAGATTACATTTTATCAAAAAGTACCTGAAGGCAGCTATAAGACATGCCATTAGGCTGTTGTTCGTGGCTGAACAACCATGTCCGGCTTCTCCTCATTGTGTGTTCTAGGCTTCTAATTATCATGGTAGCCCTTTTACACTGACTGCAGCATGTCAATACCTATTTTGCACTGGGAAACTCAAAAATAGACACAGTCCTTCATATGGAGTCTCACAAGTGCTAATTAAAGAAGAAACATGGAATCTTTTAGGTTGGAAAAGATGTTTAACATTGTCACATCCAGCCACTAGCACTGCCAAGTCCGCCACTAGCACTGCCAATTCCACCACTAAACCATGTCCCTCAGCACCACATCTAGATATCTTTAAAATATCTCCTGGGACAGTGACTCAATAACTTCCCAGGGCAGCCTGTACCAATGCTTGACAATCTTTTCAGTGAAAAAATTTCTCCTAATATCCCATCTACACCTTCCCTGGCACAACCTGAGAACATTTCCTCATCCTATCCCTTGTTGCTTGGGAGAAGAGACTGACACCCACCCCACTAATAACTACTTCCTTCTTACTGGCTACACACACACTATTACTTCCCATTATGAAGTTGGCCTCCTTCTCTTCAAGTGCTGATTTTTGCTGGCTCATGTTCCCTCTGCAGTCCACTGGGGCCATCAAGCCCAATGTGGTATGATCTGAAAACCTGCTGAGGTAACACTCTGTGTTTCCTCCTAGGTTAGCAAGAAACAGCATGGATTCCCACATGAACTGCAGAAGGGCTTCACTAGAAACTGTCCCCCAGCAGGACTTTGTTCACTTCTCAGGTTCAGGTCCTGAACTGAGAGTCATTCTCACTGTGTCTTCATCTCCCTCTCCATGCCCTTGGCTGCATCCCCACATGAACCATGAATTTGCCAAGCTGGGTGAAGTTATCCTTTTCGTGATGTTAAATTATTTTTATTTTCTTTCTCACACATATTACCTCATTTCTACTCCTGCCAAGTAAATCTAAAAAGTAGTGAAAAAACAAACAAAAAAGTGTTCAGAATTGGATGTGTCTGAATTAACATTCTTACTAATGGGGAAACTGTGTGAGTGCTACATGCATGGAAGCATGAAGCCTAGTTAAAAACACATACACTAATACTCTTTTCTAACACTGCGAAGAGTCAGAAGACAAACTGTAAAGTTACTTTATATCAGCTCTAGCTGAAGGTCAGATTGCATCCACAGGCCACCATTTTTTCCATAAGCACTTCCTATTAACAAGAAACTGTTAGAAATGCAAATGCAAACTAGTCCAGAATTGTTTTGAACTCTTGCATACATACATGCTCTTCCAAGTGTAAGTTTCAGTGGAGTGAAAAGGATAACATAATTAGTCACACAATTATATTTACATGAGGAGTCACCTGAGTTCCTATTTGCTTAAACTTACTGTTTTTAAGCAGTATGGGTACATTAGTGGAAAATGCATGAATTTTATTTATTAATTATTGCTTAGGCTTTAGGGTCTCAGATGGAGTAGGCATTATATGAACATGCAGAAAGTCAATCCCTTCCTCTGAAATATTTTTCAGCTACAAAGTACAGATAAACATAGAAAATATAAGGATGCTGTTTTCAGTAAAAACAACTGAAAGAGCAAGAGTAGTTTTACTGTGGGATCAAACGTGGAGCTGACAAGACTGAGGCAGGAAAGATGAACAAATACAAACATGGAATATGGAGACAAAAGAAAAGTTGTTGCAATTAATGGGCAAAGATAAGATACAAGATGAGAACACCTAAAAAAGAGTGACAAAAATTAAAGTATACTGAGTTTGGAAATAAAGGCTAGTACCCTAAAGAAAGTAACTAGTAGGATCCAACTTTTATATGTCAGCACAATGACATTTATTAGCAGCTTTTTTGTTCAGCGGAGGCACAGGAGTCCAACAGCTTTCTCAACATGGAGTTTTTTCTTCCCCCAAGAAGGGCTATTCTGTTGTTTCTGTGTCCTACTGAATAAGAATAATTTGGCTGTTCTGTTCCCAGGACTCCAAGGGCTGTTCTTCAGTCACAAAATCTCACAGCAAAAGCTAACAAGCAAAAAAAAAAAAAAGTCAAATTGAAATGTCAAAGGTTCTTGACCACAGCTTCTTTTCCATCAAGTACTCCAGCTTCTGCTAGAGAAGCCATTTTTAATGCCTGTAGAGCTTATTTTAGTTTAAAAGACTGTGTAAACTTGAAACAATTTAAAAAATTCTCAGCAAACCTCTGTGTAGGTGAAAATCTGTTATATTTACACAGAAGCTGGCTCAGCTATGCAGTAGCACTGCATTATGGGAAACTTCCCAACAGGTCCCAAGATGGACTCATGAAGTGGGGATTAGTCAGAGCACCAATCAATACCTGAAGAGATTATTTTATTTGAAATAAATGAACTGGTATTTATCACTCTGTGAAACAGCAAATAGTTTAGACCAAGTAAATAATGTGAAGTAGAAGAAAATTGCAGAGAGCAGGCTTTGTAAGGATTGCTAGATTATTGTGAGTTACACTGGCAGCATCTACTACATCAATGCAGCTGCACCAAGACTGCTTCCACGAAGCATTAGAATTATTAAGCTTAGCATAGAAATGTTTATGGCAACACTGTTCTGGGTTAGTGCAATTACAGCAGTGATGCCAGCACAGTATGAGCTACTGCAAAGGCTTGTTGGCCTGAGACAAGGTGAGAGAGAGATCAAAACCTCCTGTGAACTACTGAATGATAGTGTTGTTGCCTAACTCCGAGACCCTCACAGAAAAGCTGAGGAAATAAATAAAAGGTGAAACAGAAAACGGGCATTTCCTTGTCCATTATCAGCCCAACTCTGCAGGATATGACCTATTACTTTCCTGGCCTTCAGAACATCTGCTTGGGTTAGTATCTGTCTTTGAGTATCCTGCGACATAAAAAAAGCACCCAAGTGTTAAATATTTGAACTTATAGACATAGACAAACACAATAAAAATACTTCAGGTTCCATATATACACCTAAGCTAACAGACATTTTACTCCACTGGTAGTCTCTTTAACTTTAGGGTACAGAGTGTGCTGAATAAGTAGTTCCTTGCATGTTTTCTCTTTGCATGTAGTAATCAATCCCAAAAGGCTTCCAGCTGCTGAACCGAGGGTCTTAATTTGGGCCTGTTGTGTTTATGAATGCTCATAATTCCTCACTGTTCTTAATAATGTCTCTGAACATCATGACTTAGTCTTCCAAATTTTATCTTGTCTGTGAACAATGCAAAACATATGAGGAAACAGTAGAATACAGATATTGCATAAAATGTATTGTAAATTGAAGCAGTATAGTTATACATGAAAAATTAACAGTGGATGTGATACTATCATTATTATTTGAATGTTCTCAAGCCCAGGCAAAAACCCCCAAAACTGCCACCTTTGACAGGGAATTACCATGGATAAGTAAAATGAAACATATGGGATGGGGAAGAGCAGTTTTGAGGAGAAAAACCTGCAGTGAATCAATAAAATAAACTCAGTGCTAATTTCTAGAGTACAATGGTGCAGCTTATGATTGCACACCAAGTTCTACACATTGCCATGGTGATTTAACTACCACAAGATTCCAACCTTAAAAAAGAAATTAGTTTTCTGTTTCTTACAGTATCTAGACCAATAATTCAGCAGAGAACATGATTAACTTCGTTGTTAAAAAAGTCATATTAGCCCACTAGTCCATAATTGCTTAAGAACCACATATTAAGGATTTTCTAATACTAAGGTGTTTAATGGATGCATTTTCACTTCGTTACTATTATTTCATTAAATCCACTTTATTTCTGCTCTCACTGTTATCCTGTTGCAATGCTTGCAATGGACCAGTGCTGCTTGTTACAAGCCAAGCTCAAACTGTCCTGCCATTCAAATATAATCTGGAGTTGTTAGAAAGAAAAAATAAAAAAGATATGGGCCTCAGAGAATTTAGCATATTAATGTAGAGGAAAGAAGCAAAGGGAGAAAGGTAATTACATTTTAGCAAGCCTAAAGTAAAGTAAAAATTGTAGGTAAGTGTAAAAATGCATAAAAATGTACAGTCTTATTTGAGTGCAAATCTGTTCCCAGGCAAAAATCTTGCCTGGGTCAACACTGGGCATTAAAACCCTAAGCATCAGTTTACACCTGTCCTTTAAATGCAATCCAAACAATCTTATTGAAAAGTACTATTGGATAAAACAAAGAGTCATCATTAAAATGCAGCACACATCAATGGATACATAAATCAATTATAATAGCAAAAAGAGTGACTATACATCTAAGGAAAAAGAAACCAAAGACAGAAAATACACCAACTGCTACTAATGCTGCAGTGTTACAAGAAAGCTATAGAAGAGATAGAATGACATTGTAAATTACTCTGTTTATAGAATATTAAAAAGAATCTGAGAAGCTTTGGTGAGGAATTTTAATTCAATAAGTTCTAGTCTAAGATCTATTTAATAGTTTGTCCTACTATAACTACATGATTGAAATTATACAGCTATAGTTTATCAGTAAAAATACAGTGAAAATACACAGATTCTCCGAAGAGGGTATGAATAAAAGCACGCAGACAAATATGATCTAATAATATGCGTATTTGTTTATAAAAAAATAATGGAATAAACTACATTATGTAGCTGTGCAGCAGCAACTGCACTTGTAACTTTAAGAAAAGCATAGATCCTCAAGAATTAAAATGCCAGACCTGCAGATCTATAACTCCCATTATATCTTAAAGTCATTATAAACATTTCAGTGAGGGTGCCAGTTGATTCTAATAACAATGTGTGCAAATGACACATAGTAGCAGAGACCAACATATTTATGTGACTATAAACAGTGAAATGTTGTGATAACTTTGCTCTAAGATCTGAAAGTGACCACAATCTGAGCTTTGAATATATTAGACTTTTTTAATATAACCATGAGGTTCGAGGTTTTCTGGAGTCAATGTCCATTCTCACTGTAACAGACCTGAGGCTACTCTTGGGTTTAGGACTTGGCATATTTACCTGAAAATGCAAAACGGTCACCTGACTCAAACATTTCTGGCACCCTGAAACAGGGGCTGAAGTGTTGGCGAGCTGGCAAGCCCCACAGCTGCCACAGCGCCAGCAGCTAGTACCACCCGTACATAGAACTGCTCCACTTCCCCAGACCTCCAAAACTCATGCAAAAAAAATAGGATCCCTGCCCTTAAATGGAGAAGACAGGGAACGGCAGAGACTGAGGTTCGTTCTCATCACTCCTTTCCTGCCTGATGTTCAGCACATCCCCAGACCACCGCGCCTTGTGTCCCCTCTCCAGGCTGAGAGGGCCTTCCTCGCCTCCCTGGACTGCTGGGGAGTAAGTTTCGCACTGCTCAAGCTGCTCAGCGACTGATCGAGGGTTTGAGCAGGTATGTCTGCAGCAGAGCAGGCAGCTCTGGAAAACCTGGAAAACATCTCCGTTTTCAGACGCCGGCGACAAAAAGGGCGCAGGAGAGGGGTGAGGGCGCTGAGGGGCCGGAGCCGCGCAGGGTCGCTGCCCCCGCCGCATCCGCCACGGGACCTCCGGGGTGCCTCCCACCTGGCCACTCGGGGCCAAGGGGGACCGGGAGAGAATTCCCTGCCGAGCAGACAGGTTTGATGTTTTGATTCGTGGATACGTCTTCAGTGCTGCCCCTGCGTGTGGGGTACGCCTGCACCCACGGGCTAATGAGTGGTGCGGTCATTTGCTGAGGGGACTTGTACGAGTGGGAGCTTCAGTGCCGCCCATCAGGGACTCACAAGCACGGCTGTGTCTCGAAATGGTGCCTCAATATTGCCCAGGCTTAGTTTTAAGCTTGCACCTACTTTCACCCTCCCTGCCCCGGGTTTGAGTATACACACGCTCCCCCCTTTCCCTCCTGCTGGTGTTTCTCAAGCAGAAATGCTTGGTAGGTTCTTACCTACCAAAGGAAAGTAAGGGAGAAATACCTCTTTCGTGTTTGGCAACCCCAGGCCACCTTCCCCACCCCCAGAGAGATCCTTTAGCGTCCGTTCTCTAATCTAACAGAGACCCGCCTTCCTGCGCGGTGCCAGAGCATCACTGCTGGGGCAGCAAGGCAAGGAGAGATCTGCCCGACCCCTTGCCTGCTCCTCGCACTCCGGTTCAGGCCCTGCCGATGGCCTCGTTTTGTTCAGGGAAGGGGGAAGTACAGTTCTCGGTCCAAGTGACACGTAGCCGCCCAGCGACACCTTCAAGAGGACCCATTGTCAAACCATGGAGATGATTCCCAGCGTAGAAGCAAACAAACCAACCAAAAAAAAAAAAAAAAAACCAAAAAAACCCCCCCCAAAAAAACAAACAAAAAACTCTAGTTTCTCCGCACCAGGGAAGTAGAATGCATCAAGGAGAGCTTCCCATTATTGAATAAGTAAAAATAAAAAATTTTAAAAAAAAATTTAAAAAACCCTTTTTTTTTCTGGGTCGGCGAATGCCCGACTTGTGGTGCTTTCAAATCTTCCGACAAGTGTTGCAGTTCAGCACTGTACGCGTTGTATTTTGGAAACAAACAATGCAAGTAGCTAGAAAACTTAGGAACAGAGGAGAAAAGTCAAGGCCAGGGGCTGGCCAGTTTTTGTTGCTCCAGCTGAAGAAGCATAAATAACCAAAGGACTATGATTAGTTGTACTGACCATAAGACTAGGGGGAAATTCAAAGAGAGAAAAAAAAAATAGATGGCGACTGTTTTGTAACTTGTCACTCCCCGCTATGACATCTTCCTGTTCCTGGCCAGGACCTCTTCCAAATGTGGCACTAAGAGGAAGGGACAGCAGCCCTGGGGAGAAGCTCCGATCCCGGCGGCTCCCAGGGATGCGCGGGGCGCGGAGCGTCGCGCAGCCCCTCCACCGACTCCAGCCGGGCGGCATCACCGCCCTTCGCCGAATGGCTCCGGCTTCTCGCCTGGAAATTCCCTCGGCCAAGGCGTCTGTGTCTTGTCTGTCCCTCGTCCCTACTGCCCGCCTGCGCGGCGCGGGAAGGCGCGTTCCTTACTCGGCGGCGGCGGAGGCGGGCTGGGGAAGGCTCCCCGCCGGGACTCGAAGGGAGCCCTGATCCTAGCGGGCTCAGCGTACCCACCGATGGCTGGCAGAAGCAAAGAGTTAAAATATAAAACCATAAAATATTGTGCGGGTTGTGTTTTTTTTAATATTAATGTTCTTATAACGGAAGTTCTTATCAGTGGGTTGCACTGTACTTGGCAAACAAGCCTTTTTACCTTTTAAACAAATAATTCATTAGGTAATTAAATTCAAGTGAGATTACTCTAATTAAATATACACTGCTGTTGAATCATAATTTCTATGTGGCCTAGTTAAAGATGAACGATCTCTTATTCCTGAATTTAAAAAAAAAGCTTTAAAAGA
Source organism: Trochalopteron elliotii (assembly GCA_024734555.1). NCBI lineage: Eukaryota > Metazoa > Chordata > Aves > Passeriformes > Leiothrichidae > Trochalopteron > Trochalopteron elliotii. The sequence continues at coordinate 7,391,632 of JANPWX010000038.1, forward strand.
ATTCCCTGGTAACTGGAATAATAGATTTATACACCACCGTACAGAGGTCATTTCAAGAAAGAAGAGACACCAAACACAACATAAAGGGACTTTTCATGTCTGGAGATACTAGAATTTCAGGTTTTATTACTGCAAGTTCTATTAAAAGACTTTGTGGAACCTAGGAGGAAATCAAATTTATCTTTCAAAAGGCGATAAGTTATATAAATATGTGCACAAACAGAAATGTGTCTCTGAAGGTATTAGTTCTGCATAATTTCCTATGAGTAGCTACTAGGCCTCAAAGGAAACAGTGCATCTTGAAATGCTCTGAAGGCTTACATTGGCCAAAATAAGGCAGGACTTTAGCAAAATTAGAAGTAACTTTGTAGCCAACGATGTGCTATATGTCCTGGTTCCCTTTAATAGCATTAGGCGTTCAAGCCATAAAGACTAATCTGGAGAGTAGAAGTTCCTGCTCTCTGCTTTGATCTCCTTCCTCTTGGCTGTTTAAAGCTGACAGTTTGGCTGAATGGCATTCACTGCTTTCATTTGTAAGACATGAGTTTCCTAGTGTTCCAGAGCTAGCAGCTACACCTGTACTGCAGGAATTTACATTGCATTGCTCCAGGATGGCATTGATTTGGGACGGGTGAAATACAAACACAAACTAATTAAAAACTGCATAATGCAGCCCTACAGGAACAAGACAGGAAAAAACCAAATAAATACAACTGCAGCTGGCACGGCAATTGTGCCTCTGCCCCCAAGCAACAGAATGGTGACATAAAATTATAAACCTTAAAAAACTCACATAATTGCTGTTGATCATTTTGGAGACAAAATGGAAATTATTTTGTTAATTAAGTTCAGATCCATAAAATATTCATAGATAGGTAGATAGACAGACAGAGAAAGAAACAGAGAGAGAGGCAGATGATACATTCCATAGATTTTAATCCTTGTTCATATAGGCCTGTGTGCATAGCTCTAATAACTCAGTTGCAAAAGTGCACAGGAAGAGAACATCTGCAAATTCATGTTGCTATCACAAATAACTGTAAGTTCACCTGAGGTGGAATGATAAAGGATTAATAAAAAGTCACCACCAGAATATTGGGGGGAAAGTAAATTTCTCTTAGTTTACTTTTTTAAAAAGTTGCATTTTTCATTTTGAAAGTGCATGCTCTATCTCTCTCTGAATAAAATAATCCTTGTAAACACCTTACTAGCTGCTACCTTGAGTACAATCAAGGGTTGCAGCTGCTCAGGCTTGGATTCCATCCTATACTGCCTGTATACACTGAAGATGTGTACATATTAATATTTAGGAAATTGATCAGGTATCCCTGATTCCAGGTTTGTGTTTATTAAGACAAACCAAACTATTCATTTGCACAGTCAGAGGTCTACAGGCTGCCATTACTGTGAATAAAATTGGCAAAAATAGTGAGATTTTTAAAAACATTCCTTCCTTCCTTCCTTCCTTCCTTCCTTCCTTCCTTCCTTCCTTCCTTCCTTCCTTCCTTCCTTCCTTCCTTCCTCTTTACCCTCTTTTTAACAGAAATGTTCCTCTGGTTGGGCATGAAGGGGAGGAGAGGGGAGTCTGGCGCTCCAGAGCTACACCACCTCTCCGCCTATAATTGTTTGTCACACGCCCTGTTGTCACAAAGTGGGGTTGTTTCCCAGACCCTGCTGGAAAAAAGGTGCAAAGTAATAATGAGTGTTTAACAAGGCTCATAAATCAGGGCTGATGAGAAGCGCTCAGGACGGTCACACGGCGGCGACAGGGCCTGGCAGCGGGCGGCCAGTGAGAGGAGACCCCTGCCACGCTCCTGCCGAGCCAGCCCCGCACTGCCGGCACCCCCAAAAAAGTAAATGTCCTCAAATGGAACACGGTCCCATGCTAAATCAGATGTAATACACTTAATGAAAACTCAGTCAACTGATCCAAATAGTCGGCAGTCGGTGCATAATTAGAATCTAGGAGAGATATATTAAATTAATGGATTCTGTCCTGCACAGATGTATCATTAAAATACATAGGATTGATACTTAACATGGTAGAGTTATTTTAAACTTAGTCATTAATAAAAAGACAGCTAGGAAAAAAAAAAGAAAAAAAAAAAAAAGACAGTGAAACTACCTGCTGAGAACAATCAGAAAATTAGCAACATACGGATAATCTATTTTTTTTTTGTGCACACCTCCTTCCCCCCACCCCCGCACGTTCTTTCCACAGGAAAGAAAATTGAAACAGACTATTAACTGAAGAGTTCATCTTAAATTTCTTCGTCTATTACCGGTGAGAGCTGAAAATGAAAAGAGGATTTGCAAAAGAAATCGTTACCAGGATGTTTCAGAGCAGTTACAGAATTAAATGAAAACTTTTATCCCCAAGCCACAAACAAGGCGCTTTAGAGACTAAACCTCCCTTTCTTTTGGTAGATCTGATTACCAACGCCTCATAAACCCCGAGTTTTACCAACGGGGCCATATGCTCGCGTATCTGCCTGCTGACACGGCGCCCAAACGCGTGGAAATTACACGGGTGAACCATAGACTAGTAAGTATGTGAACTCCACTCTCAGATTGTGCTCTGCTTAGTATCCTATTCTCCCCATAGTTAGGTGTCTCCTTTCAACATCTCTGTCATCTCCATTTGAAGATATTTTCAGCGGTTTATCACTGCCATCTCCAGCCCTGCGCATTTGCAGCAGGTTATCACAATTGCCAGTCCCCCCTGGCTGATGGGTTGCGCTGATTACCATCATTGCCCTCAGATATTTGCTGCGGATTTCCAGCACTGCAATATCCACTCTTAGGACATCTGGAGCAGATCAAAATCACTGACTTCATTTTTCAGTAGAGTCAGTGTAAAAGCTTCACACAGCCTCTTCGCAACGCACCCTGTAGTCAATTCCCGCAGAACCAGCCTTCAGTTAAAATTCGGCCAAGCAGCGACCCCTATGTCTGGATTTGCATTTCTTATCGGACCCCTATCTAAACTGATTTGTTAATAATAAAGAGAAAATCTCTTGGCACTGGGTGCATCGCCTTAAGAAACTAGAAGGATCACACTGTCTTAGCAAGCTCCTCCTCAAGAAAGGTTCCTTAAGAAGTTTATCTGCCCAATGATCTTTGAATTAGATGAGCGTGGCCATTTAGGTCGATTTGCTTTAAACAGTATACAATTTATTTTAAGCGATTACCTTAGGTATAATCACATTATGCCCAGCGCTGTTAGGTATTTCTCTCCCGCCTGATTTCTGATGTGCATCCGCTCTCCGACGGGAAGGTGACTGCTTTTCACTCTCAGCACAAATCCTTTTTTGCTACGTGACTGTTTATCGTCTTTTAAAACGCTGTTCGGCTAATGAGTTGGCACCACACTCCTTTTTGTTAGGTCTTGCAGAAAGTTAAGGAGGCGTTCAAGCAACTGCAACACACTTCTTAGAGGAAAAAATGGAGAAAAAAAAGTAAAAGGAAGGAGTGGGTTTTTTCGAATTATGATTAAAACTTTTTTAAAAATCTGTGTTTTATTCGACCTCTAAACAATTTGAATCTAATTTATGACTAGGAGGGATTGATCACACCAACCTTTTGGATTGTTTAGGTCCCGGGTTTAGGGAAAGATTTTCCTAGTGCTTCGGGCAGCTGCTGCTGATGTTTGTAATTTTCCGTACAGTTTCGTTCTTTTTGCACTTTTGTTATTAAGCTCCTGCTATAGGTCTTGTATGGGAGAAAATAAACCCAGAATCTCCCAGACCTTCACTAAACTGATTTTCAAGCTAAGTAGCTTAGTGTAGCAGCTCTGGTCCAAGCTTACTTGCACAAGGGGGAAAAATTAAAAAGGGCTTTGAAAGGTTGCCTACTAAAGTGACTTAATAAACCGTCAGAAAAAAAAAAAAAAAAAAAAAAAAAAAAAAAAAAAAAAAAAAAAAGCAGCAATGTCCTGTGCAGGAGCAGGAATCGCGTGGGGATTAGCATTCTCTGATCAGAATTGTGCATAATTAATGGCATTCGCAGGACCCTGCTCATCCTTGCGCAAAGAACTTTGCAGATGAGGAACAAAGATTTCTACCAGTCTTCTAACTTCTCTCCCTCCTTGGCGGTTTTATCCTTCCTACTTTCTTTTCCTTCCAATTTACGTTTGTTGTTGTTTTGTTTTGTTTTTCTTGTCTCCCTTCTTTTTATTCTTTCCGAAATCACAGTTACAGGTAACCTGCACTTTGTATTTATTTGGTCTACTTCTACTCAAGGTGAAGAGTAGCAAAGTTCGCCCCAAAAAGGTGCTGGGCTGGTAGAAAGGCAAAGGGGACTTTTTTTTCCTTTTTCTTTCCCTTTTTTTTTTTTTTTTTTTTCTCCCCTGAACCGATCCGAGAAGGATGAGAGCGGTGGGGGAGGGGATGACTCACATTTCTTAAGCCTCCAAGTGGAAACCTTTTCTGGATACACATTCCACACAGATCTAAAGAGCTAAGAAGATTTCGGCAGCGTCGGTGCTTTATCCCACCTTTATTTACCTGAAGCCCTTGTAATGTGACACTTCCATTCGCAAAATAAGGCTGCAAATTTCAAGCCCCACTCAGCTCTGTTACAGCGGTGCATTTTTGTCTGAGGGTCGCTCTTCTGCTTTGAGGGTGAGATTTTGGAGCGGTGCGGAGGAGGTACTGCTCTCCCTGCTAGACATAGGAAGGGGAAAGTTCGCTATTTCCAACTGATGGGGAAGGAAGTTTGATCAACACCGTGCGACGGAGCGGTTCCCCGGAGCATGGGGAGGAAAGGGCTGGCCCCTGTCTCCGGGGTCGGAGACATCCCGCGGGGGCGTTGGCAGGAAGGGAGGCATCTCCCTCCGCTCCCGCGCGGCCGCTTCCCGGAGGAATCCGGGCTGCCGGGCTCAGCCCGGCGCTGCAAGCTGGGAGAGGGGGCGCGAAGCCCTGTGGAGTGGCCCGAACCTTAGGGTCTCGGGCTCGAGCTCCTCTGGGCTCGGGAAAAGGAGAGAGACAGCCGTAGTCCCTCCACTCCTCCTCCTTCTTCCCTTCCCCCTCTCCCCCACACTTCCCCCTCCGCCAAACACTTGCACCCCGAAAAGCCGCGGGCCTTTGCGTCTGCGGCCACTCCGCGCCGCGCCGTCCCCTAAGGAAGAGCTCGGCCGCCCCTTCATCACAAA
>JANPWX010000038.1:7401782-7458823 GCA_024734555.1 Trochalopteron elliotii
CACGCCAGGCGCGGGGTCCGCCGTGGAGAGGGAAGGGTGGCTGTCGGCGGGTCTGCGGGGGAGAGAGGGGCTGGGGGTCGCGGGCTCCGTCTGCAAGCGAAGCTCCCCAACCTCCTCGTCGTTCCAGCCCGGCAAAACTCCTCCGAGTTTTTCTTGGCAGTGGAACGGCTAAGCAGGGCTCCTGCCTCCGTATTGTCGGCTCTCCCTAGCAACTCGGCTATTTTTTTGTTTTCTTTTCTTTCTTTGTTGTTATTGGTGTTGTTGTTGAGGGGTGATAGTGTCGGTCCTGCTGTTTCACTGAGCTTTCCAGCGTGCTCCTCTCTCTCCCCTTTTCTTTGCCGCTGAGCAATAAACAGGTTCCGTCCGAAAGGCCAAAGTGTCCGTACCTGGGGAGCGCGTTTATTTCAAGGCATTTTCCTTAAGCCTTGAAAATGTCCCGTTCTGTTCCTGGAACTTTTCATACTCTGATTATGGCGGGTATCATAGATGAGATTTGCATGAAGCGAAAGAGGGCATCGACATCCCATTACATGCATCGAGGTAGAAACGCTTATCGGCGTTAATTCTAAGAGAAATTGTCGCCACCCAGACTCAGGATTAATTTCACATTTGCTTAAGAATGTAAAATAGTTAGAAAGTGAAACATTAAAAAAAAACCAAAACAACTACCTGTTTTTATATCTGCTGTCGTTTCGAAAACGAAACGCTTTCGTTGCTGGTATCACCAAAATTCTCGGCGGCGCTACGCATAGGTTCCACTTCATTTTCTAAATGTCCCTCTTTTCTCTCCCCCGACACAATAAAGTGTGAATATTTATAACTGAATGCAAGCAATGCACAACTTGTTTCGGGTTTTAATACATATATGTAGGCAAATAGGAAAATACGCTGTTGAACAAGGGACAGCATCTGAAAACAGATCATTTTTGTACTGCAAACATTTCCTATAAAGTCACTTTTAACAGCGTGCATTTCCTACTTTTTTTTAACCTTGATTTTGAAAATGCAGTAAAAGTTGAGACAGAAGCAATGAGTGATTTACAAGTGGCTTCTTCAAAAGAATTCCCAACAGAGTTTACACAAAAAATATCATTTCAACAACAATAACAAAAGACAGCAGAATAAAGGGAGTGCAGAAAGCCTACTCTGTAACACATTACAAACATTACATCGGGCTACTCTTTGGGTATAAGCGGTGTCTCTGAAATTAAAATACATGATCCTTCTTAACTGTTTGACAAAGTTAAATTAGTTTCCTCGCTAACATTATTGAAGAGGTCCATTTATAAAGCTGACATAAATTATGACATGGTAATATGAAGAACGTATTTCTGAACTAGGCAAAAAGAAAAAAAAAAGAAAAAAGAAAGAAAAAAAGGCGAGATCGTTATAGAAGAAATAAGGATAGAAAACTGCTCGAAATGTTAGCTATTTTGGAACAGTTCCCGTTCCTACTCGAAAAGTATCGTGGTATTTTATTACAGTGATTAACCATGACGGTGATATTTTGAAATAAATTCTAGATTTCTGAACGTTTGTTAATCAAGAACTAAAATATTAGGCTAATATCCGGAAAATTTGCGGTAATAATGAGGCCTAATGAGGTTCCTAGAAAGATAAAATGTTATTTACCAAAACACCTGATGGGATAATTTGACTTGCTGTGTTTTACTACTGATGATAAAAAGAATATTGATTGCAAATAAATCACCGTCTCTAAACGCTTGTAAACAACTTGTGTTTGCTCTGGCCAGATCAAAGTAAAACTTATGAGATAAAGTGTCTACATATCCATATTCTACAATGCGTGGATCAGTTTTCATTCCAGAGTTTAAAGGCCCTTCTAACAGTCCGAAGTTAATGTTTTACTCCAGAATCTTGGTGTATGATTTGGGGAGCGGGGATGGTGGTGTTGGCATGTGTGTGGAAAATCTTTCACATTATAAGTCTCTGCGTACTGAAGTTGTGCGTTCATCACCCCAGTCTCGTTTCACTGGGAGCAAAAATAAAGAATGCTCTGCATTCATTTCTAACATTCTCCTCGATACTTTGCAGATAAATGCGGCGCTGTGCGCGAGCATTAGTTTGTAAATGCGGTGTAGTACCTGTTCTATGTGCCTGATAATTTCAAGGGCACAGTGAATTCTGTCGACGAGGCGAAGTTGCTGCGTTTCCATCGTTTGGTTTGGTTTGGTTTGGTTTGGTTCGGTTTGCGGAGGAAATACTCATAATGTCTGTCAGAGCCCCGCTTAGCACCCTGCAAGAAGGGGGAATCATTTGGGAACCTCTCTGTATGACCTAAATGTGAAGAGCCTGGAGCGGGCAGGGCCGAATTTGGCTGTGAAGACCCTTTGCATCGCTGAAAGGCGTATTCCGGCTCCCGGAGTAGCCTATTCAGGTCTGTTAGAGACGCTAACGAGATAATTGATGTGCTTTTTCCTCTCCGCTTGTCTGAATGTGTTGCAGGGCTCCCAGTACGAGCTGAAAGATAATCCGGGTGTCCACCCTGCTACCTTTGCTACTCACACTGCCCCCGGCTATTATCCCTACGGACAGTTCCAGTACGGGGACCCGGGGCGGCCCAAAAATGCCACCCGGGAGAGCACCAGCACCCTCAAGGCCTGGCTCAACGAGCACCGCAAGAACCCCTACCCCACCAAGGGCGAGAAGATCATGCTGGCCATCATCACCAAGATGACCCTCACTCAGGTCTCCACCTGGTTCGCCAACGCCCGCCGGCGGCTCAAGAAGGAGAACAAGGTGACCTGGGGGTCCAGGAGTAAGGACCAAGAAGATGCAAACCTCTTCGGGAGTGACAATGAGGGGGACCCCGAGAAGAATGAAGATGATGAGGAAATTGATCTGGAGAGCATAGATATAGATAAAATCGATGAGAATGATGAGGAGCAGAGCAACGAGGAAGAGGAGGAGAAGCCCGAGCTCCTGAGACAAAGCAGTGAAGAGGAGCACCTGGAAAAGGAGAAGGATTTGGCACTGGCAGGGTCTGAAGGGCTGAAACCCAAAGATGCGCTGGCCATGGTGAAGGAGGCCTCTGACAATAGCACGAGAATCCTCAGTCCTGGGGGACCGAACAATTTACAGATGCCATCTCACAGCAAACCCAAGATTTGGTCTTTGGCAGAGACGGCAACTAGTCCTGATGGTACTCTGAAATCTTCTCCTCCTCCTCCCCCTCCTCCCCAGGTTAACCACACTTCTCCTCAGATTCAGCACCCTGCTTTTCTCCCTAGCCATGGACTCTACACATGCCAGATTGGCAAATTTCACAATTGGACAAATGGGGCTTTCCTGACTCAGAGTTCCCTTCTAAACGTGAGGTCCTTTTTGGGAGTAAATCACCACCATGCTGCTCATCACAATCACCACCTCCAGGCCCAGCAACAATCTTCTGTTTTAACAGCAACCCTGGGAGCTCTAAGCAGCGAAAAACCTTCAGAGAGGACCAGTCCCAAACACATAGGTAATTAATGCATCAGGCTTCCACCTCTCTCTCTACCCCCAACACATGCACGTGAACTTCTCCTTGAGGAATGGTGTCACACTGGTGTAACTGATTGCTTTTAATGGAGCTACAGTTTACTCTAGCGCTGATTTCCGGCCCCCCACCCAGCGTGTTGGTCACATATATTAAGCACATTTCACGTGGCCCATTACATTCTCACCCATCAAGTAAGATGAAAATTCTGGAAGAGCGCAGTGAAACATATAGGTTTGAGCTTTCCTTCCCTCTTTCATGACCCTCATCTCTCAATAATTTCAATGATAGTAAAAAATGCGTCAAGAAAAGCTTGCAGATTACTTAAATACTGAAAGTAGGGGACATATATTGCTCTACACGCATGCATCTCTACATATCTGAACAGGAGGGTGAGAGGGAAGTGTGTTCTCTGCACGGTGTCCAGATAGTGTTGTTATTCTAAAATGGTTCTCCCGTTTTTGATTGGCTTCTCTTTTGTTGTTGTTGCTTTTTTTTTTTTGTCTCCTTCTAGAAAGAGAAAATGTACCAAGAACTGACTCCCCACCCCAGCCGCTAAAATCGCCCTTCCAGCCTGTCCGTGACAAGTGAGTTTGTTTGTTTGTTTTCACTGTAGGAATGTTACTTATGCGAAACAGAGCGTTTGAATAACAAAGACTAATTATAACACCTAATCATCACCATAATAATACATACAGACAATGAGAACAGCACAGGAGTTGCTCTAATCTTTTCAAACTTAGACTAAATTGCAATAGTACATAGCCAGACTGTAACTTTTCTAAAACTTAACAGATCTCAAAGAACTTGTGCTAATTACACGTGAGACAATGATTTTTTGTGCGATTATCTATTACTAAGATATTACTTAGTAATACTTATTATTGCTATTACTATAGCAATAGCCAGGCAATTAAAAAAAAAAGTTTTTATTCTGAAAGATTGTTACTGGTTTTTTTTTCTTCCTCCCTTCCTCCCCTGCAGCTCTTTGGCTCAGCAAGAGGGAACACCGAGAATTTTAACAGCTCTCCCTTCTGCTTGATTAAATGATTTGGTGAAAAAATATTACAGAGACTGGTATTAAGGACAGAGAGAGTGGGAAAAAAAAAAAAAAGAAACGGTATAAATGACTCCCATCAATCTCTTTTTGCAATAACGTGGTGCAAATCCATAAAAGCATTACACAAATCTGTAGATGGATCCCCTTCCTCATTGTACCATTTCAGATCGTGTTATTCTAACCATTCTTGGATTATTTGTTTGGTAAATGTTTCCCATGTGTTTGTGGTTTTCTTTTTTCTGTATATAGAGTGATTTCAGATTGTAAATAACACGTCAGCAAAACTTGTCTAAATCATATATTTTTGTCTAATAAACTAAATGAAATTATGAGCTCTCTTCAGGTATGTATTCTGTTGCTACAGATCTTATACATATATTACAAATCTATTCAAACATTTATAATTTGTTTTCTGAAAAGTCGAGTGTCCTCCATTGGGTAACTGAAACTTAAAGTAGCAAATCCAAGGTATTTTTCCTAGAACAAGCTGCGAGCTTCTTTTTTCATATAGGCAAATTTACGAAGTTGAGTGAAGCTGGCTCTTGCCTTAGTAATATTAAAGTTATTTTTTTTCAATTGTGATGATTCAGGTATGTTCTGTAGTATCCATTCTCCAGACATAAATGGACCTGACTTCCACTTACGCTACAAAATAGTTTCCTAAAACTGGAAGGGACAAGTTTTCTCACAGTTCCCTAGTGCATAACTTTGCTGTCCAAACTGGTTGCTAAATTGGATCAAGAGCTTTAGTGCTTTGGTATATATTCCCACCCAAGATGAAAAAAAAAAAAATCATTGTTTAGGAAAAAGAATTACTTGTAGCGATATGCGCTTTGAATAAACACAGAGGAAATATGACAGTGAAAGATATTTTCCTGTGAGATTAAATATAATCCTAGTAGGAAAAAAAAGGCAGCTCTTGCACATCTTAGAAATCTTAGAAGAAAGTTTTGCGATTCTGATCTGCCGGTTGAAAATAGACTGAGAGACAGGATCTATCGTTTTATAAAGGCATTAATCTTCCAAAGACGGTCCGTTAAAATGTGTAATATTTTGAGTGTTTATTTCTTTTTTTTTTTTTTTTTTCTCCTAAATGAGAACACTAAATGAGCATTGAGGTGCTAATAAGATACCAGATGGTTGTTGATGGTGGAAAATGGAAAGAAGCAGCTGGGAAAGTCATTAAGAAATAATGCGGTGACGCCCTATCCAAACTAAACCAACCTCAAACCAGGAATTGTCGGAAACAAGATGAGATTTTCAAATAAAATGTTAATAAAATTCTTGCCAGAGATCAGAATATTGATCTTGATTTAGTTGCAAAATCATCTCAATCAAAGAGCGGCCTCGGTAAACTATGGCTTAGAGATGTGTTGGCAAAGAGATGGTGGCGGTGGGCTCCTACATTTTGCGTTTTTCTGATGGAGCAGAGAAACAGGTCAGGCAAAATAGATTTTGTGTGGAATATCTGAAGGAGAGTCTCTGGAAAGAGACTCATTTTGACATCCTGCGGCTCCTCGCATACCATCAATTAGTTTGTATTTTGGCTTTTAGTTGTTTCGGTGTATTTTTTTTTTTTCTTTTTCTCAAATCACAGTCTCGCGTTGGTAGTTGTTGGTAACTGTTCCAACAAAAGAGATCATTGCACTTTTTACCAAACTAGAGTAATTTAGCCGTCGGGGAGAGGGAAGACGTATTTAAAAATAAAAAAATAAAAAAGTCTTCAAGTCTGTAGAGCTTAACGGTGCGTCAGGTCAGTGCTGGTGTAAACCTGATGCAATTGCCGTCTCTTTCGCATCAATTCAGATGAAATCGCCTCAGTCCCGCACCGGCTGCCCCGGTTCCCAAATTCCTCTCGAATTTGGGAAACGCGGCCGTCCTCAAGCAACCCGGTCGTCCGGGGTGCCGCTGCCGCCGGGACCGACCGCTTCGCTGCCATGGACCGGCCCCGCTCCTTCCACGTGGAGACGGTACCTAAAAGGTGCACCGGGACTCGCTGCGAGGCGGAGCGAGCGCGGCGCTGCCGAACTGTCCCGGGAGAGCGGAGCGGGGACTCCTGTGTGGCACAGGCACCTCAGCACGGATTTGAGCTGTGGGCGCGGAGGGAGACAGCGTGTGAGCGTCCCGCCTGTCCGCCTGCGAGCTGCCACCCCGAGCGGCGTCGAGCGGTTCCGAGCGGTTCCGAGCGGTCCCGAGTGATCCCGAGCGGAGCCGCGGGCCGCGCTTTGGGCAGGCTCGCAGCGCCCTCTGTGGGCGGCGGGCGGCGCCGTCCCTGCGCCCGGCCCGCGGCTCCGCTCGGCTGGGGCGGACAGCCGCAGTCTGCCCGCCTTTAATTCGGCCAGAAAGCCAACAGCATCCTCCGGAGTGCGCTTACAGCTCTGATTATCCTCTGGAGAGTGATAATTCCCAGTAGTTATCTGTTTGGCAGTTTTCCTCCTTTGGAAGGCTCAGCATCTCTAGAGCTGACTCTGTTGCAGAACTGGATTTTTTTTTTTTTTCTCATCTGCTTATTTGAATTTCCCACCTCTTCCCCCCCAGTAACACTAACAATTAATTGTGACACTTCCTTCCCCAGAGAGCTGAGGGTGTTACCGGGAACGGGGGACGATGAATGAAGCCCCGCGGGGTCAGCACCGTGTTTCCGCACCGCGCCCAGAGCGTTTGCCGGGGATGGGATGAAGCACCCGGCTCCTGTCTTCCCTGGGGCTGGCGAAGGCGGGGGCGGCCTGGGATGCCGCAGGAGCGCGCCCAGGGCTGCGGGCTACCCGCTCGGACGGAACGTGCTTGCGCCACTCCCTAAGTTTTTGGACAGGAGCGCATGTGGCTTCCCTTTAAAGAAGGGAAAACCGAAAAATCCTGAGGCCAGCTGAGAAACGCCGTGTTGTTTAAGTCAGAAAGGCTCCGGCGTGGCTTCGTGCCTCAGTGCCCAGCACTCCCCGAAGCCCGCTGCCTCAGCCTATCCGGCACCTGGGGGAGTAGGGTGAGCACCTTTTCCTCCCCGGCAGGGCACAGTGAGATGGCCATTTCTCCTGCAGGAAGTTTCAGAGAGAGAGGACGTGTTCGGGTGGTCATTGCGCTGCCGCAAGGAGCCCTCGGAGGCTGCCCGGGTGAGGTGCGGGGCCCGGCCCGGGAGTGACACCCCCACCTGCCCCCGGGAGCCCCCGCGCGGCTTTTAGGAAGGAGCAGGAGCTTCATAATCCCGAGGTTTCGCTTGTCACGTGAACCGTGCTAGGAATGATAGTTTACGTCACCCTGGGAGGAAAATAATTTGTAGTTTTTCTGTCATATTTTCATTGAGATCCACCCCAACAGATGTATACCAGAAAATACCAGAGTGCAGGGAGAAAAATAAAGAAACTTAAGCTAAACGATTTGCCCTAATTGGGAATGCTTCGTGCTGATAAGAGTAAATTGGAAAGTACTAGCTTCCTACCTTTTTTTTTTTTTTAAACTGATGACCCGAACCTGATAAATAAAGTCAATAAGAAAATTTGCATTGAATCGAATGGGAACTACAAGGAGTAATACTTCTTTTAGCACGACAACCGAGTGCCAAGATACATTTTCGTGCTACTTAAAAGGCTGCCAGAAAACACTTTTTTAATACGTCTGCATAATCCTCCATCCTTTCCCAGTAAAAAAAAAGTCTTGTTTTTGTTATTATTTACTTAGCATTAACAGAAGAATGGCAGAAATGTGTGAGGAAAGAACACTGAAAAGTTGATATAATCTCGAGTTCAGCAAACTCAGAAATTCGCAGTTGCCAGAACAGATTAAAAGCAAACGGCAGCTTTACGGGGATTTGACTTTGTCACAGAGACGTAGTTATGAAACACGCTGATTGGCATGCATGCCTCATTTTTTATTCTTTTTCTGTTTTATTCTGAAAAAAAAAAAAAGTCTATTTTTAACTAGGAAAAAGGAAAAAAAAAAAAAAAAGGAAAAAGCCCAGAGAAAGGGAAGAAGAAAATTAGTAGGGTGTGTGTACTCAAACTGACTTGTTCCTATGATTGTTATCGTTCCCGGCTCCTGTCATCTCTTCTTGTTGCTTTGGTTGAGTTTTTGAGTTTTTGATGCACTCTCTCTGAAACTGGAGCGACCCCGAAGCTGCCGCCGACAGCAGCGACCGGCGGAGCTGGGGCGGGGGCGCCGTGCGGGCTGGTCCCGGGGCTCGTTCGATCTCCTGCTAACTTTCATGGTATGACCATGTTTTTCCCAACCTTTTTTTTTTTTTTTTAAACTTTTTTTTTTTTCCATGGGCGGCGATCAATTATTCACAAGCACATTTATCTCCCCTGCAATATGGAGAATTCATATTCATATCTCTGTTTTAGTGGCCTGACACTGATTAATGGAATATGCACCGCGGCTCCGAGCGCCAGCCCCGCTCTATGAATCATGCACTATAAAGTTTCAATCGTCCTTGTAGATGAGACTATTACAAAGAGCGCGGAGCGGCGGGGGCGGGGAGGCGGGGGCCGGCAGCAGCGGTGGCTCTGCGCCTCGGCCGGCCATCGGCCTCCTGTTAAACAGGCTCGTATTGAAACCACCCGGCGGCTGGCGGGGGACAATGCTGGCCCAGCATTAGTTCAGCCCGGCGGGGCTCCCGCTGACCCGGGTTCCCCGCCCGCGCCCATCGCCGGCCGGCCCCGGGGAAGGGGCTGCGGGCCCTGTCTCGCCCCCGTCCCCATCAGCCCGCCAAGCAGGGGCGGGAAGAGGCGCCCTGGCCGCTCGGCCCCAGAGGAGAGGCGGGCAGCCGGTGCCCGCCCTGAGGGATGGGCACCCCGCGGCAGGAATGGGGCTCAGGCTGCCCCGGGGTGAGCCCTGAGGCTGAGCAACCGCACTGTGACTGGAAGGGAAGGCGATAAAGGGAGTCTCCTTCACCTGGCTAGATCCAATGCTATTGTGGTATGTTTAATTTTTTTTTTTTTTTTTTTTTTAATTACAGAATGTCCTTAAAAGGCGAGATCTAAAAAATAGCTGGGACTGACAGAGGCACCCAAGCAGCACAGGGAAAGGGCCAGTGAGTTGTAAGTGACCTGTGAAAGAGAGCATCAAACATGTGCTTCAGCACATGCCCTCCATCCCCAGACTGCTGCCTCAGTCCCGGGGTGAGGCTCCCCTGCCACCTTGGTGAGCTCTGTGTGCCCAAACCCTGAATGCAGGCCTGCAGGGGGATGGAGGCGAGCCACGCACTGGCCCCAAAACCCAGCTGCCAGCCATGGATCAGGGAGCCACGGCTGGAAAAACTGTTGTACGTCCCCTCTGGCCTATGGGAAGTGAGTGGCAGCTGTGGAGCTGCACCATGCAGGACCACAGGTCCCCCTCTGCCAGGAAAGGCCATGGCGATGGCCATCAGGGCCTGAGCCCACCTCTGGCTCTGTGGGGGCTGTGGTGAAGAGCGACATGGGGCCTGATTCCAGGCTTCAAGTCGCTGGGTTTCAGCAGTAAAACTTACCTGGGACCAACAAATCAAGTAAAATGCTGGAACATGTAATAAACATGGCTTGCGTGGCGTGTTTTCCAGTGAAAAGTTACAGAAACGGCTCCTGGCGAGGTTGGTGTTCCCCATTGTGCGGTGCCCCCATGCAGTGCCATTCATAGCTTGCCCATAAAACCAGCCATGTGGACAGGAATCGCTGGGTACCAGGAGACTGAAAACCCCATAGAAGTAGGTATTCAAAATTTAAGACTTCGAAAATATGAGCTCTTAAAACTAAACAATGTACTTCTGTAAGGAATTAATTTACTTGAGTCCCGTCACACTATTAATATTAGTTTTGGCTTCTTTTTATGAGTATGCGAAGAGAATACATGCATGAGTGTTTTTAGAAAAAAGTGAAAAAAATACATATTTTATCTGGTTTTGTTTACTTTAATTAGCATTATAGACATTCTTCATGTCTGATAGTGAAACTTGTTTCCTAACACGTTCCTTGGGAGTCAAGCTGATGCAAAAATGCAAATGTGGGGCGCACACCAAGTCCTGGTAGTGTCTCTCCTGAGAGAATAGAAAGCGCCGGCGTAAACTCTGTGCAGAATTAAAGGCGAGTTTAAAAAGTAACATTTATTTTTATTCCAGATTTATGGCTGACCCATAGATAATTAAAGGTTTTATTTTGAGCTGTTGGCCCCACACAATACATTGTCCTTTGTTGCTGCACAAGGAGCGCTTTCCCTGTGCTGCCTATGGTTCAAAAACAATGAAGCAATCCATTTATTTTGTTGGTCAATTGTAGCACAAAGTGAGGTGGTCAGTATGGAAAGTTTATCACTGTCTTGTCCCTTTGGAGGAGGCAGAGCATTCACACACCCTCTGCCCCAGTACACAAATGTCAGTCTTTTTGCAGGCTGCTGTTTTCCTTTTGAAGATGCCGATGGTGTCTCTGATCCACTAATCCATTTATCCAGTTTCATGAGTGCATTGGCTGAATACACTCACAATAGCCTTGCCCAGCTGGAAACAAGAAGTCAGTGAGTGCAGCCGGCACACCCACCAGTGCCTGACACCACTCTCAGATGAGGTTTGAGTGCTTGTCTCAAAAAAACCCCAACCCCATCCCAACCCCACACAACCTCTCAGAGCCCCCGACCTGCCATGATGTGCCCAACACTGTGATCCTCCCCTCCCTGAGAACAGAAGTATTTTTAGAACCATCTGTAGCTTGCTACATGGCTGTATTATTTTCATGGTATTCGGCTGTGTCAATGAGGGCTGGAGTAGGCTTGAGGGATAAAAATGCCTCTGGGACTCTGCAAACAAGTGCACATTAAAGAAACTGGTCAGTTGCTGCCAAGGGGGAGGGGGCACAGGAGGGGCAGTGGGCAATGGACTTCCATTTGTGTTCGGTGTCGTGCCGTTACTTACCAGCTTTTTATTGCATTTTAAATGTATGTTTAATTACCAGTGTTATTGGTAATAACAGAATGTTTGAAAATATTAAATACATTTGTGAGCTTGTGTGAAAAAGAAGTTAAAAGGTGTTCAGTGCACAGAATGTTAAAGAGATCTCACAATGAAGTGATTAACATTTTTATGAATAAAATTAATCACGCATTAAAACTGCAGCTCAATACATCTGAATGCCAAATGTTGCACAGCAGCCCTTTCCCCTAAACCCAAGAATTTTGGATGCAGTATTGACCCACATCAAACACTCATCTATTAGTAATGGAGGTATAGTTATGAGAAGATATTTTAATAACGTACATTTACATTTGAGGCAAGCAAATAAAAGGGAGAAAATAAATTTGGGGTGCTTTGTTAGGATTTGTGAGGGCTGTAGGCACATAAAATACATTAGGAAGCAGTCAGAGGGAGCAACTGTTTGGAGGAAAAAGAAGTTTATGTGGCATTCATGGAGGCAAACAGCAAAGTCATCATAGTAAACAGATTCCAGTAGATTATACTCAGCTCTCCTTGGCTCTTTTTGGCATGTTCATTGTTCTTGGCAAAGCTTATTAGGTTTTAAGGTGGGAGCCTACCATTATTAAAATATCCACTGTGTCAGATAATAAAATGTGATCTTTCTCTCTCTTCCGCCGTGTGTGTGTATACGTGCGCGCGCGCGTGCGTGTGTGTGTTTTCTAATCTCTTGCCACTGTGGTTTTGGGATTATTCCAGCAGGCTGTACAAAGGGAAGCAAAGGCATCTGAAGTGTCACTCTACAGCTGTGGCAAAGTAACAGAATTTCCATTTTGTTGATGCTCCCAGCACATGTGTGCAGCAGAAGGTGATATCAAAGGAGCCGTTCTTCCTCAGTTCTGCACATTATTTTTCACTGCTGTGGCGAATCTCTCTGAGCTCCGTGAACCAATAAAACAACGGTCCCTGTTTGAGTTGATATATTAATATTTACTGAGGATTTGCAAGGTCGGGGCTAAATGTCAGCAGATTGCTGGGGCAGTACTGTGGGGAATAATTAAACAAATCTCACAGCAGTTCAGCCTCCTAACATCTTTATTAATCTTTTTTTTTTTTCCTTTCCTGAAACAGTACACTGAAATATTGCTTTTTTAACCTTACTGAACAATTGGGAGAAGTTTAATAATAAAATCCTGGATTGAAAGTATTTGTTTTTGACAGTTTCTTGGCCCACTCTCCTGCAGATGTTAGTTAGTTGTGAAGGCTATGATGTGTGAATTATCACCAAGCTGCTGGGGTTCTCACCTGCCTCTCCACCAAATTCATCTTGACCAATCTGCCAAGCACAATGATATTGCTGCTATAAATGGAGACCCAAATTGGCTTCATTAAATAGTGGGTCCACTTCTCTAAGGGAAAAAAAACTGAAGAACCCCAATTCAGTATGCATATCTCCCTTAACATGATTACAGCATGCACTCTAGTACAACTTAAACAATTCTCTTTAATAAGCTTCATAATTAGTGTAGGGATGCCTCATTACAAGTCATTGCCTGTAGCAGTCCTAGGCCAAACAGCCCTTCTCAATCTGATTTTTTTTTTTTTTTTTATCAGGCAGCAGGAGCTGTCTCAAGCTTTTTGTTTGTATAGTGGGGAATTGCATTAAGACCCCAGTGTAAAAATACCACAAGGAAATTAATTGCTTCTGTGCAGATTCACCACAGATGTGTCCCGTTATGGGGAATGGTATATTTCTGACATTGCTATACTGCATTGTGCCGGGGAAAAAATCTGGAAAAGCTACAAATGCAAACATATTAGCATCTATATAGATTCCTTATGTAGTAACTGAAAGCAAGATTTTTAAAGTGTGTCAGAGCCTTCAAGCCCCTTTTTTTTTTTTAAATGAAGTGGTTATTTTTTTCCGATACTTCTTTTTTTTAATACTCAAACCCCACTAATAAAATACACATGGCCACGTATTCTATTTGGTACTGGCTGATAAATGTGCTACTTAAAATAACACACACGAGGAGTGCGGTGACTCAACGCAATAAGAAAGCTGACATACAAAGCCGCCCTCAAGGTCAGTGGTTTGTTATCTATCAGTGTTGGTCAGGTTGTGAATCACAACTGCAAGTTTCAGCAAGTTAAGGGGAGGAGGAGCATTCAGAGTGCTTGCCCTGTGGAAAAGAAAAGCTGAGCTGGTGGTTTGTTAGCTGTCTCTGAACATCACCCTACAGCTTCTGGGTAATGCCCATTCCCTTGTCACTAAAGCAAAGCTGGAAAATGCCTTGATCCAGATATGCGAGTGCTTTGATTTATTTGTTATAATTCAGGTGGAAGGGTTTAGGGTTAGCAAGTCCACCTCTGCAGAGCGTTATCCCACTGCCCTCTCATTATTTATATTGATATCTTTCATCTCAATCCTTGTATACTTAGGTTTTGACTTTGGGGTGATCCCTCTTATACAGGGGGATAACCCTTCCTTGTGGCATCATTATTGATAATCGAATATTAACAATTTGCCTCATAACAGTTGTAGGAATGAAGACCCCTTTTAACCTCATAAAGTTGTAGTATTAGAAGTAGCTGTTTGGAATATTCACATGTGATTGTGAAGGGGACTCCATTCATTCTAGGTGCTGCAAAATTGAAAAAATAAAACAATAACTTGACTCAAATTCAGGATTTTTCTTATCTCATAATGATACAGCAGGACAAATAATAAAGTTGTTGTAGTAATGGTTCTCCTATATAACTAACTTGAAAAAATCATGGGCGAGTGAAATTTCTGTATCCAGGACCACTGAATTTACATACAAGCTCTGATGAGCTTGATTTCAAGAAAATCCATACATTAATTGGAAGCAACAGTGGGAACATATAAGTAATTTAAACAGTGTTAGTTTTATTCAGATCAATGTTAGCTTTATCATACTGAACTTCATGGGATCTTTTACCAGACATTTCAGAGCAAAGGGCAAGATAAGCTGCATAGATAACTATACAAACTCTTGCTTTTAATTTTTTTTTTTTTAATTCTCATCCATCAGCCTTAGGTTCTACTATGATAGCAATGTTTTGCTCAAATATATGCATTGTACTTTTTTTTTTAGGCTATCAAAGAGCAAACAGCTCAGACTCACAATCCCAGGGGAAGTGATTATTGTTTTTCTATGCTTTGCAATAGCAGTACCTGGAGTCCTTTTAAAAATGGCTCTGTATGACACTGGAGAAAGCCACTGTCCTGGAACAGGTGAAACTGTACTAGGTGAGATCTGCAGAGAATGTAAAGAAACATTGCCTCTGTGAGACCAGCAGAGGATGGAGATGCAGAGGTAGAGAAGAGCTTTCTTCAAGTTATGCTTTGTTTATGGCAGAAATGGGAACCTGAGCCTCTGAATTAGGATTTTCACTTGACAGAGACTCACGTGTAATGGGATATTTCAAAGACTCAGTGACAGCAGGTGAGTGGTAGAGCCACAACTGGTGCAGTTAAACTTCATCCACATACTCATAGTGTACTCACCACAGTATCATCAACTCCCGTGATGTCACTGGAAACATTCTGGCTGTCATGTCTGGATTAACACACTGAAATCCATACTTCATTATGTAGTGAAAACAACCTGGTATTTACAGACTATGCTTATTCTTACTGGAGTCATCAGAGTAGCTTGCCCTGGAAAGTGTTACAATTGTAAAAAGTGCTTTCAGATCAAGGGCTTTTTGTTTGTTTGTTTTTAAACTCAAAAACATATTTCAAAATTGCTCCATATATTTCAGTGGTTAAGAATTGATTGAGGGACCTACTCTTGGTCTCTTCAGTTTTACTAATATCTTGTATATCTAGAAAAAAATCTTTGGGAAAATTCACAAACAAGGGGTTTTATGAACAAATTCCTAAAAACATCAGGCAAATCTCTGAAGTATTTTTTGTAAAAGGATAAATAATTTACAATTTCACATACAAAACTATATATATAATGAGCTATTTTTTTAGAAAAAAGAGGACCTTCAGTTTTGAAACCTTGACAAAAATTGTTTTGCAAAGTGAATTATGATAAACATATCCAGATATGTAGTGCTCTTACAGACAGAGAGGAAAACGTAAAGTTTCTTCACCTGACACAGGCATGGTTTAGGTTGTGTGAGGGAGCAAGAGACTTACGAGGATGGATACTGTAAAAACACCTCTCCGCTACTCTGAATTTCAGCCGTTCAGAATGTGTTTGAGAATATGAATTAACAAATACTGTTTAATGTCACAGAGCATAAAGTTTTTATTAGAAGGAGTTTTTTAAGAACAAATGAGAACAAAATAATGTGCTATTTGTCATTCATACAATGAAGAGTGTAGTGGTGGTGATGATGCCTTTGGTAAAATTACAATACATAGTAGTGTGCTAATGGAAGACATTATAATCTTCTGAGGGGAATGGGATATGGAGGTGTACAACATGTGTGTCTCCTGTGGCTTACTTTCCAGAACCTTAAGAAGATTTTGGTGCTTTAATTCAGCATCTCCCTTTTGAGAAGAATAATTTGAAGAACATATAAGTTCCTTCTCAAGTTACATTTTTTCTGTTGTGATCTTCTTACTAACTCTACAAGAAATGAAAGCAATACAGCAGAGGAGGAAGTAGAAACCAAATCATGTCACCAACTACTTTTTTTTAAAATTATATTGCCTTCTATTATTGCATTTGTATTTGCACTTGTATGTTAGAATTGTTCCCCAAGGCCTTGCTCATAAGGCCCACTCTGTGAATCTAAGTGACTACATGGGGACAAGAGGTAAAAGAACATGATATATTGTGAACACAGGAAATGTGTATACTGCTGGTAATCTGTGGTAAATCCACCAGGAGGCTAATGAGGTCTCATCTTGCACTAAATTTTGTGTGGCTACTATCTGAAAATGAGGATGCTCTCAGAAGGAGCTTGTAAGATGTTTGCTCTTTGAAATGCCCAGACACATGGTTTCTTAGGCAAGTCCTACAGTTTGCCTAGGTCCTCACTTACCAATTTATGCAAGTTATATGGAGGATCAGAGAAGTATAGCAGAAGTTCTGTTCTCCCCAACAAAATTGTCCCTCTTGATTGCTTTTCCATCACAAGGGGTCTCACTAGGGTGTTGGGTTTGCCTTTTTTCCCTGTCCCCCTCAGAATAATATTGAGCTTATGGTACTCGAGCCTATCTACACTTGTTCAATTGCCTCATATAAGCTCTGAGAGACTAATTCAAGTTTGTCAGTCTCTGTGGAAAGCAGTCTTTGATAATACTCAATATCCATTGAGTATTATCTACATCCACAGTGCAGGCATTTTGTGTCTCGAGTACAATCACCTATATAAAAGAATTTTCACATGCATCTCTTTTGAGTGGCTTGTACCTTTGGAGCCACAATCTGTGCAGTTTCTCCTGACAATAGGCACTTATGGCTCTCAGCTCATTGACCATGGATGTAGCTTCAGTCAGTAATTCCTGGAATGGAACAGGCATGGCTGAAGGCCATTTGTGTAAATGTTCATTGGCCATCTTCATCACCTACTCTCAGGGCCTTTTCCTGGCTTTGAGACTTTTATCTTTTCTCTCTCTTTCCTTGTCCTCCCTTTCAAATGTTATTCTCCTTTTTGTTTCTCTTCTTTGTTCTCTTAGCAGCTAGGAGTCTCTCCCTTTGTTCCTGTAAGAGCAGGCTGCTGTCAGCAGGCTGACTGTTCTCTAGACCAGACCTCCATGTCTTTCTGACTCTACTCCCCCTTCCTTCTTCAACCTGAAAACATTCTTCTCCCTCATTACTGGAAAAAAAAAAATAAAATTGAACTTCCTGTAAAACTACAAAGAAAAAAAATCCTTACTGACTACCAGCCTCCATCATTATTCTACATCAGAAAACATACTCCTGAACTCAGTACCTAGCATATATGCATGTAATTTTCCTGAACTTTTGGAAGAAGGTAAGCAATGGGATACTGCTCCCAGGACATCATCACAAACATCACAGTCCATCATCCTGGCCAGTCTTCTGCTAGTCTTGATCCAAGAATACTACTGTTTTTTTCTGACAGAAGTAATTCCTTACATAAGTTTCAAAGCACGGCAGAAAAATTCTGGCAGTGCACCTCCTAGTCAGAAGCAGCATGTTATCTCATATCCCTGATCCCAGGGAGAATATCTGTTCTACTTGGCAGTCATGTTTTTCAAATCTTTCCTTGGAATGAGATTGGAGACTCCCAGATCTTCTGTAAGAGACCATTAGTCCATACCTGAATGTGCAGGGGTTCCCATCTCCTGGGATCCAAGCATGTGTATGCTGATCTCAAATTGAAGACAAAGAAAACAGCAGTAGAGCTAAGGGCAGTCCCAAAGGACCTTAAGTCCAGAGAACAAACACATGTTTGAAAGTACAAAAATATTTAATTGTTGTCAAATGTATAAACCTGATGTGCAATTCTAACCAGATCAGACTTTGGGCTGTTTGCCCAGTTATTCATAAGAAAGTGTCCAGAATGGATAAGATTGTGAGATTCTCCTGGGACACTGCTTTTGATCTGGTTATTTTTTTTTTTTTTTGTTGTTGTTGTTGTGTTTGATAATACACAGTTCTCTGCCAGAGGGAATTCTGGGCTTACATCCATGTTCATCCTCATGTTCAGACAGCACTGATAGAACTAGTTATGTATGTGTGTTGTGTATAAATCAAGAATCCCTCTGAGCAATGGTGAAATTGTGTGAAGTCTGGTCTAAAAGTGATCTACTTCACTCTGCCTCCTTTTCTACAGAATGAATAGTGTCTTGGTATTTTCTAGTGTAAATCCTCCTTAAGGATTTGATCATCTTGCTTCCTAGAAATGTTGAGTAATTTCCTTGGAAAGTTCTGAAGTGAAGCTTGTGGAGCTGGGAATCAGTAAAAGAAACATTTCCTCATTGGGATGAGGAAACTCCTCAAAAAGGAACTCCTCCTCATTGGAAGTAGGGAGGATAGCCTGCATACATCTAAAATGGGTTTTTCAGATGACTGTAGGTGTAGCAGAACTATAGTCTACACAGTGTGAGAGAATAAGCAATCTCTGGCTTGTGAGTAGTGCTCACACATATGTGATGGAAGAATAATTTGCAGACGTATAATGGAGGAGGTTGCCAGCCTGGAAGCATGATGCTGGGCAGTGAATATCTTTGGGATAGTTCTCCCTCCCCTAAGCAGTGGTCTCAAAGAAGCTAAAAGAGTTTGCCTTGCTAGGTTGGAAGGTCCTTCAAAGCAAATGGGAGGAAAGGGTCACTCATGGGAAGATGTTTTGCTGTCTTTCTTTCTGAAAGTATCCTTTAGGGGTACATTCCTAAAGTATCCTTTAAAGTATACTTTAGGGGCATTCTTTTCTCCTTCATGTTTTGAGTAACTAGTTTGGAGATCTGTCTTCCCGTTTTCCATTCCAGGAATAGAAGAAGCTGCACACCAGTCTTATGATGGACCTCCTTATACACAACCTCCTTCCAATCGAGTTACTGCCTTTGGCTTGTAAGACTCCACCAACTTTTCTTCCTCCACATGTCAAAGTTTTCCTCTCTGCATTAAGTTGACTTGGTCCAAATTGTCAGTGGTCTCTGTAAAATTAGAGTTGCTGCATCTGACTTTCCCAGACTATGCTCTAATAAACTATTTCTGTCCAGATTCTCTCCTGATTTGATGATTTCTCAGCACTAGCATACTGTCCTTTACTTGGGTGCCATACCTAGAAATGAGAGGTGTATGTGTGCCATGTTTTTTTTGAGCAGAGACATTCTGGGTACAGAAAGGAGGAACAGGGTTATGGCATGAAGATCTCATGGTCTAATTCTGCAAAGTCTCGTGGGAGTGGATAGGCTTATGTACTTCAGGAGATGTGCTACAGAACATTGGTATTGAGGCTATATGGGGGGGATATACTGGAAGTATTGGATATTTGCACTATTCTGTCCCAGACATTTCCCTGTTCAAGCAACAACATGCCTACCATATGCCAGAGAACATTTGAAAAGTGTGTGGAACTAGTAAGGGAATTTGGTCAGGAAATTTGACCTCGGGGCTGCCAACCACTTCCCGATGGGGCAGTGCAGACATGGCTTTCCAGGTTTACATGTCTCCATGTACTAAGGATAACTAATATTTTGGCTAAAAAAGAAGGCATAAAACTTCAGAGACTATTCGTGCAAGTTTTGGGAAAGTTATGTGTTCAAGACCATTTTGGCTCTTGAGAGATACCATTTAACAGATTCCGTTATTTCGAGTGTCATTCATTCATGAACAAATGGAGTTCATGGAAATAGTAAACTCTATTTTAGGTTCACAGAACTCCATAAGTACACCCAGATTTGTTGCAGCAGCTGAAAGACATTCAATAGTAATTTAATATGCAAGAATTAATATTTTGTCCATTTTGTTTACTGTGCCATCTTTACTCTTGCAAGTAATGTGCAAAATACAGGAAGCATCACTGATTGCCAGGTTTACTTATAGGAGTTAAAATAAAAAAGCTGATCCCAGTATGTTCTCAGGAGCATACCTTGCTGCTCTAACTTGTGTTATAGTAACAATCTTACATAATTGTTATTTTTTTTAAGATTGAGAGATGAGAATTTTTAGGTGATTAATGAGGATGTGTATGGGACATACAGGACATTTTCCCTACAACTGAGGGAGGATATGTATTTTTCTTCTCTAGAAATCGTGATTTGAATAGTTTTTGGACAGCAACTATCACCAGTCACAATGATGTTCCATATATTTAAGGCTACAGGCACAGCTTGTAAGAACTGCTTAATTATGTGATATATTAATGTTCTATTGATTATGTTATTGCCTGTAAATCCTGTTGCTTAATAAAGCTGCAGTCATTTTGCAATAAATTTGTGTTTGCATTCAATTAATGGTTTCTGGGGGCAATGGACAAAGTAATAGGCTTATTGGTGTTGTACAGAAAGCATGGTACTGTAGCTTCCAGTATGAAACTAGGAAATACAAATGCGTGGATTGAGTAAAAGAGAGGAAAAAAAAATAGCTTCTGTTCAGTACAATGATTCACAGTTTTCTTTTAGGTCCAACAGAAAAAGCAGCATTGTGCAAAGCATCTGCACATGAATACAGGGCAGGATAATATTTGATTTAAAAATACAAGTAAACGATAACTGCCAATATTGAGACCATGTGAAGGCAAAGGAACAAAGCATACTTTCATTGCTAATCATGTTAACATCAAAGTTTGAAGAGTACATTCGCCTATTCAGAGGAAATGCCATCACACTTCTGACGATCACATCTGCCACTAATATCATCCGGCATGTGGTCAGGTCTCTGTTCCGACTTTTATCTCTCTACCAAAATTTCATGTCTTGATTTTAACATCTGATGCTAAATTCAGGTCACTACAAAATAAGTACAACTTTTATTTCTTTTCCACTTTCATGGTATTTTCAAGAGATACATCTAAAAGTCAGGATATGTATATGAACTATATGTCAAATTAAAATTTTTTTACAAAGCTTTTCCAGGACCTAGAAGATTTTGGGGGAGAAGGAAGGGCAAAAGGGGGAAGGTGAGGTTGTTGTGTGGTGGGTTTTTTTTTTTTTTCTTTTTTTTTTTTTTTTTGTTTAATTTGCCTTAGAAAATTTTGTTAGACTTGTAGGAAGTACAGAGGTCTGATTTATCTCTAAAATACTCTCATGCCAGAAAGCACTGAAGTTTCATCTCTGTATAACTGGAGAAAGACACTCACACATCATACACTTTTAATCCATAGGGTCTTGAGCACTGCATCTCAAATCTATGAAAGCCTGAATTTTTGCCTTCTCTGAAGTTTTATCCTGACAACATATACCTGGCTAAATATATGTCAATGGCAACATCACATAAATGTATATGGTATTTGATAAATATTACTTTTTATCTATGTTCCTGATGTTAAAGTTTTCTTGCTTTTGTTGATAGGATAAACTACAGTACTCTTCCTCTTACCTTCAGGATGTTTAAATAAAGAGAAAATGTTTCTACAGATATGTTTCCGTATCCCTTCAAAGACATCTTGTATCTAAAAGCTGTTATAAATGGAGCTTTACAGCACCTACCTAACTTAGGAGGAAGGGTGTTCCCTGGTTTTAAAATTGTGATGGGCCTATTCAGGGATTTCTGAGCACATAAAACAAAGGTGTATGCTTGTTGATTTTTCTTTGCTTGCCAATATTGCACTCATCTTTAGACTGGAAAATAATAAATTCTCATTTCAAAGCTGAAACAACTAAGTGCTGTTAATGAAGTGGAAGAATATGGAATACTGTGTTGCTTTATACAATAGAGAAGTCCTTCCAGATATCCTGGTGTGGTATTAAGCATATGTCTCATCTGGTCCTGTAACAGGTTCCTTAGATGGAATCTAACAACCCTGTACTGCTTTTCAAAACAGACAAGGAAGTCATCTAGCATATGAGTCAACATCTTCTCAAGAGTAAGAATGGATTATAATCAGCAAAGACTCTGCATATTTTAGTTTTGTTAATGACACACCTTTTAGTACATCTACCTTCACAATCACTGTAGAATCAGCTGAAATAATTATAAAGAGCTGTGAGCAAAAACTCAGGTAGTAGAAAGATGCATCTTAGCACCTGGGTCCTTGATGCTTCTTGAGTTAAATTTTATCTTCTTGACAGGTCTTTTACCATGTCTTTTTTTGGCAATTTCTTATGTTGACTCTACAGTTCTATGCATTTGCACAAACACTCACAAAAAACCCCATGGCTCACAGAAGATAAACATTTCTAGTAAAGGTTATTTTTAGTCCTTCAAATAAAATTTGTTAAGAGAAATGGACCAAGATATTTTTAAATTTTGTGGGCTATTTTTAAATTTTTTTTATTTTCCCCTCAAGTACATAAAATACAAAATGTACAGATTTAACAGCTATTTTTTCATTTGTTTTACATAACAGTGTACAGCTCACATACATGTACAGAGATCTTTTTTATATAACCAAAACCAGTTCATATAAAAGTTGCACCTAAACAATGCTAGTTTCTAGCTGCAACACATTCAGTGGTGTTACACACCTGACATGTAACTAATTTCATGTAGACAGTAAATACCTTAATTTTTCTAGTAACACAGAAAAGCTACTGCTTGATACAGGCTTATCCAGGATGGTTTTAGTAAAAAAATAGATCTTAATTCTGTCAAAAACCAAGATAAAGTGCTACTGACAACCACCTGACTACACTAAGTAAAAGGTCAGATAATAGAATGACAGTTTCTTTTGCCAAATACCTGCATTTAACATCGATGGCTGTAAGTAAAACTACAGCTATAGTAACTATGGTATTACAGTTCTTTTATTGCTAGTGTGACAAATTTATCATCAAAGTTTCATTGTGGGTTTATGTGAAAATGATTTTTCAATCTTCTTCGCAATGATGGAAATTACAGTGTTGCACTCCTCTACATAATTTAAAACACAATTCTTTGAGTCTTTTCTGAAGTTCAGCTCTAAGTACATTACAGGTTTTAAGTGGTTAAGTAAACAGCATGGTATATTAATCTAAATCTTTTTTTCATTTGTTGCAATTTATTAGGATTAACTTCTATTATTACCTTCAACTGAATGTGAAACAGACTATTCAGTTTTCATGAAAGAGCTATTCAACAGTCCTTTAAGGAAGTAATGCCATCGATCTAAAATAGTTTAGATACCAGACCACATTTTCAAGAATATTGATTTTAATAATACTATTAGTTAAATGGAGTATACCATAATATTAGAAGAATGGCACACAATTTTGGTCTTGTGTAATGTTGAAGGTTTTATATATTACTTCTCAAAAAAGGACAGAAGTCTTGATCATGAATGATCAATATTTGTTTTATCAAGAAAAAGCATGTAAAGTAGACAGTAAAAAAATTCAAAAATGATGATAAAAGTTGAAAGTAGAATTATTGAAAATATAATTGTATATTTTACTTTAATGTTATATTTTCACCCTTGCACAGAGATCTTGGAATACACATGGAAAAAGTACTCTTACTAAATAATTGTAAATGTTAGTAAGAAACTTATCTCTACTGACATTTTCTATTTTCTCTTTGTAAACTCATCAAATGTGAGAGAGTGATAAACAAGAAATGTATGTACAAACTTTCCCACTGAACTGGGATGAAAGTTTCCTTGCCATACTGAGAGGTTTCCAGACATTCCTGGAGAAGCCCGTTAGTGGGGTAGCTTTGATGGAAGACTTCAAATCCTGGAGTCAGGAAACAGAGGTACGTATCTCTCAATAGCCCCCTGCTGTCACCAGCCACCTGACAGACCATACTGGGTAACCTGTTGTACCTTAAAAGCCCTTAAAAGAAATCCACCCACAGGACTATCCCCTCAAGTTTCTGTGTGTCATATCTATGACCATTGAGGGGTCTTGGAGCAGTCAGGGGTGTAAGTCAGGTGTAAGGAAGGGGGGTTGTTCCAGCTCTGATTGGAGCATGAAGGACTTTACATCGACCTTCTGATAAAAGAGGATTTCCCCAGAGCCCAATCCAGCTTGGGAAAGATGGTAACAAGGCTGCCCCCTTAATGAAATCTTTCCACAAGGGCTTGATGAGAAGTGCCCAGACCAACCACGCCCCTGGGAATCTGCAGTAGACGATCCACTCCTTGCTGGTAAAATGATTCCAGCACCTTTGCCTGCCAAGGCTTGACAAGCTGAAGGGAGAAAACCTGTAGGAGGAAGGCTATAGGGAGGCAGGGCAAGAAATGATTGCATGAGGAGAAAAAATGAATGCATGAGGTGACAAAACAGTTTTTCTCTGAGGTCACCAGGGGCCCAGGCCCACTGGAGTTTGAGATGACGTTGAAGAGGAGATTGTGAGGGACCAGTAGTAGGTGCAACCATTGCCTGTGTGCATGGCTCTGGATGAGCTTCCTTCCAGAAAGAAGTAACAAACTTCCTGCAGAAGGGACAAATTAATTGTTTCCTTTCTTCTGCAGACCTGGGAAGCATCTGTAGTCCACAACCTTTCCTAGCCTGGGCTCAGTGACTTGAGGCAGTGAAAGGTGGCTTAGACACCTGCCAGTGATTAACTGGGTTGGAGGGTAGTGAGCTATCCTGAAGGCAGGACACAGGAATCAGCCTTGCCAGCCTGGACATCATCTGGTGGTCAAAAATGCCATTCATATAATACTTCCTTTTTGACCTGCAGTGCTTCTGCCTTCCTCTGTAGAGCAAAGAAGTGGATTTCTTCTACACCAACTGTCGAAGAAGCTGAGTGGAGAGCACCTGACTTTCTTTTCAATACTGCAGAATTACTTTGCAATATTCAGGCTTCAGCAAACATAGGTCTCCAGTCCCCTCAATGCTTGTCCCTATCTTCTTCATGTGACACAGAACCAGGAGATCTTCTGACCAAAATAAAGTGATACCAAACTTGAATGAAAATTGCTGCAACATATAGGGGTCAAGTGTTTCCCCAGACTGCCCAGAGGGTGATTCAAGAGAGCAAGCTGTAATCAGGCCTCCAGAGAAGCAGTGTGGGATGTAAAAGCTTAAGCTCTGGGAGCACAGGCAAATGCAGAAGGATGCTTTGAAAATGGGTTGTATGCCATGGAAAGCTGCAAAGAGTGCAGATGGCAAGGAGTAACCAGGTCATAACGCTTTGGGGTTCTCCTTTGTTGCTGCCATGAGATAGCAGGCTGCTCATTTCCAACCTGAAGGCTCATGTTTCCAGTGGGGGCTGAGAAGTGGTAGCCATCATCTTGGTGAAGATGAGAGCTCAGAGTACCTGTCTTGGCTAGGTCAAACAAGGACAGTTTTGCAGGCAGGAGCATGGGAGAAAGACAAACTGAAGAGAAATCATCCCAGCCCCACAGTAACACAGGCCCTGTGTGCATCCTCTTGGTCATTTCTGTTCTCCTCAGGAGCAGGCAGCAGGCTTCCAACTATGGCCAACTCTTCACTGCAACCAAAACATTTGTGAAGAAAACCTGGAGATAATTTCTCAACAGAGGGTGTTGGTGAGCTGAGCAGGGGAGGTCCAGATCAAAGGAATTCTCTGTCCCCCTCAGATCTGAGAAGGAGAGAAACCTGGAGTGCTGTGTCCATTTTGTGCTCCCCAGGTAGTGTAAGTCAGGTAGTGACTTGCCAGAGAGAGCTCATCAGAAGGCCACCAGGTCTGGGACTGGGGTGCAGAACACCTGTGGGGAGATTTAGATCTTTGTTCATCAGTAGGCATGAAGGGCATGTGGAGGGGAGAACTTACTGCTGTCTCCATCTACCCTGGAGGATGGCAAAAGCCAGATACAGGCTTTAGCCACAGCTGCACAGTGGCAGGATAGAAAGCAACCCATGGAAGGTACAACTTTTAGATATTATGAGGAATCTTTTCTCCACAAAGATTTTCAAACGTGTGCAAGAATTCCTTGAATTTTCTGTAGAGATATCCAAAACTGTGCCAGACACATCCCTGAGCAACCCAATTTCACATGGCCTTACAGGATCAGATCACCTTCAGACGTTCTTTTTACTCAGTTGTCACATGACTCTATGAAATCCATTGGAGCTGTTGTCACAGTGCCAGAATTGGATACATAAAAGCAGAGGTGGATGGTAATGCCTAAATTATCCTTACCAGCTTATAAGCAGTGGGTGACTCTACCTAGTGCTTATTTAATCACTGCTATGGTCAAGAGTACTGTGCAAATTATCTACTTTTTTTTATTTTTAAGTGGTAGTATATTGATTGTTTTTACCTCCTTAGGAAGCACTGTTATAAAAATCTTTATACTCCCACAAGTCCTTTAGTAAAGAGGATAAAAATCAAATTTCACAGCTGTGCTAACATTAGGCCCAGACCATTTTCTGTACATATTAAATAAAAAATGCTAAAATAACATTAGAAGCCTAATTTAAGCTGACAAAGGCAAAGAAATAAGAATTTGGATGAAGAAAAGATGAAAAGGAAAATAACCTCTCTCTAGACATATACACACTAACTTTCTAAAGTTTTTCTAATAAGATTTGTATTTCTTTTGGAAAAAGTCAAATGTCCCTGGGACTATTAGGGAACAAATAACATGGGATCTTTTCCAAAATAATCTATTGTAATTCAGGATTTTCATAAATGTTAAAATATTAAATATAATTACTATTTTTTAACATATCATATTAAGGATATTGGGTTTTTATGTTCCAGTTAAGTCCTTTGGATTTGTTATATTGGGAATATTGCATAATAAAAAAAAATTAGAATAGTATGTGCAGTTAAATGCACTCTACAAAAGCACTTAAAGGTATTCAGAGCAACTTCTCAAATGCAAACAAATCACATTCGTTGTTTATTTTGGGGAAAGAAGCAGATCAGGAAGTTCAGCTAGTTCAAGTGTATTTTTAGAGAAAGACAAACTTTCAGGACTTCTTATGTCAATATATCAGTGGGAGTTACAGGGGCATCCCATGATCAGCTTGCAGAAAAATTAGAACAAGAATGAATAATTGTGAAAACGGCATAATTTTTCTGGATGGCTCTGTGTGTAATTTCTACCTTCTAATCAGCTCTGAATGAACCTACGCTTGCTGCAACAATCTTGTTCTTTGTTTTGTGTTGGATGGGTATTCTTTAGATTTAGCAGAAAAGGTGGTGCAATTATTTCCTGTCTTATTTGTGCACTACAGATATACATGCATTGTGAGATGGCTTAAAATTCCTTTTGAAGTTTACTTTTGTATTGAAAAGCATTTACAGTGATGGTGCACACCATACATGAGTACAAACACTGTAACTTTGGAGTAGGGTGTGCTAAGCAGTAGATGAAGCTTGATCTGAGGTCAGCAAGTACAGACATCTGTTGAGTGGTCACTGGTGTGCTACGCTGTTGGGTTTGCTCAGACATGTAGGATCTGGAAGAGGAAGCCAGGGTCTGAAGTGTCAGCCTCTGTTATCACAGGGTGAATGACCTTTCAAAATGTATGATAAATCAAGCTCTTCTAACTATTTGTCAATGCAACATTGTCTCAGAATTCCCCAGCTGATCTCGGATATTCTACCTTTGCTGTGTCTTTTGTCTTGTGGATATAGATTTTCCTGCAAGAAAACACCTGTTTTTATTTTCAAACAAGAGCAGACAATTTCTAACCAAGCAGAAAAAGGGTAATTGTCAGCTTTATCTTTAAAAATACTTTCTGTAATATATTAATGTGGTATACCTACATTTGTCATGGAAACTATCCATATTGGAAGAAAATAATACTAAAAATAAAATCTCAGTATAAAAGCTAAAAATTACTCCAACATTCTATTTTAAATGGTTCAGCCACAGTCAATCCAAGCAAAATCAGTGGATTTTTCTTATTATTCAATATAAGCCATAGGAGATGAAAATACTGGTTGTAAAAGGTAGAAAAACGTACTGAAGTAAAAAAAAAGATGCAAACTATAAACCAGAAAAAAACCCAATCCCTCTCCTGCTCATCTGGTATCTGCCCTTGAAGGCTGTTGTTCTACTTGAAAATTGTGTTGCCACCTAGAAGAAGTCACCTAATGTCAGCCCCTCTCTAATGGCTCTCATGGCATTATTGCAAGTTTCATATCTGTGCACATTAACAAGTAACATGCCAGTGCCAGCTCTCACAGCTGCAAGGGCAAGGATTAGTTTATAACATCAAAAGAGATTTTGGCTGCAGCTCCAGTGTCTCCAGCTCGTTTGTGCACTGTGGTTTTTTTTGGCCATATCATGGTCATTATAGTATGAGATGTTGGTCCATGTCAGACAATCCAAAACCATTTGGAGGTAATCTGGAAAGCCTTTGCTTCTGAATTTGGTTCTGTAGCGAATGACTTAAAGAGAATTTTATTTTAACAATTAAAAACCAAATCAGAAAAAAAAAATTGAAAAAAAAAAACCCTGAGCACCCAAACAACAGGTGACATATATATATGAATTAATATATATGTAAGCCTATTCAGAGGGGAAAATAATTAACAATTTAAAGATTTTTTTAATAGAAATATTCAATAAAAAGACTATTTGTGTTACATTCAATAAAAACACTGAATTTGTTACTTTTCTAGTACAGTAGTGTCTGTAAATTAAAGTATTTATACTGGCATGACATGAAAGTTATGACAACTGTTTTTTGGGTTTTTCTTAATCCCCCTTCCTGATACCCCACCCCTAAGAAAGTTCAACAAGATCCAACAACCAAAAAAGGTAAATCTGCATAACAAAGTCTTGGATATTTTTAAGTTGTCCATAAAAGCGTGCCTTGTGTGGTCCGATACATAGTTCAGGATGTAGTTTTCAAAAATGTCAAGCATGCACATGACTTATAAGCAGACATAATTTTTCAGTTTTGACAATTTTAGAGTAATCACCCAAAGGCCAGAAGAGCAAAGAACATTCATACCCAGTAGAAATGTATTTTGGAGTAAATTGATCTTATGAATGGAAACCTGTTGAAGAAACATTCTTATAGCCAAAGTGCTCATTCTTTCTTGACAATAATCCAGTTTGGTTTTATGGAAAACATACATATTTATTTAATGAACTTCCTTCTCTATATTAGTACATTGTTACATTAAATCACTTTTTTTTTTTCCACACACAGATGTTACCACTCTTTGTCTTGTACCAAAGATGATCTTAACACACATAGCACAACATTGGCTTTGATGAAAACCTATCTAGCAGAGGATATCACTTGGTCATCCTACAAGAAGAATAATGTTTTTGTAGGTTTCTATTATTATTATTTTACCAGGGTTTTTGGGTTCATCTCTCTTTCCTTCCATTGTCCATACTCTCTTCAGCTGGTTTATAGCCACTGTATGGTTCACATGGCTTTTGCACACGATGATTCTGTGGAGAAAAACACAAAATTAGGAATAAGCACCTACACAACTGCAGTCTAGGAAATTCTTGCTGTAACCATTGCCTACCTCCTCATTTTACAAAACTTTAGCAGCAAGTCAGCAGATTTATTTTTTAGATAAAAATCACCTAATTGCATTCCTTGGTTTGAGAAAAATAAACTTACAAAAACTCATCTGTCTTGACTACAAAGTGAGTTTACAAAAGAACTTTAGTACAGAAAAATACTGGACAGGGTTCTGAATAGTTTTCTTCTTGCAATATTTATACAAACTACTTTTAAAAGCATAGGGACTGTTTTCCCTCTTCATACGTTTATAGCATAAATATCATCAATGGAGGTAGGAATGATATGCATGTTTGGACAATAAACCCTTTAAAGACTATGACTGAAACATACAGAACTAGAAAAAGAATCCCTTGAAGACGAAATGCACCAATAATTAATGCAGCAATCTACAATACTTTATGAGCATATCGCTAGTTCACATTTTCAGCACATAAAAGGAGACAGAGGTGTAGTTACTAACTTTTGATGATCTCACAGTGAGCCATGTCATGCAGCCTTAGCAATATCAGTTTAAAATTTAAATATATGTGGACATCTCCTAAAGAAAAATAAGAAAATAAAGGAGACCTCTTGAGTAGTCTTCAGACAATGCTAATGTCTATAAAAGCAAAGAATTGGATTAAACCTATTGCCCTCACAAAGGTTTTGTAAAGGGACTTTGTACATCTGTTTAAATCAAACTATTGTTCTAACAGACATACATGTAGTTTGATTGCTTTTTTTGTTTGTGGCAGGTTCTGTTATCTGTATCTACAGAGGGCAGGACACTGGAATTTAATATTAAGGTAAACAAATGCATTTAGTTCAGCTGAATATTCCATCCCTACAGTGATAAATACCTTTTATAGGTTAGACATTTCTATTAAGGTTTACTGAAAGCAAAAAATTTGCTTTTGGAACATTCTGAATTAAAGAGTAAGCAGGTAAGCCAATTTCTTGAGACAGAGTATTCTGCAGTGACATCTGTGTAACAGTGTCCCTGTAACTTATTAGCTAAATATTGCTGCCTTAAAATAAAAAAAAGTTGGAAAATTTCTGCATTCAAAATCCACACTGCTAAATCCTGAACTCTGATAAAATAAGCAAATTTCCTATGTTTAGTCTGTACTAAGCATGATGGGCTCCTCTAGAAGTAACAGGGTTACAGTTTTCAAAGTGTTTGTGTGAGGCAATCAGAGAGGCCAAACCTGAGAGGAAACAAGCTGGAATGCAGAGTGGTGCTGGTGACAATTGTATGGCATGATCAGCACATGGCAGGATGAGGCTTACAGCAAAGTCTTGTGAGAACTAAATGAAATATAATTCCTCCAGGAAAACCTTCATAGTGTTATCCAGTGCATTGACCCTGAAAATTCATAGACTGTCTTATAGCACCTTTGGTCTAGATCACATATAAGTTTTACCATTTCAGTTATGCTCTTAGCTATTGAACTCTAGATCTTTCAGTCACGTGTCAAAATAAATACTGTCTGACAGCTAAAGAATACCTTTATCATTCCCCGTTGCTCACTGACTTCATAGAAGCATACCTTCAGTCTTCACAAGAAAAAAGGAGGCTGTGATCTCAATATTTCAACACTTTTATTTACCTTATCTGTAATATAATTAATAGATGACTGCATAAAGATCAAGGTGGCTATCAAAGAAAATGAGACAGCTTCATATGAAACTTGCTCTTTTGAATCAGTCTAGGGCTCTATCAAAGCATGTGTGATAATTTCATGTAAATCCCGGTGTTCTGAATCTGTATCTTTTAACCTGTACATACCATTTTTAACACACTACATTTCAAAGACATTCAAAGCTGATCTAATTTGTATTACAGAATTACATTATAATCTGCAAGCAGCACATCATACTGATTTCTTAAAATTAATGTGGAAGCTCATTATAAAGACATCTACAGAGGGCTCATGTAGTCTTTCTCAAAAATACTGTGACTTAAACCAACCACATTCTCTATTTAAAGTACACCTTTTTCTAGGCAGTCAGATCTTTCTCTGAAGTCTGGATTTTGAAATTTTGTGTTTTGAGCACAAACTCAAGGGCAAAATATTTGGCATCACCCAGGATTGCCATTTGTAAACTGCCCTGAACATTTGGTGTTGAAATACATAAAAATGTTTTCAATTTTTGATTTATGAGATGATAAATTGAGGAGATTGGTCATCATGGTGGAAATAAAGGCAAGTGATGGACTGAAGCAAGAAACAGTAATACTAAGTAGGATTGCATTTTTGCTACCTTGTTTATGAGACCTAAATTGACTTTTAAAAGTGAATTTAACATTATAATTTCAATAAACAGACTTACAAAAAGAGTCCTGTAATTCTTGTCATGACAAACAACAGACAGGTGTTTACCAGAGAACCATTCTAGATGGGTTACAGCCAGGATTTGCCTTTTTACCGTGTTCCAGGACAAACTACTTTTTGGAAAAACACAGCAAAAGTAATGTGGATTAGCAGGCCAGTCTATTCAGAGAGATTATAAATTGTAAACTGACCACTCTCTAAATCTGTTTTTAAATTAATACTGAGTCATTACACTTGAGAACTCTCCCATGCCAACATTGCTTTACTTCCTAACCTCCTGTCTGCCCAAATAAGCAAATTACATCTGCCTATTTTTATTCTCTTTTCCAGAGTAGCCGGAACTAACCACATTATCCAAGATAATAATACTTAGGAAAAAAAATAAATATGAAATATAGACCAGGTAAATATCTGACCTGCACCAAAGGTCATCAAATGATGAAAAGAAAATAGAAAGAAAAGGAAAGAGGTCTTCTCTGGAAAGACCTTGGCCCTTAAGACTGGTTTGATATGCTGAATACCGCAACTGAGGAAGATGAATTATGGCTATTAGTTTTTAATTCATGATGATGTCTAAAACTACAGTCAGATAATCTGAGCACAGAAAACTCCAAGACAGCTGGATCATACTTCATGCCCGCGTTACTTTCTAATGGAATGGTATCAAACTAGGTGTTTATGTCTTTGGTCCAGCTGACAACATTACTATGTGTTCTTTCAAGAACATATCTTTATAAAGGGACAAAGAGAACTGATCCTATTCCTACTTACCAAATTACTTCCATATAGATTGCTGGCAGTCATAAACCCCTAAAAATAATCAACATTTACAAGCCCATATAACTTGTATTAGCTACAGTTAAAGGAAGCCTAGAAAGTCCAAAAATGTACCAAGCAGACCTTTTGTTTAGAAAATAGGGGAGAAAGGACTAGAACAAACGTTTTCCAATTAACTCCACAGATACAGCTGTTCTGCTCTCAGAAGAGAAAGAGGATCTTCAGTGTACCTAACTTCTGATGAGCATAACCCAGTTTGATATAGCCCTTTACCCATTGTTTCAGAGCACTCAGCTTTACAGCAAGGCAGAGCTGTGAGGTTCAGAGCTAAGGACTGCCTAGTAGCTTGCAGACAATCCAGGAAAATCAGTGTATGAACAGAGGAAAAGCCCACAGCAAGCAGATGAATAGGAAAGCCTAAGCAAAGTTGATGCACTGTATATTTTAAGGTCACTTTTCTGCTTCATCCATTTGCAAGTGGAGGTATTTACTGTTTTTTTCTGTGAAAGCATCAGTACCTTGGGTTCCTACCATCAAGTACCTAGGTGTTTTTTGACTAATTTGGAACAGACAGAGGTTAGATTTAGAGCAGGGGATTAGATGTGGAGTATTCATTTTCAAGACAACGGGAATAAGGACTGTACAAAGCACAGAGACATGATCGTGCTTTTCCTGAATCTCATACAGGCAATCACAACTGAAATTTTAGACTTTTTGTTCATCACTTCCAATAAAATTGGCACAAAGTTCTTGGATATCATGACCACATAACTGAGGACAACGTTTCGCCCGTTACCTTTAACTGGAAGAATGTGCATGCCAAGAAAAAGACCTTGATATTTTAATTCTAGAGAAGGCATTAGCAACTGTATAGCACAAAAAAACACGAAAGCTTCCTGTTGCACTGAGGGACCCAGCCAATGGTATACACTCTCTCTACACTACAGCATGATCATCCTGGGATATATACTAATTTTGGCTTGAAAGAGAGTTAACTTAATGTAGTATAAAAACAAACCTGTTACAGTGAAAACAATTTGCACTTCTGGCCAAAAACTGTTTAATAATTTGAATTAACCTTTTAAAATTAAGGACTGATTCTGGATGTCATAAAATCTTCTGGCCTTTCTTAAGAACTCTTAAAAAAAAAAAAGCCCTAAAACAACAATTCCTGTTTCACCTCTTCCCCAGAGAAAAAGAGTCCAAACAGAGAAATGATCCCTGCTAAAAAAAAGTACTGACCTGAAGCAACTGGTGATGTTTCAGCTCTGAGTGCATGCCTTATTTTTCAGGAAATAACTTAAATCCAGTACAGATTACAACTATGAAATAAAAAGCAGATCCACATCTGGCTGTCACATCTGTGCAAAGCAAAGCTTACTCTGTTCAGCCTGTCTGATTTACGGGTGTATCTAAATCATCTCAAGGCTATTTCACTTCTTCTCATTTGCATAAAGAAAGCAATAATATTGTTTCATTTTTAATTGCTATAATGTGCAAACAGATTTTGGACTATGTCACTTCACTGTAGTAAAAATGGGGAAAAACTGGGGAAAAATTGCACAAATTTGTTTCCCAAATTAAAAAAAAAATATTGTAAATGAATAAAATTTACTATTGCAAACTATAAAATTAGATATTCTATTATATAATACGAAATATGTGTATTTAAAAATTTTTAGTGATATTAAAATTTATTAAGTCAAGTGAGAGAAAAGTGCTACCTCATTTTTGTTACAACAAGCTTTGGTCAGATTTTCAGGCTTGTAAATGAATTACATGGATTAATGGGTTCATTGTAAGGTAATAAACCCATTAAATTACAGTCCTTCAAATTAAAATACCAATCAAATGCAATGAAAATTTTAAAAATATTTCCTAGTTTTGTAGTGTTGAATGTAGAAATAAAAAAAATAAAATACTGCAATTTGAAATTCCACTTGAAATATATTTTTAAAAATCTGTTAGGCTTTTCTTCATGTTATACTTTTATTGATATTGCCTATTTTCATATTTATCAAATACATAGCATTCATGATAACTGCATTGCATATATTTAGGTAAATGTTATTAATAGTAATTTTAAACATGACAAGGAAAAGTTTCTATGACTCTGATGTATTACTGAGTTTAACTCAAGCTCGTCATAAATCCAGGTATACCTCACTGTGGGTTTTTTTTTTTTTTTTTTACTGTTAGCATGGTTGTCGTTGCATAGATGTTACTATGAAAAACTAAGTTTTTAGATTGTAAACAGCTACCCATTCGGTTAAATTTGCACACATAGCCTGCTTCAAAAAATTGTGAAAATACACAACCAAACTTTACACAAATGTTTCAGTCCTTTCTTACTCAACAAAGTGAAAATAAGCACAGTGGATTAGGCTTATTAACTGGTCTACTAAAGCTGAGTATGTGTATGCCTAAAGCTGAATAACTGGACCCAGAATAAATGTATTGATAATTTAGCCCTCTTATAAGAAAAAAAATCTAAAAGGAAGTGTAAA
This sequence comes from Trochalopteron elliotii, assembly GCA_024734555.1. NCBI lineage: Eukaryota > Metazoa > Chordata > Aves > Passeriformes > Leiothrichidae > Trochalopteron > Trochalopteron elliotii. Next base: position 7,436,756 of record JANPWX010000038.1, read on the forward strand.
GAGAAAAGGAGTCACAAACAAAGCTTGAGAAAAAGAAAATAGCCAATTTGAATTTTGCAGACATTCAATTTGCTTATTACAAAGGGGATGGAGAAAAGGTAGGAGAAAAACAGCATAAAGTTTGGACATCAACAGATGCAGTAAATATAGCTTCAAATCACTGTTAAAAGAAAAATTGTAAATGAATTACAATTACAAAATTGTAAATGAAATACAAAAACCTATGAAATTTGTTGATTGGTACTAGCCTAAGATAATCACTGTCTGTAATGGGAAAAGGCTAAAAATTATTTTAAAACAAACTTTATAGTTTGGAGGTTAGATCAACACCAACTTTAGATATCATAAATTGTTATTTCTTTGAAGAAAGCATATAACATCATAGTTACTCAAACAGACAATCTGCAGTGAAAAACACCACTTCGGATTAATGCAGTGGCATTTATAACAAAAATTCCATATTCAGCAATAGTTACTTTTAATTTTTTAAAGATATTTTCTCATATATTAGGAGACAAAAGTCATGTACATAATATGGTTTTGTGATGTATTCTCTAGAAAAGGGCACACAACATTTGCATATCTGTTTCATTCACACTGCAAATACATTATACCATGACCCTCACCTCTCTAATGCTGTGATGTTGCTTTCATTCCCTTCGTACTCCAGCAAAACTGTGTTGAAAGAATATACTTTAAAGTGCTAAGCACATGGGAAAACTGCTCCAATAATTTGAAAGTATGTGGGCAGTTTTGAAAGACATTGAGATAAAACAATTAAGTTTAAGAGATCCAAAACCCATAAAGTCATTTCATGCAATATGTTCTTCATGTGAATTGTTGTTTTCTTTAGCTCACATTAAAGATATGAAAAGTTTGACAGCAGCCATGAATGACATTTGGACCGGATTAAAACTGTATTGGCTTACAAAATCAGATTCAGACTGGAAAGCCAAGATACAGGTCATGTAATTCAGAAATGACAAACAATTTCTAGTGTGATACAGTTGTTGTACTTAGTTCTGTTCTCAAGTACTGGTAACTGCAAATTATAGAATATTTTTTCCAACTACAAAGAAACATTTGAAATAATAATACCCCCAAACCTCAAAACACTCAAATGCTGACCTCTTTAAAATAGCCCTCAAAAAGTTCAGCTTTTAGAATGCTTATTGTGGAAAACTGTAAGCACTAAAAACTAAGGTGATAAAAAGTAATTTTCCTTAAAATTTCAAATACAATATATCTATACTGAAAACACGTATTTGCATTTCTTCAGAGATCTCAAAGACAAAAATAGTAGAAAGAATAAATTGTGTGCACCTTCAAACTGTGAGCCCTCTGGTGCAAGAACTACTCATTCTTCTATTCTAATATAATATTTAACACAGTGGAGCTTTGGTTTTGTTTAGTTTCTGGCAATAATACAGTAAACAAGATCAAATTGAAATAATAAGAGCAATTCAGAGGTTTTGGTTCACTTTGTTTTAGAAGAGACAGAAAGGTTCCTGTTCAAAAGATCAGTGATTACAGAGTAATTCCGTTAGAGCACTTAAGTACCACTTAATCTGGGGGACTTTAGAAAAACCTTCATGTTATACAGATCTGGTATTCACTTTTTGCAGAGTGGTGAGTTTTATCCAGTCCTCTCAAGTAAGTTCTTCCACCTTGAATTGGTTTTGTCTTTCCCACTGCTCTCAGCAGTAAGGCAGGTAGATATATAAGCAAAATGAGGTAATCCTGTTCATTTCCTTGATCTCATGCTGGTGTTGAAAATGTCTGCCCCACCTGCTTTTAAAACCCAAGATTTCTAATGTCTCTCTGGGAAATTGATTCCTCCACTTGTCTAGTCTTCCCGCTAGGAAGTTATATTCCTAGTCTGGAGCTTAATTTTATCTCCCAGTTTAAATCATTCATTTCTTCCCTACCCACACTTAGTGTGGGGAACAACTTATTTCCTCTTTTGTATCACATTTGCACATGAGATACTTACCACTCTGTATATCTTCTCCAAACTAGATTACCCCCATGTTTCAAATGTTCTTCGTAAGTACACTCTCTTGGACCTCTTACTCTTCTTCATTGACTTCTACTTATGAACTCTGTGTGGTCAATGCACCTCACTGGAAACCAGAGCCCATGCTGGCTGAGACCTTGCATATTCTGGGATAGGACACCTATTTACCTCTCCCAGAGTGCTGCTTGTCTATTGGAAATTGACAATCTGAATTACTTGTGAAAGTACAATTGCCCAAAATATTTCAGCTATTTCATACTCTTTCAGTATTTCATACTCTATCCTCTGCTTTGTTGTCTTAAAAGTGTTTGCATTTTATTGACATGAAAACATTGTATTTCCACACACAAAGGCTCCTCATCTTGTGGAAGAAAATAAGACATGTTTGACTACTATGTTGGCTTTTGTTTGTGTCCATATTTTCTTCCTTCTTTCTACAAATTTTGTAATTAATTTGTATCAGTGAAGTTAAGCTGACTGCTTGTAATTCCTATTTTTCTCCTGCGCTTTTAAAAGTGTATGTTATTTTCACTATATTAGTCTTCTGGAATTTCATTTATTGTCACAAGTTTTCCAGATGGACTTCTAATGCCTCTGACATTAGTGAAATGATTTTTTTTTACGTGCCTTGGAGTGGAAATGGGCATGTGCAGCTGACTTACAAGTGCATAAATATTTTTAGCAATCTCAGGCTTGTTTTTATCCTTCTATAGCTTGACTCATTCTTTTGTCATGAGCATTTACTGTATTGCCTGTTTGACTGAACTTGACCTTTTAGTGAAGACTCAAGCAAAAAAGACATTAGATTTACTTTCAGTTTCTTGATATCATGTGTTGATAGCTTCCTGGTCCCTTGGGAGGTGTCCAGCCCTTTTGCTGGTATTCTTTCTATTCACATCTCTTGCCAGCAGTGATTGCTTTGAGCTTTGGCTCTTCTATTCTTTTCCTCATGCTCCAACTATTCTTCAAAGATCCTTCATAAATTACCTGATTTTTACATCTCTATTCTTCATTCTTAAATTTTGAGTGATTGAAAAACTCGTTAGGACCAATTTCACTTTCTAGCTTTCATCTGCCACTGTAATTTACACTTGTGCCCTTTATATGATTTTTAAAACAAGAGTGAAGTTTTCAGAACCCAATTTCTTACCTCATCAGGTTTCTTTTCCACAATAGTATACTTACAAAGCTCTGAGTTTATTGGAGTCTGCTTTTCATACATTTTTTTTGTCTTAATATTCTGTTTTCACTCTCTTTCGTCTTTACTAATAAATGTTGTCATATTGTTGGCAGTCCATCAGAGTTGCCTTTCATCCTCTGATTTTCATCCGGTTATCTCCTGTTTGTTAGAAGTGAATCTAGAAAGTCATCTTTCCCTGTTTCTTGTTCTCTTCACTATTTTTGCTCCAAAAATCTCTGAGAAATTTAGTTCTTGCTTTCTTTCTCTGCAATTCTCTGAATAAAGGCTTTTGTCACTCTCAAATTTTTGTGTGATTCTGCTAAGTTTAAAAAATAAACAAAGCGGTTCTATTAGTTAATTTTCTTAGGGGGTTGAGAATGAGAACACCTAGTAAACAAGGACTTGGGACCAAAGTTTTCTATCTTATGAGAGGCCTGTGTTTCCTTTACAGCCAAAAGTGCTTGTCAGAAATGGCATTTGACAGCTTCTATCACTCTCTCTCCCCTCCACACATTGATTTTCACCTTGTATAGTACTTTAGCTTCAATTAGGCACAAGGTGTTATGCCTGAGACCACTTAGATACCCATCAGAAAGGCTACAACCAGCCAAGGCTGCTGTAGAGACCAAGAACAGAAAAACTGATTTGGCAGTCAGACATGCTGAAAAAGTTTTTGTGGTAGCTGCAGGCTAAAAACATGAACTATAAGCAATGTAATTATGAAGTGGATGAAAACAAACCCCATGGTTACTCAGCTCCCTCATTATGATCAGATCACTTGGCACATCACTGCAGAGAACTTTGCTTTGGAAAAACATTGCATTTTTCATGAGCAGTTCAATAAAAGAAACTATTTTATGTGTCCAGGAGATGGTTGAGGGGTTCAGAAGGAAATAATTTGCTTTTATTTTGCTTTAGAAATTAATTCCAATTTTTATAGCAATTTACGACAAATTCCTGCGCATTAAATACAAAGCACTAAAGCAAAAGTTACAAACAGTATGTATTAGTATTTTTGGAATGAAAATTAAAAAGTGCTGCCACTTCTGCAGTCAAAGTCATTATGTTTTATGGCTTAGGTTAACATTGTGCTATAAAATAGAGTAAATAACTGTTAAAAGCAGTCATTTGCTCAGAATTATTCTGAGTTTCATTTTGGAAATGATTCAACCTACCATTATTTTTTTTTTCCTGTATAAACGGCAAATTTTTGAATTTTACTGCTGAGCTCTTAACTCTGTCCTGTCATATTGAGTGGAGATATCATGTTAAGAAGTCAACTTTAAATAAGCCAACAACTACTGTGCTTGATGTCACTACTTCATTTATAGAAAACTGTATGTGGCAAGATACATTCCTATTTTTAAGCTATCACCTCATATGGGAAAGCTATGTTTGTTCAGAAATCATTCTTAGCAAAAGAGGCTGACAGGATCTTTTTTTCTAACCAATCAATGTTATGTAGCAGGAGTCTCAGCATGAGATAATAGCCCCAACTTCTTGCTAAAATCTCTTTTAAGTCCAGTATTTCACATCTTCTCTTAGTAATCAAGTACAAAAATCAGAGCAGTTTATGAGCCATATTAAGGTTCTGGAGTGTTTTGAATATATATAACCAGTCTGTTAAACAAAGAAATTAAATATTAGGACTATAGGTGTCCTCTGCTAGTCTAGAAGTCTGTGGGTTTCTTCTTTAGATCCCATATCATATTGTAAGATAGTGAAAACTTTCTTGTGTTGTGTCTCTATTCTTCTTAAATACATGCTGTTTTGATTTTCATTTACTATTATATCACCTCTATGTTAGAGTATTTCATTATCCCTCCAGGTCCTTTAACACTTCATTAAGAATTTTAAGCTATCCACCATCATGTACTGTATTTTTCTGGCTGCTGGTTCAAAGAGGTTAAACATATATTTTTCTATGTATTTCATCATTCCAATGAGTCTCCATGACCCTTTCATAATTGCTGGAGGACAGATTTGGGGGTTGGCTCAGATTATGTTGCTAACTCCATATACAGTTTATTCACTTCTCTTGCTGAAATGTTACTTCTATTACTCACACTTCTTGACTGCTGTTGCTCTTTGCAAATCTGTCTTAAGCCACCATCACAATCTCCTGCCACTTTTCTCAAATCAAGATGTCATTTCTTTAGACCTTAATACAAGTTCTAGAGCAGCAAATGTTGTATTTTCCTGTGAAATGTCATTGATGTTGTATATAAATCAATTTAAAGAAATGGTGTTTTTCACAGCAATGTTGAACAGATGTCCCATTTTTAAGCACTCCACTTGAACCTCCCTGGTTGCTCAAACTTAGAAAAGTGATGTCAACCATTTCTCCCAAGATCTTCCTTTCCCTTAATGTTTTAGAACAATGCATAAATTCTTTTTCTTTAATTCAAGTCTATATATAAATATGAAATCTGTTTGGGGTTTTTTTGACCTACTGTGAGCAGTTATATAGTTATTCCCTTTGTTTCTCTTCTCACGCAATGATTTCCAGAGCTAGGAGCCTATTAAACTTGATTTGCATCCTCTAACATAGGATGGGACAGTTTGTCCTGTGAGATGCTTGTATCTTGGGACAAGTGGTCTAACTTCTTTTTTCCTTGAAGCATGAGATTAAAATCTTCTTCAGTTGTTATGATCTAGCTCTATAGGACTTGAGATTTTTGACAAACTAATATTCTTCCCTTGGCACCCTGGAAAACTGTGATCAATTCTATTCACCCAAAAATTTTACTTATTCTCTTTGTGCAAAGAAGTTTTCCATCATAGACGCTTTGTTACAAATACATATGTATTCCTGATTGTGGCTTTTCTTTAGTGTTTATATTGTGGCTTCTGCTGTGTTGGCTGCTGAACTGTCCATTTTAACACTGAGAAGTGCTCCAGTTGCTTTGAGGCAGTATTCAGATGCATCCTTGTGAAGGAACTGTCCTACCGTATATGACTACAGAACCAAGTGAATCAATGTACAAGTGCCTTCCAGCACTTAACATTTCTAAATATAGGCAGTTGATTTTGTTACATATAGTTACATAGAACTTAAAAATTTGCTTTTCAAACCAACTTACTGCTTACTAAACCAGATCATGGTTGTTTTGTCTCACATTTTTTCTTCCTTTATGAATTTTGTATTAAAAATTGCAGAGTATTTCTCTAAATATAAAAAATTTTACCCGTAACATGAGATTAGTGATGTTATACTTACATACATGCATAATGTAGGTAAATACAAAAAAAAAATCTCTCAGTGGTGGAGGAAGATTTTCATTTTATAGGCAAGAGCTTGAAGCAGTAATCTGTTATGCAAAAATTGGCTGGGTGACAAATCAGTGGTACAGGCTTCCATGGAGGAGATTGAGTTTTAGACAAATCCTTCTTTTGTTGTTTCTTATTAGATAGTTTAAATACATTTGTGCTCAACATGCTGTTTACTATGAATCCAAATCCATTAACTTCAGTTTGCCTAATTATTTTATAAGTTTGGTAGTTTCAACCACTGTATTTGGCCTTGTAAATTCCAGTCCAGGAGCTGGGTGCCAACCTTCGAAAGCTGTAAAACTGAACTACACAAAAAACTTTGCTTTTATGACTTCAGACCTTCACCTTTGAGCTGTTGATAACTTTCTGGCTTAGACCTTTTGTTTCGTGTTTTGGTCCATAGCTGTATTGGGTCTGGCTGAGCTGAGTTCATCTCCCCACAGCAGCCCTCACCAAGCTCTGCTCTGTGCTGGTGGCTGGAAGGTGTTGATAAGTCACCTGTGCTTTGGGTCCTGCTGAGCAGGACTGGCACACCACCAGCCCTCTCCAACCTTCCCCCTCTACCCAAAGGCTGATCCTGGGAGGGGACACAGCTGGGCTAGCTGATCCAAATTAACCAGATGGATATTCCATACCACATGGAATCACCTCAGATATAAAAGCTAAGGGAAGGAGGAGGAAGAACATTTATTACAATTTTTGTCTTCCGGACACCAAAAAAATGCCTGTTTTATTATGTGGAAATGCCACATAGGGATCCTCTGAATTTATACATGTTTTTAGCAATATGTTAACAATGCATACACATTTTGACAGTAAATATAGAGGTATGAATATACTAGAAAAAAAGGCTTTGTATCTTGTTGAAAATGTCGCTGCTCATTGCAAAGAGTTCAACTGAGTGGTCTAAGACTGAGAGTTCAAATCTTAGAGATACCTTCCAACCCATAGAATATTCTGTAATTCTATTTGGTATAATAACAGATGTTTTCATATTCTTCAAAGGTGAATTCAGCCATGAGCAAAGGGTATATTCATATATTCATGATGCATTGCTTCAAAGTAACACTTTACTTCTCAAAATAGGTGTAATCAAAATGCAGGTACTACACAAGGACTTACATGGGGCTTATTCTGAGTCAGTGAATAAATTTTTAATAGTAAGTTTTTCTTGGCATAGCTCAGACTTTAATAGTTCTGGAGAAAATTGCAATATTTCTGAAAGAAGAACTTGATTATGGCCCCCAAAATAACTATGTACAGGCATAACTACAGAGTCATGAATATAGAGATAGCACTAGACTTTAGGGTCAGAAGAATATATTTATCTAAATTTCATTGAAATAAAGATTCAAGCACTTTGTTTGCCTCCAAAAAAGCCCTGTAACTTCTAGTTCTAGAGCTACCTTGTATGCCAGATTATGAAGAACAGAGAGCACTAGAGAAAAAAAGGAAGTATCTGAAAACCTTTTCTCCTAGACCCAAAATGAAATTTAGGCATCTAATTAGAGAAGGGCTAAATCAGAATTTAGAATTCTAATTCTAAATTTCAGTTCAGCCATGCTGAAAAGCCTCTTCCATGTTCACTGAGCTCTAAAATCACCCAGATTCTAGAAGGCATTCAGATTTCAGTACTACTTTCCCACATAACTAGAGTACTGCTTCTCTAGTTCTGCCTGGAGGCTTCTTGATGGTGAAAGGAGAGTGCCCAGAGAGGAAGCGGTATTGCAAAGAATTACTTCATTCTTCTTCATGCTGTTAGCATGATTATAGAAAGATTTGGGGTAAATCAGCTAATATTTTACATAAAGTCACAGCTTAATCTGTATTTTACATGTTTTCTTAAAATTTCAGTAAAGATTCTTATCCTGTAAAATTTCTTTTCTCACACTTGTAACAGCAGCTCTGCACACACTGTGGGTTTTCATGTGTTTTTATTAAAGTTTTTTCTGTCCCTATGTTCTTCCCTCCATTTATAGACCAGTAGTATGGTGTTATAATCCATGCTCTTTGAACTAGCCCCTAACACACGGTGATTTAAAGTCTCCTTTCAGCTCTTCAATGTTCAAAGTGAATAAGTGTTCTCTTTTGTACCCAGAAGACAAATGAATGCCAACAACCTGTAACTGCCTTTGATGCTTGACCTCTGTATTGAAAGTTTGTTATGTCACTCTGAAGAAATATAAACACGGAGAGATCGTCTCAGTTGCTTCATAGCCCAAATACATGCCTTAAACTGAAAACATCTCTCTGACAAGAAATTGAATTTATGTAACTGCAGGAATTGTGTTGAAGGGTTGCTGCTGTAAGTTTTCATTCAGGGCTTCACCAACAAAGATATGATGATAGCATACACAGCTAAGGAGGGAAGGGTACTTTGTTTTCCTTGCAGCCTGAATACTTAGTCATGAGTACTTTTTACAGACAAATAAACAAAGCAATGTAATCAGTTCCTCACTGTTATGTAAAGTGGAAAATGTTTTAGCTGTTCAGAAGTATGTGATTTTGTGAAATCTGTGTTGCTTTTATAAATTAAGAGATTTGTGAATGGGTGGCACTTTAAGAGTCCCTTTTATATTTCTCTGCTGTCTAAGAGAAATGGGTAGCAGAAAATTGTCCGTTATTCTCTGTTTTTCCTGTTTGTGTCACGAGGAAGAAAGCATAGGGCATGAAAGAAAAACTGCACTCTTTTCTCTCTGTCAGCCATGGCAGAATCTGTCAGGTATAGAGTCTGGAAGGACTTTTTTCTTTAAACACCCATGTAAGACTGAGCTTTCTCTGACCCCTTTGGTTTTAAAAAAAATATTTGTACCATTGCTTTTGACCACATGTTTTTTTTTTTTTCCTTAAGAACTTCCATGTTAGCTGACCATGCTTTTAAGGCACATTTCAATATCATATTTATTATTACTGTAGGCAGAGTCACATCAGTGCACCAGCACTAGTTAGGACTTGTTCTTGTGCACTTCCCATGTCCAGCAAACAAAGCACGAAATTAAATAATTTCTTAAACCAGAAATTTCTCATGGAAAAAAAACTAATACTTCATCTTTCATAAACAACAAGCTTAACATCTCGAGATCAGGCCTTGAGAGACTCTGAAACTCTGTAGAGTTCCTATAGGGAGGTGCATGTGGAATGAATATGCCCCAGTAAATCCCTACAGGATCCTTAAGGACCATATACAGGCATAAAAATTTTCTCTGCTCTGTAAAGATGCTGAAATATAACCTGATCACAAGAAAATGATTGATAGTGCATAGGAAACCAATGTTTTGAGCAGAAATAAACAGAAAGTGTGTATACTAGAAAAGTTTCAGATTCTACAAGACTGTGATAAACATCCTAGTGAATGAAGCCAGTTTCCTACACCACACCCTGCCTCTAACACTGGCAGTGAGGGATGGTATTTAGTCAGAACATGTGAATTTGGCCGCCTGCCTTTTTCCTCTCCTGGGGTTCACAGCCATGGAATATGTGATACATAGGGATATGGGATAGAGTATATATCCCGGCACATACTCTCTAGTATCTTAGTCGGATCTATTTTAAAATCCTGATATTATCTCTCTGCACAGTCTCCTGTGGCAACACATTTTAAAAGTTCATTACCTATTTAATAAAAAAATTGAATATTTTCCATCTGTTTCATATGATCTTTTATGAGATTCTGAGCTCTGAAATTCCAGATTTTGGGAATTTTCTACATAACAATTCTCATTGATCTTATGCCATCATCATCATGATTATATAAACGTCATTTTTATTTCCCATTAGCTTTCTCTCCAAAAGACTTATTGTATTTTTCCTCTCAAGGCAACTGTTTTATTCTTGTAGCTATTTCTGTTGCCTTTTATTGTATCTTTTCTGACTTCAACTTGTCCTTCAATGTATGTTGAATGTCAATCAGGGAATTCTGGTACTAAGCATCTGAAATGATTGCTGAAAAACTAATGAATTGAAGCCTCATTGTGTTGATCCCTTAGCTCTGTAATATTCCTCTTCCCATCAGGGGTCACAGCGTAACCTGCACATTTGCTTCCTTGCCAAATGTTAATACCATTTAGTAAGTGCATGCTTGTGTGGGTAACAGGAATAAGTAAAGCTTAGGAAAAAATTCACTGCCACTAAAAGTCCAGCTCAAAACTATTTCCTGAAAAATATTCTTCTAATACTTTTTATTTCTGTTATTTTGTTTGGTTTCTGCAAATAGTTTAAGTAGAGAGATTTATTATAGAAATGTTCACTGGTAAATAAAACTTACAAGAAAATATTGAAGAGTATTAATGTAAAAGGATTTTAAAATTCACATACATGAATATTTGGAAACTGAAGATGAAATTTTGCACCACTGACCTAGAGCAAAAATAAATTAAGTTAAATATTGTGCAATCATGGCCTTAAAATTCCTTATTATTGCAGATTTCCAAATAATACTTTTACAATTAGATAAAGCCATTAATTAATTACATTAATTATTAATTGATTAATTTAAAATTAATCTAGGAAAACGATCAGCTGTTCAAAGACAATTTGCCAATAGAAAAAGGAAAAAAATTATCATATGATTTATTTACTATGTATAATTGTCCCAACTCTACATGAGTTGAACTAGTGCTCTGAGCATCCATTATTTATATGCTTTTTTGTTTTGTTTGTTGTTTGGTTTTAGTAAAATCACTAAAGTTAGAAATGGGAAAATCTGAGATTGTTCAGCCTAATATATCATCTGGAATTTCAGCCAGTGTGTCTGCCATCTTTCAAAAGTTCAGCTGACTAAATTTCAGCTGTGACCATCCCAAAAAAACGGCTTCAATTCTTTTTCCCTTCAGTATCTGCCCACACCAGTCCCAGGCTACTTTACCCACTTGAATTTAGATCAATGACAGAGGAAAATTTCCTAGTTATAAAGGAAACCTTGAAAGCTGATAGAGTAATAGCTGCAATTTTCAGTGATGTTAAACACACAAAGGTGCTATCATTGTTACCTACAGAAGAAGGAAACTTTCATCCAGTATTTCAGTAACTGGTTGCACCAAAAAAGTCCTGACAATTTTGCATAATCCAGGCTTTATTGATGCATTCCTACTTATGCACAAAATATAAATTAGATTATGAATTATAGACTCTGCACAGACCTAAAACTTCTTTCGTGGTCAAATTTAACATAGGAAAAAGATAATGACATCTGTCATTCTAAAAATTAATTTCAGGTAGGCACAGCTTAATGAAATGAAGTGAAATAAAATCAAATTAAATGATGTGGACCTCATTTTTGTCCCTGATTGGCATCTACCAGGGTGCTGAGGAACTGTACAGAAGATACCCTCAAGACCCAGAAAATATATTCCAGGTATGTGAATATAATCTTCTGCTCTGTCATCTTTGTGATGGTTGTGAATAATTTTTCTGGGAGACCTCCAGGGCTTTGGCTCCCAGTCTCTTGACCTTCTGTTATAGTACCCTCCCTAATTGTGTTCCTAATCATATCACAGTGCTTTTCTGACTCCCTTACTTAATGCAGCAGGTATAGTGTCCTTGGAGGGCTAGCTTAGAAATCAGAATAGCTGATCCAGCAGTGGAGAAATAGAGGAAAAGATTAATGTGTGATCTAAAAGTCTTCTCTGGTTGTAGATCTGGATTTATCATGTGAGCCTGCATGTTGGTGTGTCCATTGTTCATGACTGCATTCAGGATGAGCTCTTCACCTGCTCCCACCTCCACACAAACTACTTTCACTCCTGTCACTCATCCTGAGGAAGCTGCAGAAGGGGCTACATTAAAACATCAGTACCAACCTTGTCTGTGAAGCCATCTTTAAAAAGATTTTCCACCATCTCTGATGCTGGATGTCATCCTCCCCTTATCTCATCTCATCTCCTCTCATCTCATGTCACATATTTATCTCACACTACGCAGCTCAGCCTGAGAACCTCTCATCCTCATAGTGATTATCATCTTTTGCCAAAACAAAACCTCTCAAGCTTGGGATTGAGAAAATGTTTGTGAATGAGGGAGTCCCTCTCACCATCATCCTCCAGCTCATCAGATGCTATAACTCATCCAGGCAATCTTTCTCCAGAGCAGAGCCGAATTCTTTTCACTGGGACCTTTGCTAACAAGCCAATTCACTTGAGGATGAATTTTCTTTCATTAAAGCTATCCATACAGACAAAAACCTGCGCTGCAAAACCACTGACACTCGTTTATCACTGCACATGTACAAAAACAGGACAACTACAAATCATTGCCTTTGTGTTTATATATTGGCGAGTTTCAATACATTTCCTGGTTACACACCAGACAAAACCAGTTTCAAGATATTGGTCTAACAAGTACAGCCTACAATAATAAGAGGGTTCTTTTCCAGTCAGTTATAATTATTATAAGTTTCTTAATTCTTTAGAGTGAGAAATGCAGGTAAAAGATTCAAAAGATACTTGGAAAGTGATTTCTTTATTATTATTACTTTACTGAGTGAGATGTCTGGTTTTGTGAATTTTTCATGGTTTTCATCTGAATCCAGATTCCAAATACTCTGTTGAGTTTTAAAATTCAGGAAAGAAGTCCATTACTGTTCTCAGTAGGTGTCACTTATGTGTCTCTGCACTGCATCTGTCAAGATGAAAGAGCAATCAAAAAAGTGTTTGGCCTCATATATGCAGTGTTCCTCCATGGTGCAAAAATGAAATTCTTAGGACAAAGTAGTAAACTAGATATTAGTTATAATGACACTCCCAAATAATATATTTTCTGGAGAAAATTCTCATGTTACTATGCACATGGCTTTCCAGAGAGAACTTTTCAATATTGAAAAATGTGACATAAAGTATTGAATTGCAAAGGACCTAATGGAAAAGACTGGAATTCATCTTATACTATTATAAAATGGATTATAATCCATCTGCGTAAAGAGTATACTAAAGTTATCTGTTTTTAAAATTCCATGTGTTATCAGATTTATAAATAGGTACAAATATGTTAATATGCACAAATGTTTTCTTGATCCAGAAAAAGTATATTCAAATACAAGGAGAAATAGTCTATAATAACTGAAAACTACCATAAGCATTTAAAGTTAGGTTTGAGCCACTATATAGGAAAAATGCAACACATTGCATAGTGTTAATTGCTAACTTCCTAAGTTTTACATATTCAGCCTTATCTGAACTCCAGTTATTTGTTGCAGATTGAGGTATCAAAAAATCAAGAACAAAATATTAGGAAATTTCTTTTTTTTTTAGTGCCAAGGTTAAAATGATAGATCTCACCATTCTCTAATAGGATTTTTTTATAATTATGAAGATTTCTTGGCACTTTAAGTAAGATCTTGGTTTCCGGATTTTAAAACAACACAGCTTTAACCCCTAGTCTGACGCTTTTGCATTCAAAGTGCCCAAATTTGTCTGATGTTTTGGTGTGGAGCAGGACAAAAGGGAGGTGAGAGAGGAAGGTGGAGCAAGGGTGGCTATGGAAGTGAGAATTCAGCCACCCCTGAAAGTGAAGCTATGTTTTTCCCTTGTTAATTTTTTTTTTTTAGTACTAAACATGAATGTGATGACCTTCTCTGTGGTCATTTCTTCATCTGGAGTTCATTCTCTTTGGAGGAAAGAATTGAAATTTGACAAGAGAATATATTTGTGTAGACATATTCTTTGCTGATCCCACAAAAATCTACTCAGATTTGGCCACGCTTTTAAGCTTCTTTTAAAATTAAAATTTTCTATTCCCTGCTATTAGCAAATATCTGTGAAAAACATCTCATTTTTATTCAAGGAGAAGGGAAAAGAGTCTCCATGCATACTTGTGGGCTCCCTTGGCAGTGTTCCATACACAGTCTAGGCCAGTTCATCAGCAATATCGGGACGAAATGCAAGCCTCAAAATAATGCCATGGAATAACAAGGGAGGAGAAGGACACCACTACACATTTTGAAAAACTAAGGAAGTACAGTCAAAACTACACTGAAAAATGTTGTTAAGGCTGTGAAGTCAAACCCTGAGGTTGGGTGCTGTCGCACTTACAGCTGCTCAAGCAATCTTTATTCTGCTCTTATCCATATACATTACGACACAGGGCTAACAGAGCAGTTAGACAACTAAAAAGTTAAGGTGTCATCATATTTTAGCACTTGAACTCTGCATTGGCATCTAGCATCAAGTCGTCAATGGACTCAATGTCCGTTAAGTGCACAGGGAAAACTGGATATGTACAGGTTGCCATTAGACAGCACTGGCCTTGGGTTAACTTGTTCTTGGAGATACTCTGACATCCAGGAACCAATTAATACAAACCTCTTGCTATACTTTTTAAGATTTTTATAAATATTTACAGCTTATTTGAGTGTACAAAAGACTTAATTATGAGAAACAATTCTTCACCACCACTTGTAAAGCTTACCCAATGATAGAAGTGCAAAGCATGGGAAGGAAGATCTTGAAAGAGAAATATACAGTTGATAAAAAAAAATTACAGAAACTACATAGGACCCCATTGCAAATTGAACTCTCCAAACATGCAGAAGCCATCTGAAAGATATCATTAAAGAATTTGAACTTTTTATGAAAGTGAATGGAGCCACAGAGAAAACTGAGGAAAATGGGATTTTTCTCTTATTATTCTTATTAAGCCCGTGACATTAGATTTGCTGAAAAGTCTTCCATTAAAATGATCAAGAAGAAGCCAATTATCAGACAGAGCTACAGAAATTAAAAGAATGTTACACTGGTAGTGAGAATGTACATAAAGAATTAATCTCAGAAGCGGAGACACTGGCCTCTCATTAATCACCCAACATGAACATCATGTACTTTGGAATGAAATTCAAAATGTTTGCATGCTGAACAGCCCAATTAGCATCTTGTTGCCTGAAGCTAAGGAACAAGAATGGGTTGGAACAGGGGTGCATCCTGATTCTTGCAGTTTAACTCCACTGTTATGAACAAAATGAGGTATTTTTATATATTTAGATAGCACAGCTCAGAGCCACCTCATGGAGACAAGTGGCTATATATAATTTCCAAAGAAAAAAGAAGTCAATACTTTTTAAAACCAGCCAGAGAATGAGCTCCTTCTGACTGTAGCATTGTTTTTTGTGAGAAGTGATAATTCTGGAGCATATTAAATGTGTTTTGAGAGCACTGGCTGAGGCAAAGCCTTGGATGATGAAAGCAGACAAATGCATGACTTCTAGATACCAGGCAAGAGCCTCAGCGCAAGCTGGTTGCTGAGTTGCCCAGACTGTAAAGACATGGCATGCTTTAGTGCCTGTGGAGCTCTGAAGTTAATAATTATAAAAGAGAAGGTAATGAAAACTTAAGTACCATTAAGATGTCAGCTGGCAGCTGACAGTACGTTCCCGGCATTTGTAGTTTTGGAGGCAGGATCCCAAACTGTTCATGTTAAAATCAGCGCAGGGTTAGTGTGACAGATTTAGGAACATTCTTTCATTATGTGACTGTTTGCTATTCTTCCAATGAAGATCTTTATTTGTGACACAAACCAGGGATGAACCAATGTTGTTATTAATAAAGCTGTTGTCTCCTTCATTCCCATGTTAGTGTAGGAAAGAGAAGGTATGAGTGAATCTATCTTCTAATTACAGCTGATGATGAGAGGTAATATTGTCTTGCAATTGTTTCACCCTGGAGAATCAAACTCTTTACTGCCCTGTCAGGATGTTTAGCAAGCTCCTTACACCAGATTTTTCACAAGGGATCTCTAACTGTATGTACCTCATTTTTTGTGCACCTGGCCTCACCCATGCTGTGGTACTAGGAGAAGCTGTAATGATGAGCAAAGTCGATTGAGGCTGCATTTTAGAGTATACCTCTGGTATGTTTTTGAAAACAAGTTGAGTAAGATATTTCAGGCTGGATACTTAGAATAATTGGAAACTTCTGACTTCAGTGTCTGTGTGGTTCAGCACTTTGTAAAGTGAAGATAGCTACATCTCTCTACATCACGTTATTTTGAAAATAATTTCTTTTATTAAACTGACATGGAAAAACATCCACAGGAAAATAGTTGGTATTCAGATTGGGGTTTGGGCTAATGTGAGCTAAAGTAAAAGCTGTGAGAGACACAAACTGAAGACAGCTCAGTATTAAACATTATCTCAGGACCCCAGTGTCATTCTGCATGCTGAATGAAGTGATAAACTTCTGTGGAGAATGGCATGTGATTAATTAACTGCAAACCATTTTAAGACATCACAAGAACCCTGAACTAAAATTTTACTGTCAACTTTAATACTAAAACCTCATAACTTCAGTGATTTGCTTTTTTGAACTTCATGTTATTCTAGATTGTTTTTTAGAAGTTTTTTATCTATATATGATGGCGTGATGTGGAGGCTGTATAACTAAGTATTTGAGAGTTTTGTGGGTTTTGGGTTGGTTTGGGGTGGATTTTTTTGGTTTTTTTTTTTTTTGGTTGTTTTTTTGTTTGTTTGTTTGTTTGTTTTTTGGAGGCTTTTTTGGTTGGTTTGGTTTGGTTTGGTTTGGTTTGGTTTGGTTTTTTTTAATAAATGGTGAATAATACCATCCTGACAGTAAGAATATTTCTTGGAAAGAATATCTTGCAATATATTTGATTATATTTTACGTATATCACATTTTGATATAAAGAATTATCCCTTGAAAGTTGGTGACTTTTTGGCTAAGGATTTTAAAGAATTTTTTTTAATAGAAACTAAAGGAGTTTTTTTGTCTTCCAACCCACTGCCTTACTGTGATCGATTCACTTGCATAGCAGGAACAGGAAAAACCATATTCAAGGGTTTTGCAATGGATGAGTCTGATAGGTTTTCCTTTAAAAGCCGATAGTCAGTAGTATTCACCCTGGATCTTTTAATGTGAAATGCAGGTGAGGAGAAACGGAAGCACTCTGCCATGTTTTGTTTCTGTTTTAATAAGAAACTATTAAAATACTTAGAGTATTGAAAAGTTAGAAGTAGACATAGAGGTGATAAATTAGTAGGCATGTTACAGCTAACACAGTAAAGTTACTGAAAAAAATGCACTGCATTGTTTGTTCTGTGACCAGTAAAAGTAATTATTCTCTCCCCACAATAAAGTCTCAGGAACATAGGTAGCTTTTTTTTATTAACACCTACAGTTACAACACTTTTACTTGAAGGGGAGTCTTTCAATGAGATATAAATGTAGTGTTTTGTATCCTAGTCTTCATTAAAAGGATGCAACCACTTGATAAAGTGTCAGCAAAAGTGATTTTTCTGCATGCAAAATTCATCTAGATATTTATGAGCCAGAGATCAATGACAATTTAAAAATGCATGTGCAAAAAAAATGTAGTTATTCTACTTGGACCATAAATATAAATGTCTGTCTACCTCAATGGATGCATTTCTTTCTTTCTAGGCATTTTCTAACGAGTTTTTGGTAGAGTAAGGAATGTGAATTGCAGCTATTTTTAACTGGTAAAAATAAACAAAATGTATAAAAAGTGATAGGAAAGTATATTTCTTTCAGAAATGCATGCTAAATGAAACATGAATAAGCAACTGAGAGAGAAATTAAATTCTATCACAAAAATTTTCCTGTCCTATTTATATATGTTTTTAGCCTTCTTCTTGTTTGAACTACATTTCTTTTCTTTTTGAAAGAAAACCTGACTTCTTATATAAAGAATTAGCTGAAGAAAGCATAATCTGAATTTCTTACTTGTTTTTGGAGAGCTAGATGGAGAGATATATAGGATAAAGCCATGCAAGAGGCTGTTGAAGATCTACAACTTCTAGAGTTAAAAATGATTCAGTGTGCCCAGGAAAAACTCTGAAGAGCTTCAGGTGAAGACAGAAATAGGGTTTGTACTTCTTTTTTATTTTGGATGAATTTATGTTTACAATACAAAGCATCAAAGTCCAGAGCGGAAAAACTTCACAAAGTGTTGAGAAGGTACATCTGAAATAATGTTGAATCTGTGCTGTATACAGTAGGCATGAAACGTGTATGTACGGGCAGCAGTCAGAAAATATCAAGAACATTCCCTGCTCAGGTTAGAGCCATGTGCAGTGGAAAGCCGGAATACAGCAGTTGCAAGCTGCAATAAGGCCCTGAACTATTAATCTTGAAGCTCATTCTGATTCAGCCAGAAGATTGGATTAGGTGGCCTGTGGAGGTCTCTTACAACCAACCTTTTCTTTGGTTCTGAGAGTAAAAATTTGCCCAGATGGGCTTAGACATGAAAGCTGTGTTTTTATTTGGGATATGAAGGTCTGGAAAACCTTATACAGCCTTAGAGTTTATTTCATCAGACTTATTTAAGTCATTGTCTGGCTTTTTACCTGTAAAATTGATATTTGTGGTTTAGTTAAATTTAAATCTACCAAGCAATAAACTCTTTTTATCTTATATTTACTTGTATCTAGAAGTGAAAAGAGATGACAGAACTTTCTTGTTTTATCTTCATATAAGATGATGATTCTGACTTATATTTTGATTCAAAAAATTTTGTTGGGCTCTATTTCTTGCAATGATTGCTCAATAAAAGTGCATGTCCAGGGCAAGTTTATAGCCCATAGTGTTTAAATATCTTGAACTATCTAAATGACAAAGTAAAATAGACAGTTTTAAGGGGAAACAAAATTATATTTTTCTAGGGAATATTATGAGTTCTTCCTAAGAGAAAATTTAAACAGAAATTACAACATGTGAACTGTAAATCTGGTGGTTGATTTCTGAAGTGTGACTGTGTAATGTGCTGATAAAGTAAACCTAATAAATCAGAGAAAATCTAAAGTTTCATACCTATTGCCTACACTTGAACTTAAGTGGGGTTTTTTGCTAGTCATTAGGAACTGCAAAAATCCTAATAACTGCAATAATCCTAATAAATAATATGACATACACCACATAGTGCTGGAATCTGATGTAATGTAATTGAGATATGTGGATTTTCTTTCTTAGACTGTAACTATTAATTGTCATGTTCATCTGTTTGCTTTTTTGCTTGCTGAAGGGGCAATTCTGTTCTCAGCCTTCATAAAGGTCTGCAATTATAACATTCATAAAATCAGCTAGTCATAAACATGTCACATAAAGTATTTCACAGAGTTTATGTGAAAGGAAATTGAAGTCTCTTGGAAATGGAACTGAATCTTGTCCAAACAACCTTCGATACACTAATCCAACTTTATTGTTTTTGTATATTACAGGCTTCTTTATCCATGCATACTATCATTAACCATACAGTATGTTTTGATAAATGTTCTCCTTCCTGGAAACTCGTGCAGTTCTCTGACCACTGTCTTTGTTGGTGGTGCTTTTTCATTAAGTCTAAACTGGAAAAAGTAATGTCATATTTAGGTGAAAGAAACTGATAAAATGAAAAAGTAATTACCTCCCAAGGTGTTTGTGTGGTAGAACTATCTGTCTGCCCTTTAAGACTCCTAGATAATTGGTTAATATTTGAGAAATAATAAACAATTATACCTAAGGCTAATAGCACCACTTAATTTTTATTAAAGATCTACAATGGCCAGGGTCACCATGTAATTTGAATTAGTCAGGCAGTAATACCAAACAGTACTCAGGATATGACTTACAATATATTTCAGGGGAGCAATTCCTTTTTTTAAACAAATGATGAAGGGAACAATAAAGAAAAGATGATTTTGTGGTATGAATTTCGGGCTACCTATATTTCTACCTATACATATTTTGGTCATAAAATCCACCCAAATGTTGTTTTGAGCTACATCATAGTCCTTGAGAGTTGTTCTTTGCCTCACAGGCAGTTAGTTATGTGTATGTTGGGCTGTTCAAATTTGTATGCCTCTGGTGCTGCTCCTGGCCAGAATCCACAGTGTGTGCTCATGGGGGATGGCTCAGGTAGAAGCCTCAGAAAAACAGGCTACTCCTACCCTCACTCCTTTCAGAAGCATGTACATGTGTGTCTGCATCCTGACTCAGTCAGCAGTCCGCCATTAATTTGAAGTTCAGCCTTGCATGTGGTTGCTGCTGTCATACATAGGCACATGCTCAAGCAAAGAGGTAGGTCCAGGCATGGAAGGGAAAAGCTGACTTGTGTCCTCACTGTGTGTGCATAAGTTATTCCCTCTACAAATGGAATAGGTTAGATTGTGAATGCAATAGCAGGCAGTTCAAATTTGGCTCCAAGTGTTAGGGTAATTATTTTAGTCTGTTATAGCTGCTTAAAATCCACCAATAAATTCAGTAAACCTGTGGATTAGGTCATGTGTAAATTTGATTTTATTGTCTGTGTTACTGAAGCTACTTTTTCTTCTTATTCCCATGGGCTTTCAGACCTGTCTCATTCTGTCTGTGATGCAGGCATTTAGTCACAGAGTAGACTGGCTCTGTGCCCTTATGTGCTTCTGCAAGTGCAGCTGATCAGGCCAGTGGTGTCCTGTGCCCCAAGGACGTAAAGACCCAAAGCAAGTAACTCTGAAGGCTGTCAGATCATAGCTCTGCACAGTCTGTGCAATCCTCTGCTCTCTTTGGCTGTTTGTCCCTCTTGGGGGTACAAACACCATGCTTCATGACATGTGAAGTATGAAACTGAGGTCTCAGCACCAGCAGCAACTCTGATTGTGTTTACATAGAGGAGCATATGGCATTCACAGGAGCATGGTTAAAGTGGAGCATGGTTTAAACATACACAGACTTGTAACTTTTTCTGCTACATTGAGATAAAACTTCTAAAAAGAGGAGTTGGGCACTTCTGTGGTTAGTTTGGGATTTTGCTATAGCAAACCCAATTCAAAGTGAAAATTCTAACAGAACTCTCTTCTTGAAAAATGTTTTGACAGTATAGCTGACCAGATGCATTTATGAACTCCAGTCAGGGAACTTCTGAAAGCCTCTCACTAGTATCTCATTCTGCAGGGGGAGAAGGATATCAATAGTGCTGCTGTTCAGATTTTTCCAGCTAATATGAGCTTTGCTATAGTAAATCATAGCAATAGGGCCAAGAAAAGTTATTTTCATCAGTAGTTTTCTGAGAAAACTTTGTTCAAGATCCCAACCAGCAAAACACTATCTCCATAAATTTTTAATTTTTTAAGAACCCTTCAATGGAAAAGTGAGACGTTTCCAGGTGTTTCTACTTGGGGGTGAAGGAAAAGTTCAGTAGAAATCCAATTACCAATGGAAAAGCAGGATGACAGAAATTTTTCAAAGATTTAGAGATGATGATGATGATTATTATTATTTGTCCTCTCTTTGTTATTTCTTTCTAAAAAGATGTGGCCTGACATGCCTTGGTTGCTTTCAGTTGCCCAGTTTTGAGTCTGCAAGAACTGGTTGAGTATTGGTTTCTTTCACATTTGATACTCGTTGACCTTCTCCAAAAGCTCTCACTCTTAACACTGGAAATTATGGAAGCTTTAGCATTTGTAACAATTGCCACCAAGTGGTGAAGCTTTGTGAAGAAGAAACACAAGAGTGAGGAAATGAAGTGTTTGGGACGAAGGGCATATAGCTGATTCTGGTTTTCACTTTTCATTGTGTTCTTTCTCACCTGTTTGAAGGTTTTCTCCCTGTGTGTCACTTCTATGCTGTTAGAAGTTATGTCTTTTGTTAAATAATTCAGAGCTTTCCAGTCTGCCAATCAG
>JANPWX010000038.1:7459213-7724963 GCA_024734555.1 Trochalopteron elliotii
ATTAAATCAAATCAAATCAAATCAAATCAAATCAAATCAAATCAAATCACTATTTATTACTTAATTTTTTAATTCTATCTTGCTTTCCTACCTTTAATTCATGATGTTTTAAGTGAAATCTTACTCATAAAGTTCAGAATATAAAACTTATATAAAGCTGGAATTTGCATACAAAATTATGAACCAATCTTAAAATAACAGAAATTCCATTGTTTTGGGCTTGACTTCATTAATATGCAAATAAAAAACATCTTTGCTTGAGGCAAATCATACTAGGTCTGCTTTGAGATTTTCCTGAAATTTTTCTTCTTGCATCGTGTGTTCTAGCAAGGAAAGCAACAAGCAAATAATTAACTTCTCCACCACTATGGAGGATGATCTCAGTGAAGATGATGTTCCAAACACCATGAAACATACAGTAATCTAGAAAGATATTAAGTATAATTTGCTGAACTCTAGCCATAGCATTAACAATTCAATTTTGCTTCCTTTCTCCCAGGCAGTATTCTTGAGAAAAGAATGGCAACGAACCGCTCATGGTATCAACTGACAAAAGAGTTCTAGGCTTCTCTTTGTCCAGTGGTTGCAGAAATTTATAAATATTCCTAGAATTAGACAAAGGATTTTACTAATTTCCTCAGTTGTTTTGTGGATAATCCACTACATTTGGCCACAAGCCCAACTTCATGACATGGGAAGGGTTGTCAAAACCACTTTAAATTGTCTTTGTTGACTCTCATCAGAGCTGACAGGGAATTGTGATGGGCAGAATCTCCCAAAAGGCCCTTTAAAATCCTTCATGTGATGAAAAAAAAATGCACATTGTATATTGCGTTATTCAATCCTATTGTTCAGTATCAATATAAGACCATAAAACAGGGGGTTTTTTTTGACCTAGATGCAGAATTTCTGGACATCTGACTGTTCTTCTTCTCTTCTCACCCTCTGCAATCAACGTCATCACCTGATCATCTGTATGTTTGTCAGAAATAAGGACTTGGATAAAACCCAGGAGCCTCCAGATTAACTAAAGCATGAATAAGGAAACGCATTGCACAGCTGACAGACAAGTTGAGAAAGTACTTGTCTACTGACTGTCAAAGAATGTGTGCTTTGAAGGTCCTACTGCATTTGTACCTTAACCTGTATGATAAAATGGTAGCATTCACTATGGCACATTTTCCTTTTTTCCTTTCCTGCCTGTTTGAACATTAAACATTTATTTCAGTGAGACAAAAAGCTCATTTTTTTGTCCTAAACAACTATGCAATTTTCTTTTGGTAGTATCTCCCAAGCAAGCTGTATGGAGTTGCTTCCATGAATGTGCTTAGACCTTCTGTAGAGAGGATGAGAAAAATTGGATCATATGGTAGAGACCAGTGCTTTACACGTAGCCAAATGGATTTTGATACAAAATGCTCAACTAAGTGAGTTTTTTAGCTTTTCAGAAAACATCCTTAAGATCCTGCTCTCTGCAGTGCTGCTGCCTGTGCAAAGGGTCTCAGCTGAGGCAAGCTGAGCACAGTGCTGTTAATGGAGTGGCTGGGCATGGCCTATTATGAAAAGTGTTCACATTTTTCTCTGTCTCTTTCCTTTGTCTGCAGAACCAGTTTAGTCTTCTGACATCCACCAGTTTCAAAGTTCATTTGCTGTACTTTGTTCTTCCTGAGGTATGCCTTAGATCTGCCTGTCAATGTAGCAAAGTCTTATTCTCATATTCAAGTTTTTCTATAAAGAACATGAGGACTGGAAATAACCATTTTTGTAATTTAAGTGTGGGACTTTAAATTGATGGGCTTCTCTAAAAACTGGATGCAGAAGATCCCTGTATAATTTACCTTCTTATTTTGCATGTTTGCAATCATAATTAGTGTACTTAAGTTGCACTGATTGTATATATGAAGTCCTGATAGTATTGTATGTGTACACATTGTGTTTGAATTCTGATACTTGCTATATAAATGGAATACTCAGAAAAAGTGAATATTTTGGTAATCCTGACCTCATTTACTCTTATAAATATACGTAATCATAAACTACTCATAAAAAAGCACACTGCAAAAAACATACAAAACATAAAGCTAGTTTCATAATCTTTTATGTGGTTTTAATTTCTGTTTTCACAGTTAGCACTTGTATAAATCTTCACTCTTCTCCAGAGAGAAAGCTATTGTGAATGGTATCTGATGCAGCAGCAACATAAATCTTTCATTATGTTTTATAGTATCATAGGTAAAACAGAGCTGCAGAACTTAACATAGAGGTATTTTTTTCATAAAGGTGGAAGAATGCATCTGAAAATAATCTGATTCTGTGTCTTATTTTTCTGCATAAAGATTCAGCTTCATGAGAAGCAGTCCTCTGTCTTTTACTCCCCATGACATCCTGTAAGGTGGTGATCCCTAGTTCCTGAGGGGATCGCTGAAGCTTATCTGAATGAAGGAAGAGCTAGACCCCAAATCTAGACATTCTCTGTCTGGAAAATGGACTCTGTGTCTTGAGTCTGGAGTTTTGCTGCATAAAATCTATCAAGATAATCTGTCAAGGGTTTACCACGACCTTCATAGAGAAAGCACAAAATCTCTGTCAGCCTCTAGATGACAAAGCAGTTCCCTGAATCCTGTTTCTCCATGTCTGACTGGAACACATGCAGCCTTGTGAACCAGGCTCTGCTGTATAACTAAATAAATATATTTCCCCATAGGAAGAAGTTGACTACTTGCCTCAGGTGCTTCAAGGTTTTACTGTTACTTGGACATAAGCATTCTGGATCACTCTCAGTAATTTGCTTCCCAAAGTCCGGCCTGATTAACTGGATCTCTTCCAATAGAAATTTGCAATAAATTAACCTCAGTATTGAACAGCTTATTACTTTGTTTTGCATTGCTACAAAAGGTTCCTCAGCAGGTATTTCTAAAAACCGGGTTTAGCACTCTGCTTTGCTACAGTGTTGCCCACTCTGAAGTGAAAGGTCAAAGATGTCACTAATGAGGACAATTATGTAAGGACCGCTAAGGCAGTCCTGCTGGCCTACATCGTTAAAAATAATATTTATGACATACTTTGGAGGCAAGTGTCCTATAAAATCCAAACCTTATATAAAAAAGAAAAAAGTTTTCATTGTCTGTTAATATTCAAGATAGTGAAAACTTGTGAACAAGGTGAGACAAACTGCTTGGAAATGAACATTTTTATGTGCGAACAAGTGAACAGCTACTCTTGACCAGATTCTTCAAAGTTGCTTCAAACAAAAATGTTACCTTTTTAGTGCCTCTCCTGTCTCAGTGCTTGTTGCATACATTAGATTTGCTTCAAGGTGATTTGAATGTACATGCTCTGTGTTTAAAAACTTATTTTTTTCCATTCATGAAAGATCATTTATTCATATTTGATTTCATTCCCCTTGTCTTTGTCCTTATTTGGACTTCACATGCCTGGCAGATACAAATGTATAGAAAATAATCCATATTGCTTTATATTGGGTTCATGTATATTACAAAGGAAAGTCCCCATAGCATTAGGATTTTGTATGTATAAATTCCTCTTAGAAGTGTACCCTTAGTGAGAGCAGCATATTAAGAAGCCAAGACAGAAGATGAATTTCAGCATTAGAATGGTTCTGATTCCTCCAAGAGAGTTTGGCTTCTAATGATCCTGATTAAAGAAAGAGGATGCTAATGAAGAAGGCACAGGTAAGTATTTCATGTTGCTTTTTGATAAGTTATAGTAAAGGCAAGACCTGTTAGTACAATCTGTCAGTTACAATCAAACAACACAGAAAATTTAAAAACCAGAGATGAAATTAGCCTCAAAATAATAATTTAGTAATTCTTTCCATAGCTCCTCCACTTTTTAATTTGTGCAACATCAAGTAGCAGAAGGGAAAATGGCTGTTAGTTTATAACACCACATTTAATTTTTTTCGTCAAAAATTAGAGGCTGTTTTTAATTATCTAAAGAAGCAGTTCTGCAAGTTTACAGTGATTTGAACTTCCCTAGGCCTTCTCAATCCTTTGTACAGTCATTGTGACCATGATTTTTAGTACTGCTTTTTAAAAAACAGCCAGGGTACTGAGCAATAATGGAGTTCTGCTTAATTGAGATCAATTTATAGAGAACTTTCTGTGTTTTCTTTCTCAAAAAAATAAGGCCACAACACAGGTCATTTCCTCTAATTATAGAATAAGAGTTTCAAATGTTGCAATTACATTTAGAGGGGTTTTTGTTTTCTTTACATCTTTGAGAATCGTGTAGGGGAAGGTGACATTACAAAGTAAAGCATGGAAAAAAATTAATCCATTTTCTTGTATATAGTATAAGACTAGTTGTGTGATGTTCCCTTCAATGCAATCCTGTCTCTTGGAATAATCTGCCCATCCATGAACAGTTGAGAAGTTTGTGTCTATAAGTAGCTGAGATGAGAAAAGGAAGAACCTAAAAAATTCTGTCTGTTGAGGTCACTGAAAGTGGATGTGCCACCTCTGACACACTGCAAACCAAGCCTGTTGAAGTCCCTCACAGGATCTAATGCTGACAAAACTGAATATATTCCAAATCAAAATGAAGTGTCTGTATTCTGGGTTACTGTTTTATTTTTATTCCAATATTATCTTTTAAAAGTACTGTGTGACTATGGATTTTCATTATTATAATATAGCACATATGATAATGCTCTGGCATTCCAAATAATCCAAAATAATCTGAAAATAATGAGATAATAATTGCCCTCTTTACACATGGTACATTTGTAATTATTACAGGATAAACTGATCTCATTTAAATTACCCATTTGATTATGTAATATGTGCTTTGTGAGATAGTGTTACCCAGTCCATTTATGTGTCCGTTTTGATTGACATCACTTTCACACTAAATACTTTCCTTCTGTATTCAGCTAAAATAGACTAAATTCATCATGTGCTGAATGGAAACTTAAGAATAAGTGTTTAGATAATTAGGCATCAGGGATTCTTGGAAGTCTTTATTATGTGAGAGTGCCCAAATAACATCTGTTCCTACATTCCTGTTATTCAGGGTTGCTTTGTAGTTATTGGGTCTTCAGGGACATCAGAAGCAAGAAACAAAGATATGCTGAATAAAATGTAGAGCCTTTTACACCCATCTAGTTAGTGAATGTGGCCTGGTTTAGGATAAGACCGAACATCAGTAAAGAAAGGCGTGACTAGTTTCTGATATTTAAAACCAGCCATGTGTAAGGAATACAGAAAGAAGTTGTTTAGGAGAGTACCAATGCCTGGATACTTGGTTGAACCAAAACAGAGTCAGCTTCTTCAAGACTTGTTTCAACGTCAGTAATGTCCCTCCAAATACCAACAATTTCCAGCATATTCTTTAGAGAAGGTCATATCACAGGTTCAAAGGAAATGTATTTAAAGCTAAAGAACATAATAATGAATTGTTTGAGAACAAAGATGGAAACAGGTATGGCAGGAAGGGCCATGCGCCTCGGAGATTAGAAACAGCTAGTCAATTGTAAACATCAGTTACTGGAATTATACCTGTTGGCTGTCCCAAATCCAAATTATTTATATCACAGTTCCTCCCATAGACTAGTTTAATTGTGGATTATAAGCAAGGGACTTGGCTTTTTGGTTGACTGAAAAATAATTTTTGTCATTTCTCAATATTATGCACACAATCTTCCCTTTTATTTCTGTTTGAAGGCTCTGCTTTTGAACAGAAAATGTTAATGGTTTTGATTTAACACTGACTTTGCACCCATTGCTGATAAAGCACACCTTAATCTCGTGAATTCTCAAAAGCCAGCAACAGGTATTTTTTAAGTGTGCTGTTCTCAGAAAGTCCACCAGTTTATGTCTCTCTTCTCCATTCTGTTAAAGAGATGTGATGACAACTTAGTTTTTACTGCATGTGATGATACCTTGAATTCAAAGCTAGATTTCTTTCTGTGATGTGTTAGCTAAGATAAAACTGATGAGAAAGTAGGCAAAAATTGGATTTTCTCTGAGAAAAATAAGGTGTATGACATTGTGCTGCTATTAGCATTTCTCATAGCATAACTTTAAAATGTCAAGGAGGGATGACTTTGGCATAATTTAAGAACATGTACTGTGGCAATGTATGGATAGGAAATTGACAATCAGTGAATCAGTGGTTAAAGAAATTATTTTTCCATGTGTTCCATTTCACTGTAGTGATTTTCAGCATGCTCCACTTCTATTAACTAATGGTTATATAGAAGCTTTTATCTTTCACTAGTATTATCTCAGATGATCATAAAATGAAGCTGTACTTAGAAAAAAGAGAGAATTGTTTAATTATTATTCATTCTTAAAGAACAGTGAATAAATATATACAAAATTAAAATTCACAGGCTTAGAAGTTCAGAGGATCTTTTTCCCAATTTTTTATTTTATAGCACACCTTCTTTTTTAATTAATGAAAGATTAAAACTTAATTATCATTCCAAAGTTAAAGTATTGTATCAGACCTCTTCATGTCTAAACTACAGTTTTGGATAGTCAGAGTACCGAAGCAGGGGTCTTTGCATTTTCTAGATATATATATCCATTTATGTTCTGGTCTCTTGAGTGCCACTGGAGAGTTTCACTGCATTCCTGTGCCTTAAATTTTTGTGTTTGTAGAATGGTGATGACAGCACTGACCTCTTTAATTGTTTTACACCCCAAAATCCTCTAATTCATTAGGGTAAGCACAGGCTGTCAAAACTTGCTCACAGTTGTGAAAGTAGGGGCTGTGATTTAGGAATGACCTTGAAGAACGTACAGGGACTGATGTGGGTGAGCGAGAGCAGCTGTACCCAGGATTATGTAGATGCCTAAAACAGATGTCTATGTGGAAGTAAACCACCAGCATGAAAGCTAGGCAGCAATAAGCCAGCTAAGGAGCTAGGAACAAACTGAAGCTAGAGCTGCTCCCCGCTCTGTCAGCCTGTGTGCCACCAGCTGGATGGGCAAGAGAGAGCTTGTGTGGATCACACAGGATGGGGTGGAGGGGAGGTCAGTCCCCCGATCCATGGTTCCCTGATGGGGAACAAAGCCTCTTGATATGCTTTTGTCCCTAGCAGTGGCTTCTCAATCTCTTCTCCTAGCCTAATTTTCAGCACAGCATTAGATACAAAGATGTTAAGAATCTAGTGGCCCTTGTTCCTCCTATAGGTCTGTATTATAACCTGTTAAAATTATCTAAATATACTCCTTATCATCCTCAGCAGTGCAAGTCGTATGTCAGTCTTCCATTGAAAGATCTCAATGACAGTATCCCAGTAAATAAAATCTGCTTCTCAGTCAATAATTTATAATGCTATTTAACCAGTATGCTATTGAAAACAAATTAATGTTATTCATACTTGCTTTTATCAAACTGGGAATGATATAACATGGGATTTATTGGTATTTCTTCCCTAACTGCTGTTCTGATTTTGTTTCTTACTTGCTTCCTCCAGAGGATGTTCCAATCCCTTTTGCAACAGCTACAGATTTTGGTGAAATAGTTCCTCTCTGTTTTCCACTCCTGTTCTGTTAATTTTAATAAGTTGCTAATAAAGTCTGTTCAGAAGAACTGTTCAGAATAATAATTTCTTCTGAATACCCCTGGCTGCAAGTAAGGAAAGAAGGGAAGAAAGGAAGCAGATTTTAGGTATTTTTTCTCCTGCAGTTTGTCACCATCTTCACTATCCACAATGTGTCATGAGCCTCAAGAGATGTGAAAAGATCACTTGTGCTCTGTGCATGATTAAAAAATGCAAGGAATTTCCTGTAATGAAATAATATAGCTTTTCATAGAAATCAGTTTCTGGAGCCCAAAATTCAGATATGCTCTTGGATGGAATTTTAGTGGTGATCATTTAGAAACAAAGGAGGGTATGATAAGCCTAAGCCTTATATTCCTTTTTTTTTTCAATAGCAATTTATTCTGTTAGAAAGTTGCAAAAAACCCTGCGAAATAAACAATGTGATATGTTACATTATTAAAATGATTATTTACAGCTTCTGAAAACAGCCTGTTTTTAAATTCATACCTCCCACTGAGTTATTTTCTATACATTCAATGCAACATTTTCTGAAGATGTTTTTCTTTTTGTTCTTTGTAAGTAGTTTTTAAGACATTATTTCAAATTATTTGCAATTAGACTATAATTATAGAAAGCTATCAGGCAATTTTCTAAAATCCACTGATTTACTCAAAAATTCATTTGCTTTATATTTGGTTTCTGCTTGCAATTTGTACACCATCAGTGTATACAAATTTACAGCCTTCCCTCTGTCTGCATCTCTCTGTGGCCCTTCATAAGTGTCTCTGTCTCTGTTATTGTTAAAGGGAAAAATATTCTCTGCTGTCTTTTTCTTTAAAAGAAAAAAAAGTAATTTGAATCCTTCCACATTACATAAAAAGTATTCCAGCCCTTGGTAGAGGTGCTCATACAGATAAAATCCAAACCAAGATCCATGTGAACATTACTGGATTTATTGCTTTCTATCTATCTGATCTTCTTCCTTCCTTCTGATATAAAGGTATTTGATTTAGGGCTATAATTGTAAATATTTTTGATATTCTGATTATCTGAAGGTTTTTCAAAGTATTGAGTATTTTGAAATATTTTAAAAAAATAAACTTCTAAAGAGCTAATATTTAAATATTAGATATTTATGCTATAGAATTGTGTTATTTTCCAGTAAAATAGAATTTGATTAACCTATGTTTACTGATCTAGTTGTTTTACTGTGATAGCCCTATGATTTTAGCTCATACCCTAGAAACGCAAAAATGGTAAGCAACAAAGTCAGATATGTATACCAGTCATTTGTGTCCTTAAAACAAAATGGTGTGCACATATATTTTAGCTTAGGAGATGTATGGTATCTCTTAGTAATTTTGGAATATTGCTATTGCCATGTTAGCTGTAATGCTACAGCTAAATTACAAGCTAAAGGGACTATCACATAATTTCTGTGTCTGTTTTAGGTTGTGCATAATGTACCTAATTCCTGATGTATGTAGTTCTGTAATGAATTATTTTTGGACACACATTCTTTCAGATTTGACAGGTCAGATTATGCATTCAGTACAATTTTTCAGTACAATAGACTACTAATAATAGTAGTCTATTATTAAAATAGACCATCATGCAGTAAAGATAATGGTGGGTAATTACCATTCTATATGCAAAATTGTTTAACCTGATTATTTACAATAAGTTTTTTAACTTGTTCACCTTTGATGTCAATAAATAACCCTTGATGAAATTTCAATCTCTTCTATCTATATACTCTTAGTTATAGAAACATTTCTTCAAATTTCCATTGTAGATTAAAAAAAAATACTGAAATTAATTGACTGCACTTGCCCAGATCTCTTCCAATGTTAAAAGTGCATAGAAGTACTTCCTCATGTCTCAGAAGAATTATCTCTAATAAATACCACTGTGCCTTTGGAGCAAAGGCAGATGGACTCCAAACCAATTTACCTCATGTCCATTCCTTACCCTGACTCAAAGGAAAGATTCTCATGCTGTGCTTTTCAGAGTGGACAGAAATGAGGCAAAGTGGAGCACCATACCAAACCTCAAACGTGTCCGTGAAGCTTTTTGCCATGTGAAGGTGGCACTGAGGGCATGGAAGCTACTTTAATTTGCTTGATGTTGCAGTGGTTGCATAATGACTCTTTCCCTTGTCAAAATGATCAAATGAAATAACCCTCCTTCATTTCTTTCCTGCTGTTTTTCCATCTAA
The DNA here is from genome assembly GCA_024734555.1 of Trochalopteron elliotii. Classification (NCBI taxonomy): domain Eukaryota; kingdom Metazoa; phylum Chordata; class Aves; order Passeriformes; family Leiothrichidae; genus Trochalopteron; species Trochalopteron elliotii. The sequence goes on from JANPWX010000038.1 coordinate 7,468,948, forward strand.
TACTATTGAGGCTGATAGAGGTGAGGATTTAGGCTTTAAAATGTACAACACCTGAACCATTTTGTCTTAACACTCATCAGAGTAAAGAAGTGTGCATGTTTCTCCTTGGGAAAAAAAGGTCACAGAAGATATGCCATTTAGTAGCAAACTAGACTAAAAATCTCTCATAGTATCATAAAATGTTTTAGGCTGTAAAGGACCTTGAAGACCATCAAGTTCCAACCCTCTGCCATGAGGGTGGGCACATTCCACCAGACTGATTTGCTCGAAGTTCCATCCAATCTGGCCTACAAGACTTCCAGAACATCTATAATTGTCTGGGCAACTTGTTCCCGCACCTCACCCCCCATTTTGAGGATATGGAGACTAAGTGCATAACAAAGCTCTATAGGTCTGATTCAAGAGATTACTATTCAGCATCAAAATCATGTTGTATGTTTCTACTTATCTCTGCTGTCCTTCAGAAACTGATTTAAAATATTTTCTTGTTTTTCATTCAATTGAAGGATGCAGAAAAAATCAGCCCACCCTCAGTTTTAAAGTTAACACAAATCCCTTGTATCTGATGTGGCAGAACTTTGACTGTAGGCACAGTCTTTCTGAGCCCTTATTGTCTAAAGAGCTTGATCTGGTTGGAGAAGCCAATAAGAAACTTTTCTTGGGTGTATAAGATCATATGGAAAATCAAAGACTTTGTTCACCTGCTTTAATTGTACACCATGTAAGAGTGTTTTATTTAGCAAGTATTTTTTTGTGCACTGTTTTTACAAAGCATTTTGAAAAATAGGACAGTTTTTGGCTTTGACAGCATTGTCTCCTCAATAGAATAAAGCTGATATTTGGGAAAGGCTTCTCACACAGGCTCTTTTTCTCATTTTATTCCTTTGTGACTCCACGACAAGATTTGTGAGTAGCACTTACTCTGAGATTTCAGGCTCTGGTTAGCCTTGGGTGGATAGGAGCAGTTTAAAATACTGAAATATTCAAATATATACAGTGGAAGTATGGATATATTTCATTGGTCAAGGTATGCATGCTATCTGAAATCTTCAAGGCTTACATTCTGAAAACTGTCATTAAATACTGGAATATTCTCTGACAGGTTGCATAGCTTTCATGTTACATATTTATATTGTGCAGCTAAACCTCCTCTTTGCTCTCAGAACCAGTGGAAGGAATGAAAAATACGCAGAAACAGAAATATTCCCTGCCTGAATGGAGGGTCAAGCAAAACTAGCCTTTTTTAAGCGAAAAAGGTGGGTTGCTGACAATGTTATCAATTAACTTTCTCCTCCTATATTTTCTTACTTCTTTATAGAGACAGGGATAAGACACCAGAATGACACCGAGAGAACCTCACTGCTGTATGCAGCTGTAATCAAGATGTCAAGTTGTTCAAGTAACCAGGCTTGAGAAAACAAGCCACTTAAATCCAAGATCAAAACTTTGCAAAAATCTATTCTATGGTAAACATGTTTCTGTAAGGTAGAAGAAACTGAAGAAAAATTATTAAGTGAACTGTAACTTATGTGAAGAGGTACAGTTCTTACTGTTTGGAGTAAGTATAGTGTAAGATTGAGATAAGCCCAGTTTTACCAGGAGATAATCCTTCAGAAGTAATTGGAAATATTTTCTTTCTAGTCATGGTCTCTTTCGTGAGATTTCTAATAACAAAGCATAAGTACATATGTATGCTTTATATTATAATCTGAATACAGGTTACCAACTCATTTAACATATTTCAGGCACAAGGCAACTGTAAATAGTTACAATACTGGTTGTTCTATTAATATAAATTACTTCTCTAGTTAATATTTAATTGTTATTGCTGATTTTTTTTAAAGTTAACATTTTTTCAAACCTTGGAAGATTGATAGGCTTGGAACGCAAAGAATATTTTTCTTGTCTCTGACCACCTTACTGGGTTGTAAAAATCTTTTCCCTATGAAACAATTTTCAAATATTCAGTTTGGTTTTGAGACAGAATAAGAAAAATGAAACCTAGGACAAACATCCATAAGAACTGTACTGAATAGTGCTATGTCACTCACGTTCTTTCTCTCTGTAATTTTTTGGTTTCTCCTCTTAATCAGATCCTAAGGTGAAATTTGTGTCCAAGGTTTTCTGGAAGAGATGTCAATGGTTATTCTCTGGGTGTTGATGGAACAAATTTAAAATGTCCTGATCCTCAAAAGTCTATAGTGTGCAGGTACTCTTATTGATATAAACAGCACCTGGTGGATTCTCAGCAGCTTTCAAAATCTTTCCATTAAAGTAGGACTTTCTTTTGTCACCTGAAGAAATTATAATTAAAACTGTGTTTCCCTTTGAATCCTATTTCTGAAACTGTTGTTTGCCATTCCTGCTTCTGAAGCTGTAGACTTTACCTCCTCTAAATCTGTAGTTTTAACCATTTTTCATTTTCTGATTTCCACTCATGTAACTTCTCCAGCTTTCTGTCTGCCCAAAACGCTGCACCTAAGATCACCATCTTCAGCTACTATTACCACAACAGGTGTTTTGTTCTGCTGTGCACTGGAATCTAAGTTGTTACTCTGCTATGAGAATCAACACAATTTTACCACTAAATATATCCTACCTACATTTTTTCCCCCCAGGATTTCTTTACATTCACAATGGAAAATTATCCTTTATCTGACAGGATTTTCTGCCTTCTCATATTCACATGCCCATTGCCATCTTCCCAATTCCCCAGATTTCTTCCGTTTGCTTTTTTGCTTCAAATGTTTTTCAATGTTTTTGTCAGTTTTCTTTTGATGATGGCAACAGTGATTATGTCTTCATACCTTTAGTACTGGAGGTAATGTATGATATAAAGTCATCAGAGGAAAGGATTTTGTTTTACAGGGTATTTTGAAATGCTGTTGAAAATCAAGCATTTAAAATTGAACATAGAGTTACAGAATGGCTAGGGTAGGAAGAGATTTTAAAGATCATCTAGCTCTAACCCTATTGCCATGGGCAGGAACATATTTTACTAGAACAGGTGTCTCAAAGCCTTATTCAGTCTGGCCTTGAATGCTTCCAGGGGTGGGGCATCCAGAACTTCTCTGAACATCTTGTTCCAGTGCCTCATCACCCTCAAAGGAAAGAATTTCTTCTCAGTATTAATCCAAACCTAGCCTCTTTCTGTGTGAAACCATCCCCCCTTGTCCTGTTGCAACATGCTCTTATAAATAGTCTCTCTCAAAATAATGTCCAAATGCACATAATGGAGGCAGAACTGTATACAATTTTTTTGTAAAGAAACATGACAAAATACTCCACTGTGATATGCATGGAAAATCTCCACCCATATACTCAGTTCTTTGCATCCATGGAACAGCCATGAATGCTTAGTTAGCTGCAATAAAACCTTGTATTTATGAAAACCATATGGAGTATAAAAAAATATATCTCCTTTGGATTGTCAGAAAATTTAATCTCATGTTTAAAAAAATGCTGCAGAATTCAAAAATCAATATTTTCTTATGTATGGGAACAGGTGGTGAATTAGATTATTTGAGATACAGTTTCTCAGTACTTTCAAATGTGTGAGCTACTACAAATAATTTTTTGACCACTCAAATTTTGTCCATGTTACTTATTTATTTTATAGCAAATTTTGGACAAGAACCATGAGTCATTACCTATACACAGATATGTATCTTTTAGCACAATATGGCCTTGGTATAACTTGGGACTTTATAACTGGTACTAATAGTAATAATAAATGACAATTCTTTCACCAATACTTGCAGAAAATTGAAACACGTTGAATTCAGCTTGGTTATTTTAAAACACTTTTGTCCCGTATTATGTAATAAATCATATTCATTTCAGAGTGGTGCTCTATTCTGCCAATATCATTGTGAGAGTACATCTTGGACACCTTTCTGATGAGTCACACTTCTGGTTCCATGGACCAAATAGATGGACAAAAGGGGATATGTAGTACATGTCCATGTCTCTTTCTGGTTGTTTTTGGTTGGTTGGTTGGTTGGTTTTTGTGTTTTGTTTTGGGATTTATTTATTTATTTATTTATTTATTTATTTTATTTATTAATTTATTTTTTATTTTATTTTTTGGTTTGGTTTGGGATTTTTTTTTCTGTTTTATGGAGTTAAAGTGCAAATTCAATGTAATTATAACTATATTTTGACTAAAAGACTGTATTTTTCTAGTAGAAAAAGTCACACTGCTCTGTTGAATATGTCAGCACAGGCTAGAAAATAGTAGATTTTTTTGCTAACTACTTCAAATGCAGGAGATATAGCCTTATGGGACTCTGCTCAAAGGGAAGCTATGTGCAACAGGGCTCCTTAGAAGAAAGTTACCTGAATTCTGAAGTTCAGAAGGAAGAAGAAAATAAGCAAAAGAACATAGAGGTGAATCACTGTTTTTATCTAAATAAATGGGTGTATATTTTAGTAATACACGTTTCCAATATATTTGGTTAATTTCCTAATAGCCTGAGTTTATGTGACTTGCTGCTTCATACTCCAGTGCAAATAAAAAAATAGACAAATAAATTAAATGATGTTTTGACTGTAAAATGGTGAAAAGTATGGAGACAGGGTAGAAAGTTAAGGTATTGATTCATCATGGAAACAAACAAAATGGGAGATCTGCACTGTTAAAGTAGCACAGAATATGTGCACACTGTGCTGGAGGAAAAAAAAACCTGGGCCCACAATTAGACAAGACTGCAGAGGATTGAGATTCAAGTATAGTTGATGAATATCAGACCAGAGGATTCCATCAGAGCCCCAACACTTTGCTGTCATCATAGTTTCTACAGGAACTGTGGGAGCATAACAAACAAAATCCCCACAGCGGTGTTTCAGAAGACCTTTGAGTAAACACTGTTTTGCTTTTCAAGTAAGCAACGCTGATTTTGTAACATTAAGCTGCATTAATTTATGTTGCAGAAAAATGATTTGCTTGTCTGCTCTTTCTGCTACCAGAGCTTGTTTTTCAAAACCTCCCAAAAAACCATATTGACTCAAATTCAAATTAAATTGAAAATAACAGAAACTTTCTTGTCAGTGGAAAAACATGTTAAAAAAATGACATAGACCTGTAAAATCTATGTCATGAAAATGCCTTCCAGAGGATTTATCACTATCAAACTGCAATAAATTTCCATTACCTTTGGAAATGGTAATGGAAATTCAAAAAACCAATTCAAAAAACCTTAACAATGCCTCTAATAAAGGTCTTGAAAGTTAATTTTTGAATGAATTTTGGATGTACAGTAACAAAACAAAAATGACACACCACAAAAACTAAATGAAATTCTGTGTAACTTGGGGATCTACGTGATTTCCATAATATAGTCTCAAAGGCTGATTGCAGAATTGCTTCCTTTAGCCTTTTTAATTCTTCCTATGATGTCAATAATTTATAAAGGCATACAGTAAGTAAAACTGGAGTTCTTTGATATATTGTTTGGTTAGATCTTAAAAATTATTATCATAGGGCTTGCCTGAATTCTAAGTATTGAAACAAAAATATTGCTTAGAGTTAGCTTTGATATTTTCCTGTAACCTTTGTTAATAAATTGTTCTCTACAGTAGTGGCTGTGAACAGTTAAATCACTGAAATTGATAAGTTTTATTGAATCTGCTCTCCTGTAAGGAACAGGGATTTCTTTTAATTACCCACAGGATGGGTCCCAGATGCTTACTCTGTGTTTGCTCTGCATGCAGATCTGGTGTTGCCATCATTGGGATTCCAGAGAGAGCAGGAGTGCAGAGGAGATCCTCACAGCAGATAAGGAAGTGCAGTGCAGTCTGAGAATTTTTCCTTCAAAATGGGTAGTCTGCTTTCAGGGGAAAGGAAAGAAAAAAAAAACCTGTTAGACTTTCCTGCCTTGACTGAGAGAGTGAGAGAGAACATAAAGGGAGAGACAAGAAATTATGCTTTATTTTTTTCTATTTTCTTACTCATATAAACAACATAACGAGTTAATGCCACCTGGGTTTGAACCTGCCTTGAGTGCACATCTGCTGGAACAGCCTTTCATCCAGTACTTGTGGCTCCTGGCTTTAGCTGCCTGCTGTAACTCACACCCCTTTGGCTGCGGAGCTGTGCCCTGCCGGGTGCATTTCTAGTACACATTAGTGAGATCTGCAGAGTTAACTTTGACACTAAAGAAATAGTCATATCCCTTCCTATGCAGCAAGTATTAACTAGGGACTTAGGAGCTGTGCAATCTTATGGAAATTTTAGACTTTGACACAAATATTACTTTATTTCATGCTCTGTAAATTATTCTAGTGAATAATCGTCTTTGAAGAAATCTCGCTGAATTGTAATCAAAATAATTTGCATCAGATACCTGAGATTTAATAGTCAAGCTTATCTAGTTTAAGAACAAAAATGAGCTGTGTAGCTAATATAAATAACCTAGTTTTTAAATTAAATATTCAAAATAAACTACCTCAGAGTTGTTAGATATCTAATAAATTATCAGTATATTTTTGAGGAATAAATCTGTAATTCAAATAATTCAATAACTGAAGAATAATGTGTTCTGTTTGCAGATAATTTATGAACAGAAAAAAGAAATCAAATAAATCAAATACTGTTTTTGCATTACCTGCTGGTATTTATTAAGCATTTATTATAATATGAATTAAAGAACTGAATTGGGTTTCTTGAACTGTCTTGGGAAGTTTGTCTTCTTTATGACATATTATTACTAAATAGTAGGCTTGATATCTTTAAATTTTTCTGTAAATATAAGTCATATTTTGAAAGTATGATACGCTATAGGTATTTTTGGGGCAAATATGCAATAAAATGGAATAAATGAAAAGCCTGTAATTAGCAGAATGTTAGTGAATTAACACTTTTTATGGAATAGGACAAAACATTTGGATTAAAGTTTTAAGTAGACAGTACTAATTTGAACTTCCTTTTATAATTACATCAGGTTTCTGAAATTCTTATTGAAAATTAGCTGAGATTCATTAATAGCTCTTCTACTACAATTACCATAAATATCTGAAATGCAATATTAGCTTAATGGACCAGAAAAATTATACAAATCTGAACGCATTATTTTGCAGTAATTTTCTCCATTAGCATCTTTCTCCTTAGGTTTCCATCTTCATGAATATAGAATTGTAAAATCATATTCAAATTTCCTGAACAAAATTTTAAAGAAAAAAAAATTCAGTTCAAATTAATTTTTTTTTCAGACCAACAAATCTTCCAAGTCCAGGTTCTATGTTAGCATATGTTTAGAAAAGTTCTGTTTATAGATTTGTGAATTAAGATAATTGTCTTAACATCATGTTGATTAACTTTATGTGCAGATTTTTGAATTGTCTGTGATTTTGTGGCTTCCTATGATCATACTTTATATCTTATACACTCTAGTATCTTCTAATATTTCTTTTTGTTGTAACTCATCTCAGCAGATTGTTTTAGCATTCACTTGTTTGTATTCATCTGCTACATTTAGTTGTCTCTGGTTCATGAGCAGATCTGGAAATCCTGGAGGAAGCCTCCATTTTAGAAGTCGCATTTCATATTCTTTCAAAAAGAAGGATTTCTTCTCAATGTCCTCTTGCATTTCTTGTGAGAGTTTCAGCTAGTTTAAAAGTCAGTGAATATGTGGCATTTGGTTTACATCAGGCAAATTGTGAAATCACTTTTAGGAGCTAAGATACATTATTTAATTTACAAAGAGCTTGACCAGTACAGTGAGCAAAATGTACAAGCATTACTACAGCTTTAATAGGAATGAAAACATACTATTATAATTTTATAAGTGACTTTGGAGACTGGAAAAGAAAAGCACTTTTAAATTTAAAAAAATATCCAGAGAAGGAGTACAAACATCCACATTAAAAAATCCCAAGGCAGCATTATGTATTGGCATTTCTTAACAGTAACATGTTGCTGCTTTAAGACTCATTAGAACAAAATCTTCTTGATGTTAAATTTCTCTTACAGAAGTGCCAGAAGTACTTTATTCTTAGACACCCTATGACTATTTAATCACAATTTCTATGAGAAAAGACTATTGTATATCATGATTCTAGCAATTAGGAAGTTTAAATGTATCTTTATATTAAACAGACGCTTTGCACACTTTCCAACCTGTAGTCATCTTGAGAGAAATGTCATAATTAATTGCTCTGTTGACTGTTTTGAGGGGGAAGAAAGGAGAATCTCAGTGTTGATGAAACTGTAAATAGTCAAACTTTTCTCAGGAAAAAGAGACAACTAAGGCATTTCTTGTGTAAACTGCTAAATATATCTCAATAGGCTAGTCTAACGAAGTCCTTGAATAGCTAAGCATCTTGACAAAATGATAAATAGTCCCTTTTATCAAGGGGAAAATGTTGTAAATAAGTTCTTCTAATGCTTTTATTTTATGAGATTAAATTAATTTTTCATTGTTTTATTTTACCATATTACCTTTAACTAGGACACTGAGTATTCCTTGTAGTTTATATAATGTGCTTTTCTTTTGAAAGAAACTGCCTTCCCATAGTAAAATGTGATCCCTTTGACCATTTTTCTCCTACCTTATGCCATTGATAACCAGAGTAATTCAGCTAAAACCAATGGACTTGCTCAAGATTTACAGTAATGTAAATGGAAATGGATTTGGTGCTTCCAGTCAGCCACATGCTCCCCCTTTCCTCTGAAATACCAGCCATGCAATTGTCAAACAGTTATTAGTTCACTAAGTGTTTCAGGGAAAAAAAAAAAAAGGAAAGAATACCCTTCTAACCCTTCTAATTTACTACTTTCACATGATACATTTGTCACTGCAGGCCACCAAGACAGTGAGCTGAAGAATTTCACTGTGCCTGTGTGAACTAAGTAATTATTATCTTCAGGCTTGACTTGCTGTCTCATAATTTTGGTTGTGCCTGGTGTCATTTTCTCATAAGACTATCTACATATAAACAGAGGGATGTGTGATGGAGGACCATGAGATTTGAATATGAATTATCTCTTTGTTGTGTATTGTATCTTATGCATAAATTCATGGCTTTACCGTTTGCCAGTTATCAGAAGATAAAAACATTTCATGGCTGAAAATTGTTCTCGTTATTCCATTCCTTAAATTATTTTCCTCCATTGTGGCTTTTAATTCACTACATTTTGTTGTTAATTTATTTCTAAATGGGCTTTTTATTGAATATGCTATGTCAGGATTTAATAGAGGACACCCTTCGCCTGGTATTAAGTTCCTGTGTATGTGGATAATGGCGGCCAACCTACTATAAGCTAAAAGAGTGCTTTTTCCAATGCACACATGACATTTTTACTTTGGAACTCTTTTGATGCTTTTGGGAGCTTTTTGAAACCATAGCTCTGTGAGAGTCCTTGTCTGGATTTACTGTATCCTGACTTACCTGAAAATCAAAGCTGTTACAAATGGGGTCAGTTGGTAGGATTCAATGCACCAAACCAGACAAGGATTGTGTGCTCACCACAGAAATTTTGTCTTTTTTTTTTTGTCTATGCAGTGTGGCTAAATACATGAACTCATTGAGCTGTCATGTACACTAGATATTAGGTCTGACCACTTGGCTAAGATCAAGTGAAATCACTTTAATATCTGGTATGTTATCTCCCACGTGACCGTGCCCTATCTTTCTAAGGAAATGGATTCAGTAATCTGACAGGCCATTTCCTTTGCCAGCTACCTCTAGGTATACTAAGAGAAGATAAAGGAGGAAGTTTGTGGAAGCTGGGAGTGGACACAAAGTGTTCTCTGCTGCACTGAGAAAGAGTCTCCTGGTGCCTTAATAAAGGGCCTAGGTTATGGAGAGAAAATCACTTTTTGAATCTCTCAAGCAGAGCAGCATGTTGGCAGAATTAGTGGAGTGTTCATGGCTGAAGAATTTACGTCTTCAGTTTTAGCCTGTAAATCAAGATCTTTGTAAAAAGATGTAGAAATGATAGGTAGAAATTGTAGATTGGATTTTTTTGGGGAAGAGAATATCCTGGCCTGTGTCCTTCTTACAACAGCACTTCTACTCCATCAAGCTTTATCAAGATTTAACGCAGACAATGGGGGAGACAGACAAGACTCTTCCTGCTTTCCTTCATCCAAGTCAGTGGAACTTGAGATAAATAGTAGATATAGACACACATTTTTCCACTTAAATCCACAAAAGTCTAAGAAGATGGAACTGGCCATTTTTAGCCATCCGGGTGGTTAAAAAAAAAAAAGATTGAGCAAGAATAGATGTAAATAAACCACAACAGTTCTTGTGTATTTAGCAGGGAGTGATTTAGAAACAGACTAAGCTAACAAAAAGGATAAACTGAAGAGGAAAATAAGGGTATATTCCTTTGCTTAGCATCTCACTCAGGGTTGTGTACTAGTTTTTCTCCATTAGTACTCAAAGAATGCAATTTAATGTCTTGGGTTGCAATTTGCAACCAAAAACGTGTATTCTACTTTCCATCTATTGAAATCCGTTGGAGAAGTGCTTTTCTTTATCTCTTGAATAACCCATTCCTCCTAGCTCCAGGGGAAAGGGGGCGGGTGCCTTCTGTTAATGGGCCAGCTGTTAAAACCAGATGGGGCAGAGCTCTTTTCTCTTCCAGGACCCATCCTCCCTCCAGGGAAACATCTGCTGTTAATGAGCCATTAAGGCTCACCACATGACTGATACAATTACATCGTCCCATTGTGAGATGCTCCACCCAGTGGGAGGAGCCAACTGTTCCTACCTAGATAAAAACTGAGAGTCAGAAACACCAGGGCAGCCTGCTTCCTCTGGATTTCCCAGAGGAAAGCTGGATCTTTCTTGCCACCACTGGACCCTTCTATAGAACTACATCTGTTACTCCAGGAGTAACAGATAAGTCCTCCAGGAGGACTTATTTGGACTGATACCAACACCCTGACCAGGGTGTCAGGTCATATTCTGTCAGTGCTTCTAGGATTTTTTCTTTGTTTGTTTGCTTGATTTTTTTGTACTACTACATTTTTATTTTTAATATTCCTAGTAAAGATCCGTTATTCCTATTTCCATATCTTTGCCTGAAAGCCCCTAATTGCAAAATTATAATAATTTGGAGGGAGGGGGTTTACATTCTCCGTTCCAAGGGAAGCTCCAGCTTTCCCTGGCGGACACCTGTCTTTCTAAACCAAGACGTTTAACCATCCAATAAATAGGCTTGGTTCACACCAGTATCCTTCCCTGATCACTTTACTGTTGTTTTCGCTTTCACTTCAGTAATTTTGTCACAGATCAATTATACCCTTCCAAGATAGAGCTAAGATGAGGTTCAGGCCAGAAACTTTTTACTATGCTCCATCTGTGCTTTACTCTATCTATCTATGGAGGCCTTCAACATCCAAAGAATCACAGAATCAATAGAGTGTGAAGAGAGCTTAAAGATCGTCTAGTTCCAAACAGGAGATGTATTGTGGTACCTGTCAGCAGTGTGCCTGAGGTGGTGTCCTAAATACCTGTTGTAGCTGGATCATTCTTCTGCAGGGCACTCATTATTGAAGGCTCCTGCTGGGATGACATGAACCTGCAGAAGCTGGGAAGGGTCAGTGACTATCAGGCCCCACTCAGCTCTGACTAATTAGCATCTTTAGCCTGGTGTCAAACCAGCAAAAAAATTGACAATGTCCTCCCAAATGGTATTTAGTTTAGATAGGGACATAGTGTGAAAATATGCCGTTGGAAGGCCAATCATTGCATAATTCTTATGTCATGATTTGGTAAACTATTCCAAATGGAATCTCTAGCAGCCAACTGGCTAGCTGGATGTTTGCATGTTATTTACTCTTAAAACAACAGCAGTATAGGTTAATGCAGTCAGAAATATTTTTGTTCCAAAAAGCACCATGCATTTTTTATAAACTTCAACCGTTGTTGATATGCTTTTCCTTGGCATCTGTGTAGTAGCTGGAGACCACGATCCTTTGACTTTTTCCACTGGCACTCTTTCATAAACAAGACTTATACCAGCTAATGTTTTCCCTTAATAATTTGTGGTCAGGCACAGTGCCTGTCACATCTGTGATCCAGCTAAGCATGGAAGCAATTAAATGTGATTGTCTCCATTTTCAGAATGGGTGTGTGGCTATACCTGGAGCTCCAGCAGTTTCAGTGCAGGGTTCAGGGTTCTTTTATTGTTAATCACTGCACCAACAGTCTGATACATATTTCCTTCTTGAGAAGAAAAAGCCTCAGACCTGGAGGTACTGATGGTGGTGTCTGCATAGGGAACAGAGAATGATGGCTTCTGTATTATAGTTTTATATTTCCTCTTTCAGACTTGTCAACTCACTGTTTCATTTCACAAAGCCACCTTCCAAGTGAAGCTATGGTCCATTCCTTAGCACAACCTATTTACTGCACAGTTGAGGCTTTTTACTTTTCTGTCTTTCTAGCTCGTGTGAAGAAGGTGTTTGCACACAACTGTAGTACAATAGATGCAGAGAGACTTACTATAATACAAGGAGTCCCTCAGCTCAAAGATGACTTCCTCATCTTCTCAATGGGTTTTCCCCAGGGAGAAGGAGAAGCTCTTCATCAAGTCCACAGGAAACAAACCTTCCAAACTAGTGAGGATGTCAGCAGCTCCTGCTATAAAGTATAACATGTGAGAACTCTTGCATCTAATTTCATACAACAATAGAATTTCTGGGGTTGAAAGGGACCATATGATCCGGTTCCAAACCCTTCCCCACCATGGGCCAGGATGCTGTCCACTAGACCAGGTTGTTCAGAGCTCCATCCAGCCTGGTTGTCTCTTTTTAAATTATTGTCTGAAACTGGTTTCACTTTTAGAAGACATTGACATTTTCTTAGAAGAAAACATGGGTGGTTTTTTTTTCCATATAATCAAAAAAGGAAAGAAAAACATCAGTATTTCTCTAATGATGTTGGAAAACAAGATGTTGGAAAAAAAGACACTGTTAAAAATGTATTCTCTGACATTCCAATTTCCATATCATATTCAGTTCTTGAAAACGTACTCTCTTTTTCTAAAATACTTAGGGAAAATTTTCCTGGCAAAATAATGTCATTTAGATCACAAATAACATTGTTATTTGAAGACTTAAAACCAGTGGTGAAAACTTGAACTCCCTGAAGGCCCCACAGTGTTTGCTGTCAATTCCAATATAATTTCTTCACCCAGAATAAGGGGGCTTTTCCTCTCCAAAAAACAAATTAACTTCTGAAATTAACTGGAAACAGCATAAATATTTCTGAAAAGCTATTTTCTTTCTTATGGTATGGATACCATTTCTGTAGCAATTTCTCTTTGGGAGAAGAAATATTTTACTAAGTTCTGTGTATTTAAAGGTATGCATGCTCGTGGCAGGTGCTGATTTTCCCACTTGAGTCAAATTAATATTTTACTTTTTTTCTTGCATTACACAATCTTATTAACTATAGTGTTTATCATGAAAAAAAAAGTGCCACCACCTGATTTCTTGTGGCAGAAATCGGAAATATGGTAGAATGCAATGAAATGTCCTAATGACAGCACTGCATTATTTTCTACAGGGAAGGCAAAACAGGAAAATGTTTCTGTTTTGCTGAGAAGCTGTGTTCTGTGTTTTGTCGTCTATGCTTACATTAAAATCAAATAAAAAATTTTCTCAAAAATATGTTAATGCTGCCTAGGCATTTTGCACTCACTAAGAGCTTTTTTATTGACCAAACTCCAACAGCTAAACAACTAGTTTACTGACTTTAAAAAGTCTTTGTTCAGTTTAATCCATGCTGTATGTCCTGGATGAGCCTGTATTTACTAGCTGTAAAAATAAACAGAGAATAAAAGGAAATAACAATAATTACAAAAACCTCATAGGCTGGAGCCAATGATAATACAATAATAATAATACAGCATGTGAACAAAGGATTCTTACATTACAGCTCGCAATGTGGTCTTCTATTTTATTAAACACATTTTAAAGAGAGAATAACTCATCAGTAGCATAATATTTTCTGTTTACATTTTCCAGTGTTAGGAAAAGTGCAAGACAGGCTTGTCCCACTTGTCTCCAACAGCAGCAATTGTGCGTAATGCAAAAGTTAGGCTTTGGAAGATAGTGGCCTAAGCTGGAATTACTGCTTGCAATCACATCACAGCAAACTAACAGAAAGTCACAAAGCTGGGAAAGACACATATTGATTTGTTTTTTTTAGGCATTTTTTCCAGAGAAATCTGGATCAGGCCCTGGCTGAAAGTTGTTGTGGAGGGTTACTGTTTTAAGGCGGATTACTATTCATTACCTACAAATTGGCTGCCAGAAATATGAGCAGACAATAAAATGCAGATGCTTGGCTATGGTCAGAAATTCTTTGGAAAATTTATAAAAATACAAAAAGTCAGAATGTACAATTATGTAATTAAGTAATTTTTATGTTTCTTCTGAAATTATAACCAGCATAAAGTCTATGCCAGGATGTGGCTCCTATTCACAACACCCACCGTCTGATAACATCACAACTATTTTCAGCTCTCTGAGCTAATTGGAAACATCAAATCTGCTTTGCTAGAATTTAGTCATGCTTCATTTGAAAGTTAAAAGCAGCTCCTGGGAGGAGGGAGATTCTTTATTCAAACCCTCTTTTCTAAGCAGTGTGGTTAGAGCTGGAATATTTAAATACTTGTTTCTGAGCCTTGCTTTAGGCCTCGCCATTTTTTATTTTAAGGGGGAGAAATGTCATGCAGCACTAATAAGAATTAGCTATCCAACTACTGTGTTGACATCGGGCAGCATCAAAAAAATACATTATCATTATGTCAAATGTTTTCGTCTGCAGAATATATAGAGACAAGATCCACATCTTCATGTTTCTTTCCAGAAAGAGAATCTGTTGGCATGATATTGAGGATTCTAATAGTAGCTTCCCAAGAAAACCTATATTCAACCCAGTAAACCTGCATATTCATGGAATATACACATGCTTTTTTTGAAAGCTATTCTGGTCACAATAATTAAATGCTACCACAGAGCCCTAGGTTTGGATTCTATGGGGCTGGTAGTGAGTTAGTACTTACAAATTCTTTGCCAATATGAGCTGAGAATGTCAGCTGAAATGGGACACAGATTTTTTGTGTCTTGGACACATCTACATGGTGACCCTCTAGCTGGTGAAAAGATGTCTTATAAACCCTAAAAAATTATAAACGCCTATTTCTCTTCAAATAGAATTTTCATTTTCTGGTTCCTTAAGCCTTTCTTTGCAGAAGCTTCTTTACAGATAATCTACTGCAATGGAACTGGGAAGAAAGAAAACAGCAAAAGCTGGGTAACATTATCAGAAATGCAGGACTTTTAAGGTCCTTGTTTAATGATATTTTTTCATTAACAGTAAAACAGTAATTTTCAACTTCCTTTTCAACAATGGTCTTTTGACAAAGGACTCAAAATTCCTGACATATTCCAGGTGTAATTACTGCTGAACTTATCTCCCTTTTTTCAGCATGCTGTGAAGCACTCACCAGGCTGATAGTCTGCAGTCAGTAGTGAAGGCAATCAGTGTACTTTATTCTCTCTCCTGGTTAGATACCCTTGGGTATCAGTAATCTCAGTGGGTTTAGGTATCAATTTCTTTTCCTGGTGCTCAGGAACATCAAGAGGTACAGGCACAAGAATAAAAATATAAGGCACAGTCATCACTGCCTTGGGACACAGCCAAACCTGTCATCCATTGTGACTTTAGGAGAAAAAGTTTTCTTGTGGTCAGGTTAGTTTTTAATTCTTCAATAGAACTGATGCACACACGGAGCCTTTTATGATGATGTGCCAGATACAGACAGGAGAGAAGTAATGTTCCGTATTCATGGAAAAGAATTCTTACCTTCTGCTATGGTAAGACTGATTGTCTTCGATAGGAGGAGGAGCTGGAAAGACACACCTCCCCAGCAGAGACTGCTGAAGATATAATCTCATCTAATCTCATCAAAACTAATCATCTAGTAGCTCACAGGATACATGGTCCTGAACTGGCAAAAAATAACAAAAGAAAAAAATATCCTAGGCATTCCACTATGATTAGGCAAGAATTTTATGTCATTAAAAAAGACTTGAAGGAAGTGTATGTGAAGTTGTAGCAAACAAAATTCATAAAAGGTCTTAAAAGTGTCCAGGGCTAGTGTATAAAGAAAGCCTTTTCAAAATGTCACAGTGAAAATGTGAATTTCATTTCCTAAAATGCTCTTTTAAAAGTCTTCAGCGCTGACTAAACCCCACATTGTTACAGCAACGGTGTTGCAGTCAATGCACCTGTGAACTTTATTTTCCTCAGGCTTTTATGCTGTGTAGTTTCTAACAGCTATCGATTGCTTTCTTCCACCTCTTTTGACAGTGACACTGTGAAGTGGCATGGAGCATAAACATTTCTAAAGGAGAGATGTAATTGTTTGAGGCAATAATATAGTGTACAGCTTTTGTTTAACCTTGTAAAACTGTTTAAAGAGTCACAAATTATTCGGTAAGTCCTGAAAAGTATGATGTATGTTCACCTTAATCCTTTTAACTCCAACTCCTAGGCCTGCACTTCAGCAACAGACATATTACATTATGCATCAGGGTAGATAATGACTCACTTAAGTAGTTTCAGCAAGAAATACACTTTTGTGGATCTCATTAAGGGGCGCTCAGTTTCTTCCACAAGACCTTCACCTCCTGCTGAAAATCACCGGCTTCCAACCAAGGCTTGCAAAAACAATCAAAAACAACCAAAGAGTTCCAGCCTAAAATTCTTCAGTAGTGCCTACAATCTGCTATATATTATTTTGATTCTCAGACAACTGCAGGAAAATTAGCTCTTACATTTGAGATTAATACCATTGGAAAGTTACTTTTCCCCATATAAGAAATTGCATAGCTAAAAGAAAAGGCAGAAATATTTAAAAAATTCTATTTAAAAGTCTATATTTCAGTTGCTTACCTTATTTCTTTGTTTGCATACTTTTTATGGATGACTAAAAATATCTCTGTTGTTCTGGGTTACTGGATTGAGGGCTTTTGCTCCTGAAAACCTTCTCCTTTTCCAAATCTTGTCTCAGACACAGTAACAGAGTCACAGTAAAATCATCTGCACTCTCTTACATCAAAGAAATTAAAATAACATCACTGCACAGATGAGAATCCAATATCCACTTAGGGCAGAGAGAAAAAGGGATCCTGACTCTGCTGCCTTGTGATGGATGGCTGTCACACAGGAGGTCTGAAGTCTGGATACTACTATCCTTGCAGGGAGTCTTTCTGTGGTTCAGAAACTGTCCAAGAAAATGTAACTTAACCACTAATTTTTTATAACTCGCTTTTAATTTGTGATGGTATCAGTGATAGTGAACTTTTTAATCCAGATGTGGAGATTATTTTTGAAAAGCAGAAATAAAAAAAACCCTTCTCTGATAGGGTTGGCTGTAATTATATCCTTAATATGTTTTAAACTCCTGGTGGGGAACTGGTGTTCTCTCACACATGGAAACAGGCATGTTCAATAATACAGATAGATGGAGCTATTTGTATTTTTGGTATTATGGGGATTTGGTAGCTCACTTCCCAGCAGGGAGAAGCATCCTGCACATTGTACAGTTAAAACCATTCTTGCTCCTCCTGAGAAGGCAGCTGATCAAATTCTATGTTCTCAAGGAAATTTAATACTTTCTCTCTTTCCAGACTGTGTGGTGGACATCTCAGTTTTGAATATTTTTTCATCCAAACTGGTTATGCAAAAGCTCCCTCCTGCTGAGCTACTGAGAGAACTTTTCTACCCCTACCACTCTACAGGAGTGAAGCAGCTGTGGGATTTTAATGCTGACGAAGGATTTGGATCCAAATGTGATATGAAGAGGAACTGCAAACAACCTGCTATAGAGTGTGGTCTTGTAGCAGTGTCACTTTATCTTTTCTGATTCTTACAGTCTCAGCACACTTGAAATAGCCTAGCATGTTCATAACACTGTGAATAAAGCAAGTGTTAATGGTCCACTTATAATACTTCTCTGGGTATATCAGAGCATGAAATTTTGTTAAGACTTCTGAATATGTCAAAAAGCAATTTTGTAATGGCTAATAGGTATTTTAATGTTTCTCTCTTTCAGCCCAAGGGCTCATATTTTGAAGCCTTTATGTAAATCCTGTATGTTTCCAAAAATTAATTTGGCTTCAACAAAAATAAATATTTTCCTCATGCTTCTTTTTCAGTGGAATTACTCTGAAAAATTCTAGAATGAAGCAGGAGAGTCTTCACTTTTATGTTATGACCATCATCTGCAAAGAAGGAATCACACTCAACTCCTTCAATATCCCCTTGCTCAAAATTTACTAATTGAAGGAAAGACAATTCAAGCTGAGACAATATGTCAACAGAGAAATTATGTAAGCAAAGTTATATAATTTTCCCCAACATTGTCATGATTCCTGGCTTGTTAGGAAAGTGTATTTACAAATGCCCTGACTTGCATGTAGACTTTGGAGGACTACCCAGCAAAACATAGGTGCGAATTTAGTGTGCATGTGCTAACTTAATCTCTTTGCCATCAGTAGCAATAATAAAAAGTTTGGATGAATAGTTTGTGTTATTATGAACTCATGCTCTTCAGAGACTTGGAATATCTTGCCTCATATGCTTACAGCTTGAATTCACAGGCAATGACATCTACATCAAGCCCATTAACTTTAAAAAATAATACCTTTTGATATTTGTCACTTACTGTATTTCAGGCAGATGAAGATAGTCTGATACTTCTGAGAAGACTAACCAGACAGTTTGCTTACCAAGATCAAGTACTCTGACCAGCTCAGATGTGGTCCTGTGCTGTTTGATTGAAGACATTTATAGCACTGCTTGGAGTGAAGTAACTTATGGGTTCTTTTGATGTAGTATCTGCCTCTTTTGCATGCTGTAGAAATTTTCCTGGGTCAAAGAACTTAGTCTCGAATAAAGGAGAAGTTTGTTGAAAATATTTTATTCCATGGTCTTCATTGAATTCTTCTGTCAGCAAAGTTTTTTTCATAATTGTCTACTAAAGCTCCTTGATAATGATTCCCTAATATTTGGCACCTTCCATACTTCAAAAGTTATTTCTTCCATTAAGGTGTGAATGACCAAATGACCAAGTGCAAGCACAGTCTTATTATTCCTGTATGCCAAGTGTTAGTCCCCTGAGCACAGAAGTTTCATGAACCTCCAGAGAGTGAGACATGATATTTGGCGTATTCCTGTGTGGTGCCTCACATTCTATAGGCCTGATCAGCCATTTTAAAGGTTGTGGGGATAACTAAGAAAAAAAGCAACCTCAGATTTTGAGACTTGCTTGGATGACCTATCTGAGTGACTTAGAGCATTAAAATCAGGTAATTTTGTCTGCCAGGTTAGCTTCCTAGCCACTCTGCTTTCCAATATCTTTATTTAACAGCTTAGACTTTTTCTTCATTCCATGTGTTTTTCCAGGCAACTGCATTCATTTCATCCTTTTCTACCTGAAATGGTAGAAGACTATGGAGAGGAATTTGGATGATATCAGCATTCCATGAAAAGGATTGGACAATTTATTTGATTATGAAGTATTTGATCAGACAAATATTTTCATTAATAATTTATTTATTTTTTATTTTTAACAAAGTGCTTATTTTCAATGATTCAGTGGATGCTTCATGAAATAATTTTTCAACTTATGGATTGTCTGAAAAGTATTGATGACAGTTAATTCATCCCTTACATGTGTGAATAGATGCAAAAAATCTAGAGAGGATTATTTGAGGATTTTTTGTATAAACTCCTGTTCAAATTCCTAGTTGTGCATTCTGAAGGGTGCATGTGCCACCTTGAATATCACTGTTCTAAAAATAAAAAAGTAATTTCTTAAAAAACATTTAAAGGTATAAAAGGAAATCAAAGTACTTTGAAAGAAAACATGCCGGGTTTTTTTTTTCTAAAAATATCAATCTCTTGAAATATATGATCTCAAAGGTACTATTAATACACATGTACTTTTACAAATCTGTACTTTCAAATGGGAGGTAAATCAACTCACAATAAATGTTTGTTAGTGTCCACATTCAAGAAAATGTGCCTTTGCCTTTAATGATTATATAGTAAAGAAAATTAGTCCAGGTGTTCTCACAATGAAGCTCATGATGGTTTAACTAACATTTCTAATGTCAGCACAGTTGCACTTATTTTGCTTGGGTGCAATTGAGAGCAATATTCTTCCTAATGTAATTAATTGCTGCTGATTTTCTTTCATTTCCTTGAAAAAATATAGCAAAAGAGATAAAAGTGTGAGTCCCCTATCCAAGACCCTTATGAATTTGAAATATATTTGTCTTATTAATTATTTATTTTTTTAAACTTAAAATTCCTCTGATCATTTTGGATGATTACTAAAATATTTACATCTGCTTTTTGGTTGTGGAAATGTGGAAGTTCAAAAAGTTCAGGCAGTGCAATCTGCAGATGGTATTTACACCTACTAGTTCTAGATAATCCACATCAACACAGACAACAGTCTGGGATCATGTCTGAATTCAGAGTTTTTATCTGATAAAAATATGGAATTATTTTTTGCTTTTGATTTGTGTGTCTGCATTCCTTTAGTTTAGTTCAGAATATTTCTGCATCTTCAGCTTTTAATTAAAATGTGTTAGAGTCACAGAAGCTCTTGCCTGCATAAAAATAAACCCATAGCTTTAAAATCTGAACCTTATATTATATATATTATTACCTCACATTCCTCTACTAAAAGCAGTTTTCTTTTCCAAATAGTCTAGTACAGAATATTTGCCAGATTACAGTTTGCAGAAACTGAAGACTCTTATATCTTCAACTAGTTAATATATATGGATAATCTAGATGTAAATTTTAGGACCATATAGGAATTCAATCTTGGAAAGATTAGAATATGAATATCTGAAATCCTGAATTTTGACTGCAATTTGTTAAATATCTACAGTAATTTTCATGCACTACATGGTCTGTTTGCTGTGCATTACGTAAAGATCCATTTGAAAAACATCCTGTAGATGCTTATAGTTTTGATAAATTTGTGCAGGTTTTCATAGCAACAGTTTCAGGGAATCCCACAATCCTTAGCCATGTGAATAATCATTGTTGAGGTTAACATCAAAGTTTTTTGCTTAATTTGAAGCACGTTTAGCTTAATATGACTTTTAAACATTTGTTAAAGAGCTTTTAGCATCATAAGTTTCCAGTACTAGACATAAAGCTTTCGTCATTTGAATGTCTATAAATACATACTTAAATTTTACTAACACTGAAGTCATGAAACCCACTTAACCAATGATACTTACTGAATTAGGAGTTACATGCATACTATTCAAACAATTAATTCCTGTTTCAATTGTCTTATATTTTGAATATTTATATTGTTACTATATGACAAAACCCTTGTTTTCCTGAATACCTCATATATTAATAACTTTAACAATTGTTCAGGAACCCTTAAGTAACATTGGAAGCGTAAGATCATTTAATGGCTGGATTTTTTGTCCTAATTTTCTGGATAATTTAATCTGAGGAATTCTATAATGCTTATAAAGAAAATTCTTTCACAGCCTTAGCACCATCTAGGAATTTCATAGAATCAGTTTTACAATTTGAATGTGGTGGGTTTTTTTTATTATTATTATTTCTGATTTCTAGAACCACCCCTTAATATCAACTGTAATTTCCAATTTGAAGTTAAATTTAAAATAAAGTGTTATATGGAAAGTATGACATCAGAAGTCATTTTTAAGGAGTTCAGGAAACAATTGGATATTATCTTTGAATATACATACTTAGAACAATACACCAAATCAAGAAAGAATCATTATATTAAGGTTAATTGTATGATATTGTTCTTTAACTGTTGATACAAGATAACATGGAAGTAAAACATGAGAAATACTCTATAATAATAATTTATTTGTTCCAGATCCTTGTAAAATGCAAAGTCACTCTTGGTGTAGTATATTGACTGAGTGGATGAAGAAGAAGGCTGTCAAAATGGGGCAATAGTTACCATACCAGCAGCTATTCTACTTGGGTGGGGGAAATTAGGAGGAATCATTCTGGATGATATAGAATCCATGACATGTGAAATACCGTCTGATGAAGTAAATTCCATATTCAAATCAAGATGGGCATCACATGGAATGGTTAAAGGCCTTGGTGAATTACAACTGATTGGCCAAGCTGAGAACAACACCTTCTGAACCATAATCACAGCTAAGGAAAGTTCTAAAAATGTCAAAAAGATGAGTAAGTGCTCTGCTCCAGGACCAGATGAGATTGCTTTGAGGGACCTTAGTAAAATGCACCCCAAATATTTCCAGACCATGGAAATATTCAATCTAGGCCATCAGGAATGATTCTGGACCTGGTGAAGGGATTCAGGACTGGTTTAACACCAAAATCAGCCAAATCAGAATACCTAAGGGACATCAACAATTAATGACCTATCACCCTTGGTCCAATCATTTAAGGACTATTTTCCAGAGTAATAACAAAGCTGAGAAGACAGCCTAGGCCCTGGCCCCGAGGGCACTCTTCTGTTATATCATCTTAGTTAATAATGACATTTCATGGGACTAGAAATGGACACTGTGAATGTAAGGCCACCACAATCAAGCTAAATCCACAGATGGATAGTAGGTAGAGATGACAAAGGAATTACATTATGCTGTGAAAAATATCAACAATTTAGGATAAAATTCCACTGTGTTTGACCAAGGTGAATGGGCCACCTGTGCATAAACTGGAAAAGGAATGCATAAATTATATACCTTTGATAAACAGATACTCAATGTTTTGATTGTACTTTCATGTACATTTGATAAATAACACATCACAGCCTCTCAACTTAGAAATGTCTTTCTTGTTTGGATGAAAGGCTATGTATTTGTATGTGGATGAGAAGACAGATATGTGAAGTGGTCTCAGGGCTCATCCTGCCTTGCAGAGGACCTAAACAGGAGTAGGTGAAGCGTCTGAGGAAACTGAAGTCTGTTTTTTCTCTTACCAGTCACTGACCTCATTCAAGATTAATGAAGAAGTTGATCACTGCCAGGATCTTTTTTCCTTTGCCTGAAAAATATGTTTTTAAGTACACCTGCCCTTGCACTGGTAAAATTAAGCAGGAAAAATAAAAATGGATAGAATTTGCCATCCAGACTAGATTTTTAATGTGTGAGCAGATAGAGAAACCAATTATCAAATATGACAGGTTGTGATGACTAAACTCTTTGAGGACCATATATTATTAAGGGCTCTATAAACCTAGGGACAAGGTTTCCACATTCTCTTTGTCATTTTAAATGCAGTGGTGACTTCCAGGAGAACATAGTTTTGAGTAAATACATTTAATTCTCTATCTGCATTTTGTGGGGTCACATAACACTCCAAGAGGTCAACTTAAAGCCTTGAAAATCAAAAGTCAGTCACTGTTCTTGAATGTTACTGTTCCATGTACATGTCCACTCTGTATGTGCTCTTTCTTATATCAGTTCTGGTCTGATTATGGTGTTTAGTTGTCCCAGACACTGCTTCCTTGAATGAATGTAGATTTTTCCTTAGAATATCACTGAATAATCTTTTAAAAGCTCTGGGAGAAGGAAGGCAAAACCTTTGTGCTCTCACTTTTCAGGAGAGTGCCCTGATCTCTGTGGGGCTGAGTCCCACATCACCTTGCATCATCTCTAGTGGAATTAATGTATCTTATATTTCCATCAATGCTTTTTCTGGCCTTCTATGAGAATATATTCCTTGATGAAGCTGGTGTTGTCATTAAGAGAGTTCAGCGCAGGTTCACGTCCAAATAGGGCCTAAGATCCATCCAGAACTATCTGTGTCTCATTCAGTAGAATTAGCTCAAAATTACACCTTGCAAAGTGTGTCAATTGTCTATTTCTAGATTGAAAAAATGTTTCCAATGAGGGTTATAGACTCATCTAAATACTTCTGTCCAAGCAAACCTCTGGATTCATCCTAAGAGTCCACTGATTTAACATATGATAGGGCTAGGCAGTCCTAAAAATCCATGATAGATTTTGTCTGGAATTTTAAGTGATTTTTTGGTTCCCAAAGTGTAATTTGCCCATAATGACTTGAGCAGCTGTATCAGTCAGCTGTTGCTGGTATATTATGTTTCTGCTGTACAGAAGGAAGAGTGACAGCAACACCACCCCACTCTCCTTTGCAGTTCTGTGCCTATCAGTTTCTCTGTGAACTTTCAGGTGTCAAGATTGTTAACGATTTTATTTTTTAAAGCAGAGACACAATTTGTTGATTTGGAGCTTTTATTTACTGCAAACTACTGTCTTAATTATGTTCAGGCTGAGCTCCATGCAAGTTGCTTAGCAATCTACAACATATGTTACACAAATAACAGCAGAAACTACAAGTTTTCCATATAACTTGCCTAAAACTCATTAATAAGATAGAATTTCTCATTCCTAACCTGGTCTTACTTTAATCTTTTTCTAAAACCTGTAGGAAATAACTTAATTATGACAACAGCATACAGTACCAGCACAAAAACCATGGGGAGATTAAAAAAATGCCTTGTTTCCAAGGCTTTTAAATAGAAATAGTTGAGAGTTTTCCTACAGAGGTCTATAATCTCCATTGTCCTATTCTTTTGTGCATTGTTAAGACAGTGTATAAAAATACTACAGAAGAAATACAGAAAGAAATAATAGATTAAATTTAATTAAAAGTCCCTGGTTTTAATACAGAATGTATCAACAGAGATGCCTCTTGGTGTTCTCATTGCCTTAGAACCTTCTAGGAAGAAACCAGTAAAAAATCTGTAGGGAAGACCTCAAATTGTTATTCAGGGTACTTGAGTGTATAACTTGCATTACTAAATTTACTCCAAAAAGGACATTTAAATTGAAAATAGTTGTATTAATATCTTGGCAGAAATTTTTTCAGTATCAGCCAAATCTGATGGTCAAATTGTTTCAGAAGAAATTGTATACCCACCTGAGGGAAAGTGGAGTTGAATACTGTATTATAGTTTGCCAAACTGAACAGAAAAATGTGAAATGAGAACAGGATTTCACAGGAATGTCTAGTGTAAAACATGTTGGTTGTTACTGTTTGATACTTATTGTGTTTCTTACTGCATCAGAATTTCTAGCAGAAGAATATTATGCATTTGTACAATGTGTTTGAGTGAAAAAAATGATGACTATTCCCTTTGCAGATTAATTGTTGTTGTTTTGTTTCATCTGTGCTGGTATCACTCATTTCTGATACAAAATGCTTAACAATGGAAGAGAAGGCAAAAAAGGGGTCTAAATGTTAACTTACATCCTTCAGAATAAGAAGTTATAATTTTTTAATGTTACAGATATCACTTTTATTTGCATATGCATTTGTGATATTATAGACATATTGCAATTTTATATTAATTGATACATAAAGCCTTGAAAGCATACATTAACATATCAATCAGAGTTTAAACAACCCATCATTAAATGCTAACACGTCACTAGAAGCACTAAAATCCCTCTAACATTTCTATCATTTTCCTTCCAGAAGGTTAGCCTCTCTGCTTCTCTTTTCCTTCCTTCCTTCCTTCCTTCCTTCCTTCCTTCCTTCCTTCCTTCCTTCCTTCCTTCCTTCCTTCCTTCCTCCATTCTTGTTTTTTTATTGTATGTGTAGAAATTTGCCTTATAAAGTACAGTTACTCACATTTCGTGCAGATCAAGTTTTGTTGAAATTATGAGTTTTTTTTTAAATTCAACTGAGGGAACATGCTAGCAGTCATAAAATAGATAATTTTGTATTTAGATATGCTTGGAAAAGATAGCTATAGAGATGTACTTTTACCTACACATATCAAAATCCCACATCTGATCACAAAATTAAATGTAGAGAATGAGAAGTCACTGGAAGAAAAAGTTTCACATAGCAACATATGGTTGCCTGTCTCACTCATTTTCTTGACTGACCACACTGATTGTATGTTAAAGATCTCTTCAGCATTTCCACTTTATCCTCTGCTTTCATATTTTCTGTTTCTTAGTGTTCACATCCTCCTCATTTGACAGTGTATTTAAATTTATTATGCCAGGAAGCCACTCAATACATTGATTGGCCAGAACATTGCCAAATTATGGGATTTCTCTTAACATAAAGGGAAAAATCCAGGTAAGAAAATTAAAACTCTTTAGAGAAGAAGGGGTTTTGCTCCATGCAGACAAAATCCTAAAGGGTTTTAGGTACTGATACTACTGGACATTCAAACGTAATAAAAGAAGTGCATTAGAAGGAAAAGGTGAAAGATTTTAATTACAATTAATTTAGGCATTATACTTAATATATTAACATAAAACATATCAGAATAGTAGTAATCTTTTGTGAAAGAGTGAAAATTTCAGGTCTCTGACCTTCCATCTGAATACAAATCACGTATGATAAAAATGCTTTTGCCAGGTCCCGTTCCAGGGAGATGTATGGTTTTCATATGCAAAGTCAGGGGTTGGAAAAAACAAGCAGTCTGGGCTGTGTCTGTTATTTCATCCCAATCCAGAAAAACATCCCTAATAGCAGCATTTAACTTTGTGTTTCTCTGCAAAGTGTTTTTTTAAGCAGGAAAATATGCTGGTAACAGAAATGACATCTTGATTACACTCCATAAAATGAATATAATTTAAAGCTAATTAAATAGAGGCAAGTCTATATTTGCAAATAGTGCTTTCTAGAAACTATCTTGACTGACTTAATACATTATGGATAAAATGAACCAGCCCATGCCAAATGAACTTTCCCCCTTACCAAATGTTTCCCTTTTATTATGAGATAGGAAAAGGGAGATGGTTGAAAGACAACAGAACTGATTGTCAGATCCAGTCTGCAAAATATGTTGAACATTCAGGCTAATACTACAGAAGAGCAAATATTTGGGGGGTTTGCTATGAGTGTCACTACTTTAAGAGGGAAGAATAATTTCTTTGATTCTACCAGAAAAAGACAGTATCAACACTGTCAAATAGGAACAGAAGCGCAGTCAGTTCTAAAAATTTCAGATTCTAACTAATTTAAAATCCATGGGATTTTCAACTATTTCAAAGAAATTTTATTAATAATAAAGCTGAGTGAATGGGTTGTAATGAATTATTTAGTTAATGAATGCTACATGTTTGGGCAAATTTTCTGAGAAAAAATTTGAAATTCTCAAGCTATGCATATTGAATTAAAAATGTGATATGTTCAGTGAAATGCTCTTGCTATACACACCATGCACAAGATGGGGTTCACATTTTTGTGATTTTTCAGATGTCAAGAAATAGCCCTTTGACTTCTTCAAAAGTTATGTGTGACTAATGAACAAAGAATGGAATTTAAATTTTGAAATCTTAAATTAAAAAGACACCAAAATTTGGATAAGTTCTTACTGAATGTGTTTGAACGCTGGAGGCATGACCATACTAATGTTTTTCCACTATTAGACTAACACCCCCTCATATATATATATATATATATATATATATATATATATATATATGATTAATTAATTTGGGGGAATCAAGTAAAAGATTTTCTGATTGCTCTGCAAAGCATACAGTTTAGGAAATTACCAAAACCTGAGAACTCATCATCTGTCCAATCAGAGTTTCATCCAGAAGGAGAAAAATTACAAAAAGGAGCCTTTCCCTTTCTGCTTTGGCAGCTAATGAAGAGACTATTTGCATGTTCTTGTTTCTTTGCAAACTGTCTGACCTAAAATTCTTCACTTGGCTACCACTCCCTTTAGCAACATATACATACAGTGTCGTTTTTCAGAGAAGTTCAGAAGTCCTTAAAAGCTTCAAAACCACAAAGAGAAACCATCCTTCTAGTAATTTTCTGTATAAGTCTTTGACACAACATGCCCAAAGCGATATATCCAACTGTTTGAATGTTTATTGTAGCACAAAGCCAGCATTGACTAAGGCCAATCTGAAAAGGCTAATTTGTGTTTTCTTATCCTTCAGACAGACCCCTCCAGTGTCTATAAAGCTGTAAATGACCAGAGTCTGCAGCTGGAAAAGCCTGATGACTAGCAAGGGACCCAATGAGGACTGAATAATCAAGCTGGGCTATTAAAAGGTACAAGACATCAATCCCAAATCACTGGGATGAGGCAAATCAGTCATTGTACTTTTTAATGTACATTCCTTTAATTGAACAGCTTTGTTCATGCTTTGTTGCTATGTGAAGATAAGCCAGAACAGGGGGGAAGCCACATTCCAAGGGCCTATTTCTCTAATTGCTAATAAAATATATGCTGTCCAAGCTGGTGAGCAAAAGTAATCTCTGCTTTGCTAATTCTCTTCTTGTTCTTTCCTGTAGCTAAAATTGGACAAATGCTTTGTTTATACATGACATTTACATATATGGAACAGTCAATCAAACTTTCTCTGTCAAAGTTTGAGGCAATCCCGTTTCAAAAATGTACACCATATGCATGAAGCACAACTAATACTGTGATTTATTTTTAATCTGTTTTCTGGTTTTTTCTTTCAAAGAAATGATACTATGAGTGATCACTGAAAACTTGAATTTATGCTGCAAAGCCTGCAGGGCTCACAGAGGTGTATGTATAACTAGGTGTCATGGTTCTGGCCAAGACAGGGTTTCATTTTAGCAGGAGCCAGTAGGGGCATTTATTCAGTTGCATGTGTGCTGGGAGAAGGGATTCTTTTCTGGTCCTAGGTAGTGTGGAGGTGCTTTGTGAATTGCTGGTTCTGTCACAAGTCATTCATTTGCATTTCTTGTATACCTTTTCACTGATATTATTGCTGTACTTTTTCTTTCTTATTTCATTACTGTTTCCAGTAAATTGTCCTTATTTCAACCTGTAATCTTTACGTTTTGTGCCTCCAATTCCTGTCTTCAGCCCACTGCAGGGGTAAAGGAAGGGAGTGGGGGAGTGAGTAAACAGTGCATGGTTTGGAGTGTTTCAGTGGGAACACTAAATTGCAGAATACTGTTCCTAAACAAAAACACTTGGAATTTTTTTTGCCCTTGTACAGGTTCTCAGAGAATTCTTTCTATTCATACATATTACATACATTTGAAACCCTCCCCCCCATATTTTATACATGTAATGTAAAAATATAATTAAATACTTCATTTTTTACTTTTCTTCTTAGTGTGCTATGGATTTATGTTAGCAGTAGACACCTCTACAGCCTTTCTGGTTGCTGTGTATATGAGAGAACACACTTTGTGTCAACATGGACAGTCATGTACAAGTTCAGTGGCAACATCAGAGTAGATCTTCCAGGTACCATTTACCTGAAGCAGGCCACCATATTGATAATATCCATGAAAGACTCCAGGTACAGACCTGATCACCTGCAGCCCTTTGTGAATGTCCTGATGCACTCTTGCTTCCCCCTGTCTATGCATCTCACTGAGACAGTGCAGAGCCACCACCTGAAGGAAACAGCCTGGGTAGGAATTCCAAACACACACAGACTAGTGCCTACCCTGCTCCAGGTGTGCAGCAGCCAACAAACATTCAGGATAATCTCAAATTGCCTACCTTTTTTTTTTACATTGTAAAGGCAGCTCAAATATTTTCCACCATTATCCAGACAGGCAACAACATCCATCTTAACTTTAAGTTTTATCAGACAAAAAAAAGCTCAAATTACTTATTTGAGACAATAAATAGCCTAGTCTGAGGTTTTAAGACATATATGCAAATGAACACATGACTTTGTCAGTCAGAGTCTACTTTTTAAATATAATTTTGGGCTATTTTAACATATTCAGATGACCTAGATTTGGCTGAGCAGAGTTGTTTGTCTCTCTCTTAAGGCCACTTTTTTTCCTCTCTTTCCCCTTTGTTATATGGTCCATGAGTAAATGCTTCTTCTGAAAAATATCAATGTAAAAATCCCCCAAACTATGAGAAACCAAAAGCAGAAACTTCAGAGGGAAGGTCTCTGAGAGGCTTTTTGTATAGTTAAAATCCATGAAGACAGGTGGCCTGACTGCTGCCAAAACATGCTGCAAAATATCTGTTGAATCTTGAGCATTCTGTGTTCTTTGGAGCATTAAAAAAAGGCTTACAGGGTTCAGCCACGTGGAAGACCTGCACTGATCCCCTGTAGGCTCTGGACAGTGATTGCATGTAAGAAAGATCTCTAGATGTCATGTGTGTGCTCTGGTCTCAGAGGAGGCATACCTGGGGGACAGGTGGGTGGAGTCATCCCCAAGTTACTCCATGCTCCTAGGAAACACCCTCAGCTGAAAATCCAGGATGTGGCAGGATTTTCCCTTTTTCCATCTCGCTTAGTATGGAGACAAATCACCATCTATGTACAGCAGACACTGTGCACAGTGCTGGAATCCAGCCAAACAGAAGGACCCAGAACCAAAAATTATTTTAAAGGTGTAATTTCTTTGGCACCTATTTTTGATTATAGAATCATAGAAGCATTTATGCTGGAAAGACCTTTAAGATCATCAAGTCCAGTTATTAACCCAGCACTTCCAAGTCCACTACTAAACCATGAATTTCCCTAACCACCACATCTAGATGTCTTTTACATATCTCCAGTGATAGTGACTCAACTTCCCTGGCTCCCTCATCCTGGTAAAGGCCCCAGATATTTGATGAGAAATGTCTTACCTTCTCACATAAATAGTAGGGAAAAAATATTCTAACATAAAAGAAGAAAAGATAAGGGTATTTTTTGTCTTATTGATATTTGGCATTTAGTTCCAGTAACAATTTATAGATGCACAGTTTCAGAAACATCTCCTCCATAGACAGTATGCAAAAGATATGGATGTTTATATGAATTTAAAATTAAAAAATATGGATTCTGTGATGTTATGTAATTAGTCTTTGTGATAACAGTGTGTTCTGATTAGCTTGTACTATTGAGTAAATCCCAAATGCTTTACTCCAGCACATCTCTTTTGATTTCAACAGGAGACTGTCAGATAAAGATTTTGTTAAAAGAGTAAGTGCCTCAGGATTTAGTCTTCTCATGTGGATTTCATTTCTAATGGAGTATGCATTGCTTTATGAGCTTCTATGTTTCTATGTTAATATGATTAAGAAGACATATTGACCTATAGGAATCTTCCTGGGCAAATTACCCTCTGTAAAAAATATTTGCTGACACCCTGGGGAAAACTATCAAATTTTATTTATTTGGCTTTTCACATATATAAAGTTTTTGTTTGCTTTTTTTGTTTTCCCAGGACTATAAAGAACGGAAAAGCACCAAAATGTCTTGTCACATAGGAAATATTTTGAAGCAGCAGCAAATTCAGAGACAGTTATTTCACTTAGTCAGGAGGTCCTCTTATGCAATTACTGCAAAAAAGAAAAATTGTCGTGTACAAAGATGACCTGATGAGAAAATAGTGATTTGCCTTCTTAAAGCATTGCTAGGTTGATTTACTTTGGATGTACCTTTAACTGCCTGTAGAGAACAGAAAGTACCTACATGTTTATTTCTTTTATGTGTTTGTCCCTGCCTTCAGCTCTAATTATGGTGCCTAAAGTGTTTTGCAGATCAGTATCTGCATTTTCTATTTTTGCTGAGGATGACCACTCTTTGTTTACAATTGAGTCATTTGAAGCTTCCTGGTGGTGGCCCCACCACTGCTAGATGGTGTTAGGTAGCTTCCATTTCTGAAATTTTAACTTAGTAACAGGGTATCAAAATGTATTATTTGACTTTGTCTTATTAGCAACATTTTATTGCATTGTATCAGCACTTCCTTGTTAATGTTTACAGCAAATTGTCTATAGTGAGGCTATACCACTGGTTGAAGATGGGTTTATGCTGACTTGTAACTTCCCTGAAGCTTATTATTTTCCTTCCTGTTCCAGTTCACCATGTGAGACATAATGATATGCTACTGTTCACATTTACATTAGGTTGCAATAGGGGAGAAAATGTGTGCTTTCTTGAGTCTTCATGTTCTGGTCCATAATGATTCAGACCAAATAAATTTGAAAAAAATTACTATCTATATCAACCTTTTTGTTTTGGCTTTTGAGTTGGCACTTTACTATTTCATCTGTTGACATCCTGTCACATCCTGGCATAATCTAAAATAACATAATAATGGATAATGATGGATTTTGATACAATAAAGTATTACTTTAAAATAAAATGGCTCTGTGGACTTGGAGGAGTATAGATGCAAATGAAAATGTTGAAAAAGCAGACCATCTTTACAAAAACTGTGCAGAAACAATGTAAGAAAATGTCCCATGGAGGATCTCAAACCCCTCATGTATGACAGTGACTCATATGACACATATGACTGATTAACTCATCCAAATAATCTGCTCCTTTTAGAATAAGTTCCTGCTGGAGAGCATAAAATATATTAAACATGAATTTATTGTATCCAAGGGGTTGATGAACAATGTACAGCACTCTACTGTACATAAAAATTTTAATCCACCTGAAAGTTTATTCTCTGTGGGAAGAATTATAACAAATAATTCTATGGTTAAACTTTGGAAATATATAGTGGTGAATCTATTTCTTTCCTGTTTGTATTAGTCATGGTTATTTTCAAAACAAAATAAGATAGGAACACAAATCTCTATCCACTGGAAAAAGCATAGCATCAAGGAATCAAGAAGAGACAGAGGATACATAGATTCAAGACATAACCAAATGTCAAATTTATGTATCACCTTCCGTTTTTTCACCATAAATTTTATTTGCTTTAGCTATTCACCTCTATCTGTATTAGTCACATCTCTGTTACACTGAATGGCCAAGTAGACAGATCTTAACTTGATCTAAACATCTGCACTGTTTAGTCAAAACTCAAGAGGCTTTTTAAAGTATTTTGTTTAATGTAAAAATGTCTAGTCATTGTTAATTTTGAGACAATACATAATTGCAACTATTGTACATTTTTTCACAGAACATACCTTTTTACCTAGATTTCAACCAGGACAGTGTAAAAGCAACTTTTTTTAAAAAAAATTGAATATCGCTTATTTGAAGATGGGGTTAAATTCAAAAGTAGCCTTAAGGCTGCACAATTTAAAAAATATAAGGTCATAGGCAAAAATAAAAATATGATGGCTGAGTATCTGGAAAACACTATTTTCCAGAAGCTAAGTGACTTTCCATTTGACCTTTCTGTGAGTGCTAGACTGTCAGTGGAAGACAAAAGAAAAAAGGAAAGGCAATAATATCCTGTGCACAAGAATATGATCATCACAGAAACGTCCAGACTGGTCCTAACAGCTCTGTGGAGATATTAAATAGGACAAGTTCATTCAGATCCAGTGCTTATGTGAGTTTTGTCTATTGCCTATATATATGTGTATATATATATGTACACTCCAAGACCTGATTCATTCTGTCACTCCACTTTCACACTGGTTTAACCTTCATGGAACTGTCAAAGTTTGCAATGCTGCCCACATACCACAGCCTTTGCACATATTTGGCTAAAAGTGTTGGGAAAATGACATATAAATATAAAATCCTGGCAGAACACCGTTTACACTAGACTGAGGCAAAGATTGTTGCATTCTGAAACTGATATATCCAAGGAAATATTTGTCTGCATCTAATTATTTGGCTTCAGAAAACAGGACGTAGAGGTTATGTTTCCAATAAACATCCAGCACAGCTGAGTCCCTCTTTTCTCATGTAAGTCAGAAACAAAACTCCCCAGCCACTAAAGTATTTGCATTTATTAATAAAGAAAATGTTCATGAAATTCTAGATGACACAGTTATCAAAAAAGGCTGTTCAAAAAAGATAATGCCATTAAGCAGTTGAAGCAAAG
Organism: Trochalopteron elliotii; assembly: GCA_024734555.1. NCBI lineage: Eukaryota > Metazoa > Chordata > Aves > Passeriformes > Leiothrichidae > Trochalopteron > Trochalopteron elliotii. Next base: position 7,502,722 of record JANPWX010000038.1, read on the forward strand.
GTTTCAGATGCAACCTTCTTTCAACATTTTTTTTTTTTGAACCATAGATGATCCTGGCTGGATACATTTTAAAATAATTTGAGTGGTACAAGAGGTAAGTGTGTTCCTTTTACATTCAAATATATGCTTCACAAGGTACGACTTCATTCTTTCATCTCTTTTATGATTCAGTCATATTTTATTGAAATTTTGTCAATGTTTCTTTGTCACAGTTCCTGCCAAGCATACTCAAATAGCTGAGATGAGAGATAGAAAGAAAACTGACTGAACCGAATTTTAAAAAGGGATAGACAAATATCAGATGGTTTGTTTCATATTGTGAAGCAAACTACCTGAATCCACCATCCCTTTGAACAGTTTATCCAAGCATTAACAGAGCCTTCCTTCTGATTCCACAGTGGTACTCAGAGTTGCAGAGCAGAAGGTGTCTCAAGCTGTGCTGAATAATTATGAATAACAATAATATTTTCAAAATAATGAGTAATTAAAGTATGTATCTGACATTCTCTTGGTGTTGCTGGAAAGCAGACAAGGACTGGGCTTTCTGTGCTTACCTCTGAAAACAATGCCAGAACACATAATTCTGGTCTAGGCAAATTTAAACACTTGTGTTCACTGCAATTCTTGCAGTGACAGTGAATTTTTAATCCTCTACTAAACAGCAGGCAGTCATTCTTTTTCAAGAACAGAGATGTAGAGAAGAAAAAGCCCAATATAGTTGGAGGAGTGTGAAATATTTTTGCAACAGAACTAACTCACATCATCATAAAAATTGCTGGCATTGGGTTAGCCTCCCTGTTACAAAAAAACCAACCCACAATATAGTTGACATACTACTGCTGCTTTACTGGCCTTAATTTATGTTGGTTTTTGTTCAAAGAAGCAGTTTAAAGGGGAAAGCAAAGTGAGGAGAAAAAAAGCAATCACATAAAACCTGGAAACATTAAAATTTTGAAACTTCTCTGGATGAAATTGAAATTGCAGTACATTAAATATGTTCCACAGGGTGTGGTACTTCCAGCCAGTGAAAATGTGATTTTTATTTTACATTTGCAGTAATATGATAAACAGCAGAATGAAGGTGTTTTTGTTGTTGTTGTTGTTGTTTGTTTGTTTGTTTGTTTTTTCCCCAAGGATTAACATACTACAAAGGAAGATCCTGTGTGGATGAGAAGTGGCTTCATACGACCTGATATGAATTTTGTGCCCTGGATAAAGGTATAGTTTTATTGAAAGAAATGTGATATGAGCAAGGATTGTTGATGAGACTTTTATCAATGCAGAAATGCTATGGGCTTCAGAGTGCCATGTAAAGTTTGCTTCATAAGACATCTAGCTACTTCTGAGACAGTACCTTATATTATGAACGTGCTTTGCAGGAGGCTTATTTAACATTACATGGATAACTTGCCTTCTGGTATTTCCTAGCTCTCAAGTGCTACATTTAACAATTTAAATAACATTCTTTTAATATAAGTGGGTTCAGTTTTTGTTTGTCCTTGGTGGGGTAAAAAGAAGAGATAATGTTTTACTCTGTTTTGCACACCAGGTATGTTGAAATGACATTTGTTAGAAAATAGCAGAGCCATGCAACAAATTTTCACACATCTGTGATCAGAGCACCTGCTTCCTGCTCACAAATATATCCCTTTTGAAACTTATTCTAACATTTTACCTTCATAGTACTTTGAAATAGATGCTATTTCAAAGTCTCCTTCTAGAGGCATATCTCTTTTTTTATCTTTTGCTCTACTGAAAGTCATACAAAGATATCTGTCTAAGAAAGAATAAGGGCATGAGAAACTCAATTCTAGATTAGTAAGACAATTTCTGAGAACTAGAATGCCAAACCTTTCTATAGTTTACTTACCAATAAAGAGGAACACGGAAATTCTCTACAAAAGGAAAGGAAAATTTCTTGGCTTCTCAACAGGACACAGACCAATTAATGTTCCCAAAGCATGATAATTGTAAATATTTGGAGTGATTTAATAATTATGTAGAAAATGTTTATTCATTGGAATTCTGGAACCCCTTTTGCATCAAAAGCATTGTCATTTGCTAACTGTTAATACATATGCAAAATTATTGAGAAACATCTATTGTTAAGGCAACTTCATGTGTAAACAAAAACTATAGTGGGTAGAAAGTACTCTAGATTAAAAGAAAAACAACCCCAAAACCCACAAAACATCTCAGCATTCACTAAATAGTACTACCATTTTGTGGTGAGGGTCATTGTAAATATTGCTTATGAAATAGATGAGGATGAGCTGCATATGTACTGTTCTTTTCATCGCAGTTTGTACCTTGCTGTCTCATGACTGAAGTGCTAAAGACCATTGTGCTGTTTTTGTCTTTTATCATGGATGCTTTTAAAACTTACAGCATTGTCCACAGGAAATAAAATTGTGTTGCAGAGGAAAAAAACAAAATCCACTGATGTTGCATTTTTAACCACATCTTGTCTGTTCTAAGAGGCAAAGAATTTTCTTAAGGATGAATTTACTAAGATTCATTTAAAGAGGTGGAATTAGAGTGATTGGTTCTATAAATATGCATAGGTAAATGTTGTTTCTTTGGATTTTGAAAATAAAAAGATTAATAGAGTGATGCAATATCTAAGAGGACAAAAATGGAAAATTCGTTTTTGACAAATTAAAAAAGTGCATTCTACTAATTTCCTCAGAAATATATGTGATGATGGAACGTAGTCTTTATGGTGTGTGTTATATACCTACATGTCATACATACATATCAGTCTTTTCTTTTGAGTTTTTATTAGTTAATTACTATAAGAACTGAATTCATTTCATGTGTAGTCCATAATTATTAAGGAAGAACATGGAAGGTTTTGAATGCCATATACTTGATATTACACAGTATCTGCATTTTTCATCTTCTTTTGTAAACATAATTTTATTAACATTTCTTTTTATTACCCTGCTACAGCCCTTTCTTTCAGTTTTCCTGCCTCTGAAGGATCTACAATTTCTATAGAAGACTGTTTAACTCAGTGTGGCTTTCACATTGTAACCAAAGATTAACCAGGGCAGTTGAAGCTGTTTTCAGCATAAGTTCTTTTATACATGATGCTATCTCATTGATAGCACAGTCTTGGAAGATAATTCTTGGTGGTCTCATTCAGTGGCAATTCCAATAGCGCTAGCAAATTAATGTGGGGTAGAACGTTTCACAAATCCTTCTTCCATTACAGAACAATTTTTCAAAATATAGAGCACTTTGTAAGTCAAACAAAGTAGAATTATGGTTTAGTGAACTGCAGTCCTGAGTGTGTTATGGTTTATTTTTCTGGTAAAAAAATAAACTATTACTTTGACTAATAACTCTCATGGAATGCAGGAAAAGATTACCATTAGGTACTCCTTGCCAAAAGAAATTGATATCATGATACTTTTAAAGCACACAAAAAAGACCTGAATTTACTGGTACTTGAATAGACTTTTAGGCCTGGCATATGTCATTACTGTAAATCTTTCAAACATTTAGAGTAGAGAAGAATCAGTTTCATCTTACTTCTGGAAAAAGTTGCTGCTAATCCTCCTTACACTCTGGGCTTGATCCAGGGAGAATCTGTAATTCCCATTCTGCCAAGTTAAGCAAGGACCACAAGAACTCAACACCTTTCTGGCTGAACTCCTTCAGACTGATTATCTGTATTTAAATATCAGTGTGCTACATATTTGTATGTACTACGAATGGAGAGGGAAGGAAAGAAGCTTATCATTTAGCACACAAATCCCACCTTGTCCAGTGCCAAAAAAGCTAATCAAAATTTATCTTTTTATGAAATCTCTATGGAAGACATTTTAATATATTCTTGTGTTGGTGAAGAGTTTTTGCTTGCTGGTGGAGCCCTAGCAGATCACATTTTTGGGAAGATGACTTTCATCTTGAGTGAATATCTTGAAAAAATATGAAGGTGAAATTTTCTTATGAATAGTCTGGTTTATAATTACATCTCCAATAAAGTTTTATCCTTTAACAACTCCACTTATCCTGTTGTAACACAGAAAGAACTCAAGGACTATTGAAAATTGTTGGGGATATTTATTTAACTGCTTTAAACTGATTCAGGAATCAACAGCTGTTTGGAATGTTTTGGTCATTGTTTAAGCATCTGCACAATTGAATGATTGCAGGAAGCTGCTTATGAATGCTGACAGCAAAAAGCAGAGGTCCTCCAGTGATGTTTGTATCCAAGAACAGCAGGAGAACATACTAAACTACAGAGGTTTCATGTATAAAATATAAATTATATGAAGATGAAACTGATTAGAAATATAAAATAGTAAAGTGTTAACACCTTCCTACCACTTCTCCTGTAAGATATGTCTATATACATATGCAGAAGTCCATTTAATCCCAGGAGAATTTATCCTCATGTATGAACACAAGGAGTGAACACTACAGAGAAAAAAACTATATCCCCCCTTTTGTGGGGACAGCATTTGTTCAATAATAATTACAAAATGATCACCCAGAGGTTGACGCAAATAGAAGGAAAATTCCTCAAGCTTCGATGACATTTGAAGTTGCATGATTAGCAGATATGGCCGTGATCCAGCAAAGCCTTTTCAGCATGTGTTTAACTTCCATCCTGAAGGCTGCTCCTCTGAAGTACTACATGCACAGCTAAAGCTAAGACCTACTTAACTCAAGACCTGTGCTAGATAGAGGCCCAGAATTATTAAAAGGAGGGTGTGAATTTTTTTTAGAATTACAGAATGCAAAGAAATACAAAGAATCATAACGGCACCAGCAGTTTTCAGCTGTACAGACTGTACAGCTTGCATGGTCTGCTATAAAGTTTCATGTGCCAGGGTTCTTTTCAGAGTAACTAAGCATGAAGTTTCAAATGATATTAGTAAAGCATAAAAGTAAAGATGTAATTGTCAGTTGTGTACTGAAAGATTTGAAGGAACTACAGTAAATATTTGTTGTCTTAAATCTCAAGTTTTGTACACCAGCTTTGTTACTATCCAGTATTGATTGCCAAGGTTAAAACATGGCTGAATATTTGCACAGGAAAAATGTTTTCTTCCTTTGTTAGGACTAAACCCATATACTGATTACTGTTGTTTGAAGAAACAGTAGTACAGTGCTTTAAATTGTAACCTTCATAAATACTTTTACTTAAATAGGAACCTCAAAATCCTAAGGCAAACAAAAGCATGATTATATATACAGCAATAATGCCTTTATCACAATGGGATAACAAACACAATGGTTAGCAACATTTGAATAGCGTAACAAGTGTGTTTATAATAAGATGATTAGAGGCAAAATGCAATAGCCCTTTCACAGAATGCTTCCTGAGAATACCAAACTCTTTGTCACTTAGGGACTTCAGAACAGTTTCTAGATAATTCTGCTAGTAAAGCTACTTTTGGAAGGTAAGCTTTTCATAAGCTTTAATAAAGCACATCATTCAAACTAGCAATGGTAGTAGGGTTTAACATGGCTTGAGGAAAAAAATGTGTTAGAGACAAGGACAGGAAAAGGTCTCTCTGTTCAACTAAACTTTCTCATTTAATATCATACCTCTCTGTACTTCAGTTGCCAGTTCCAGCTCTCTGTAATAATCCCCATTTATTCATATTTCTTATCTTTTTTCACAATTTGCACTTTACAAGTTCATGGATTTGGTTCCTTTTTTAATATAAATTTACATAGTTTTATATTTCTGTATGCTTTCTTATGTTAACATCTTGCTAAATTTTACCACTGATTTACAAGATGCTGGTGATGATTTTCTAAAAATAGGAACTGTTTTATAAATGTAACTTAATTGGTCTACACGGTGAGATTACTGAAATGGCAAATAAAAACCTTCAGTGAGGAAATTATCTCTTCCTCATATAGCTCATTTCTGATCAGAGAGACCCAGTATTGCCACTGAGCATTTAGTGAAGGTGCTGGACATGATAAAGATTTGAGTAATTTTTTATTGTAAGTGTATTTATTTCATCCTAATAGCAGTGTTCTAGAAGAACTATAAACAGTAATGAACAAGTAAATTTACTGAAACTCTGTTGTTCGAATGCCTTTGCATGTAACCAAAGATTTTCACTTTTGCTGCAAAATAAAGCATCCCAGATTCCACTGTCCATCCATCTATTTCCAAGGTAATCCATTTGCACTTTCCATAACAAACACTAAGTGTAGTAGCAAATTTTCTGAATCTCCACTGTAGCAATTCCTGCCATGCCTTTGTTGTGACAGTACAATGTGTTTGCTTTTAAAGCTCACATTCCCATATGAATTATTTTCTTCTGCATGAACATGGGACCAGTCTTAAAATATTTCAAAGTGAGGGAAGATGTATTCTCCTGAACATTGTAGAACTGGTGGCCAAAAGACCTCAAAATATTAATTGAAATCTGAAGAGGTGTGATGAACATAAGGAGGCAACCACTGAAGCTGCATAGTAAGAACAAGGAAAGCTGATAAAAAGTAGCCAGTAATGTAAATTATTTCTGGATTTATTTTAATGGCATTTTTTTTGTTCTTTTTATTAAATGCCTTAAGTTATGACTCTAGGATATGATATTTTAGGGTCCCATAGCTAAAATGATAAGCAAATGCTTACCCATAATGACAGTATAAGTAATAGAAAATACATTACAAAAACATCCAATGAAAGAGAAAAAAAGTTAGCTAGTAAAGTGTAATGAGGGTCATAACAAAATTTCCTTCATATTTTGATGAAATATTTCACTTCTATTCCATTCCAAATAAATGCCTGCCCAATCCACACAAAATTTATTTCCCATCAGTCAACAGGAATAATAATAAAACAAAAACAAAACAAAACAAAACAAAACAAAACAAAAAAACCCCCAAACAACAACAAAAAAAATACCCACCATTAAAAATCAATCACAAAGCATATTTTCAATTGCCTATGGGCATTCAAATAAATTAAGGACGAGTATGTACCCCATTTTGAAGACAGTTGCCACACTTGAATATAGTAGAAATTAACAAATGGGTTTATTTATGAAATTTATTACATGATTGTCCTATTTTATATTCTACAGGACAAAATAATTCCTTATCACAAATACAGATGTGCAGCTGAGAGGCAGCTGAGGTAGCTAGAGCTATGTGTTATAGAAACAACATAACAATTAAGGATTTTCTTTCTGATTAAATTTTTCTTCCTTGTATATTCAGCATGCCATAATCCAATGTTGTTCCATCAATGCCATGTAGTTTTGTGGAACTATTTTAAACTCATAGCATATCTCATTATGCTACAATCTTGTTCTGTGTTTAAGCCTACCTTAAAATTTTGAAATGCTTTTCTAATCACAGATAGTCACAATGCAATCATGATTAACATTCAGTCCCACCCCAGTGACAGAGCTTGTACCTGTACAGAAAAAGAAGGGATTAGAAATTACTAAAAAACATACCTTCTGTTTTCTATTCCTATATCTTTCTAAGTCCTTGTAGAGAAAACACGGATAAACAAAAGTCCCAGCCATATTAGCAAGTCCAAACCACAAACCAAGCCTTTTCTGCTTACATTTTGAAAATCATTTCCACCCAGCTATTTTTGACTGAGTGTGTTAGTTCTGGTTCAGTGAAACTGACACTAAATCCTACACTAATGAGTAGCAGTAATTTATTTTATTATTTTATTTTATTTTATTTTATTTTATTTTATTTTATTTTATTTTATTTTATTTTATTTTATTTTATTTTATTTTATTTTATTTTTTATATTTGACTTTGTATTTCTATTAGAATTTCAATAATGAGGTTTCAATAAAATGTATTGCTCTTGAAAATTAGTAGGAATTAAAACAAATCAAGTGTATAAAATTATCATTTACACATATGAAGGAGTAATTTCTCCCCAGTGTTTTGGGCTATCATCTTTAATTTATGTGTGTCATGAATTTAGTCAACCACTGAAAGTTACTGAGAAGTAGATTTTTGCCATCTTGGGTCCATACTGGGTTGTATTCATTTTTGACATTCCCTCTCATGGCTTGAATTTTAGTCCTCAAAAGCTTACTTTCACAGGAATTTTATAAATTCACATAAATTATTCCGTAGGACGAACTGACTGAACAGTAAGACTGAGTTAACAGTGTTGAGTAAGATGGAAAAAAAAATGTATTGTTGCCTGAATATCACATTGTCATCATTAGCTGCTTCCATCAACAGCCTTGGCTTTTCCCTGCTTTTGGGAGTATGGAGTTACTGCCTCAAAACATAAGCTTTTCATAGGTTTCAAAACTAGAATGTTTTACATGAACTCTGTCTTACATAGGCCCTCTGTTCTATAGATTTTTCTATTTTGTATATAAACTATTTATGTGTAGCAATTTATATGAATGTTTATACAGCACCAAAAGCAACAGAAGCCCAATCTGCAAAAGTAAAGTCACTGAGTGTTATGCCAGTCATGAAAACTTTGCTTTGGCTGGGGTCACACTAACAGAAGGGATGTTGTGGATGGATCGTACTTTGTGGAAGGATTTCCTCTTGGATGCGCAAAAGAATGCTAGCAACTGTTTTCGATCCCTCAAAACATATCAGGATACTGTATGGCTGCTCCTGCCTCACGTGTTCATGCCAAACTGGACTCTTCTGGCACACTGGTCACACCTCATCTCAAAGACAGATGGAGAAAGGCCAGAGATTTTCTCAGCGCTCTGCCTACCTCACTCTGTGGGTGAAACCGGCAAAGTATAAGCTGCCCCGGAGTTTTATACTTTAATAGGAGGTTGAATAGGGTGGAAAGGACAGCATTTAGAAAGTATGGGTTCAATAACAACCTTCACTCAGTACTCACACTCACACTCATTTGTGGTATGGAATGAAAATAAGCTGAGACAAGAAAACTCCCACCAAGCTGTATGGTGACATCATAGTGTTTGAACTTGTATCCTGCCTCCAGAAGAGATACCACAATGTTTTTATAATTCTGTGAAATGAGCCCCGTGAACTACAAAATTTAATGCAAAACATTTCAACTGGTTCTGCTTCTGAGGTGCATTTTTGGTGAGGAGCAATTTGGAATGTCAGCTTGTGCTAATACATGGTAAATAGTTTGAATTTGCCTGAATTTGGAGTTAAAGACTGCCTTCTTGCCTCACATCATGTGTGTGCTGACATGCCAAAGTTAGGGCTCCACATTCCCTAGAAAGAAAGTATTTTTCTATAGATTTTTTTTTCTTGTTAAATAATCAAGGTATAGTTTAGTTATGCTGACCTTTTTGGAGTGTGTCTCTTGTCCCTGTAGAAAGTTAGAAGAATAATAGGTGAGAACATTTTTTTCACAGACTCCATGGTGATGAAATTAAAGTGGGAATTTAATGGACCCTGTTTATGGAGACAAAGTAAAGACTTTTTCACAAATATCAATGTTCATTTTTATAACTATTGAAAGTGGGTTAACAGTTTTGAAGCAATTTCGCCTCATAATACAGTAAGGTATTGTAGGTTATTTCGATCTTATGTTTTGATAGCTAGTTTTCTAAATGAAAAAGCCTAATAACACAATAAAAACATTTTTTGCTGAAAACTGGAGCATAAATTTGTCTTTTAAATTAGAAAATGAAGGTGTTTAGTAACCAGTAATCATTATAGATTATCCATTAGTAAGATGGCAATAGGGTTGTACTCCTCTGTTTTTTCTTGTCCTACCAAGAGAATTAAATTCAAGCTTTGCCTTGTAATTTCAACTCAGACCTCCCCTCTAGGCATCAGTCCCTGGCCAGCTTTATCAACAATATCAAAACTCTGACAGTTTGAAGCTTGCATCTAAAAAACACACAGCAAGTGGAGGTTTTTTTAAACCATTGACTTTCAAAACAGCTCTGTCTCTTGCATACAATCTTGATAAAGGAACTTTCCAATGAGGAATTTTCTAGCTGGATGTTTGATAGCAAGGTTGTCTTTTTGAAGGAAAATTATGGTCATCTTCAGTTTGTATCAGAATGCTATAATCTGAAACAAAATATGTAAGTGAATACTGAAAGTTTATTCTTTAGGAAGAGTGTAGTGCTCAAGAAGATCTCTGTCGTGCTCCAAATATGTCATTCAAGACTGAGTTCACTAGTGGGCTTCAAAAGAAAGCATAGCTGTCTGTAGAAATTAAAAGCTGTCACTGGCTGATTTGGTCTGCTGATATAATTGCTTTTCATCATCCTGGTAAACCACCAACATCCTTTAATATTATCACTAGTGGACTGAATTAATTTAGCAGTTAGTAGGCAAAATGAGGGACATAACCTATTGCCATGAAATGTCTGTTTATGATGACCGTAACTGATCTGGAGTTCGTTAGACCCGTGGTAAAGCCATGGTACAGTTCTGGAATTGACAGTTTTCCCCACATTTGAAAAGAATTTGTATGTGTATCAGTGTTGGCTTCCTGAAAATTTCTGACTGCCAGTGAACTGATTCAAACAATGAAAAGTCAAATCATCATGCCTTCTTTAAACCACTCATTGCTCTCTTACAGACCACAAGAAGACCAAAGTTGTCAAATGAGGAATATTTGCCTGGTGATTTACAACTTTACTGGATCCTTTTTTTCCTGTATGGAAATTTTCATAAGTGGTTTGGCAAACGCCTTTAAAATAACTGTGGTATTTGGCAGAAAAAAGGCTGCAGAATTTGGGCCTGCTGTTTCCATTTTAGTTCAACAGTGAGACTCCTCTCAGTGATATGAACCAAGTACAGAATCCATAGTCCAAAGACATAAGTTATTAGAAACAAGTTGAGTAAAAAGGAGACATGTGGCTCAACCCACAGAAATTCATTAGACAATGATTTTCAAATGCCTGTTCCAAACAATTTGTCAAATCAACTGTTCATTATAGTGCAGTCTAATACTGACTGCGTATGTATATAAATTTACACATCAGTAGCTATAAAAGTGTTTATATTTATCACACAATACTGTTCATTAGAGATAGTGGAGCATGTGAACACACATGTTAGTAATTTATACCCACAAAAATCATTCAGTTGTTCACGTTGCAGAGGTCTGTGTATTATTAGGACGAATCCAAATATACACACTTACTTTATCACTTTCTGAAAGGGCAGACAAAGGTCATAAGTGACAACTTCCTGAGTTTTATTTTCTTTTTAGTTTCAACATGTGTCACCAGAAAACATACTGAAACTCAAAACATTCAAATGAAAGGCTAATTTCACTGCTATTTAATAGCAGTCAAAAAATTGCCTGTAAGAGGTCAAGTGACATTTTTTCATACAGATGCAATCACACGCTGCCCATATAGGACTGACTTCTGAAACACCCAGGCTGGACTCCAGTTGTACCAGTGTCTCCCCAACCAGACAGTGGTGGCACTGTGATCTGTTGGCCCCTGAAAATTATCCAGACACCCAATCTAACAGTGTTTCAGAATGTGTATAGGTGGAACCATGAGTCAGGGGAAGAAATGAGTCAGGGGAAGCACTGGACCTAGAAACAGCATGAATGGACCCATAATTGATGGTGATCTCTGAAACGAACTACCATCTTCCAGGATCCTTGGGGGATTTGTCTGAGACACAGGGCCACCTCACACACACCTTGTGTGTGTTTCACTGGCAAGAGATAGTTCCATGCCTAGAAGAACATACCCATGCTAGTAAATACACAGAACAGCAGAAAAGTTCATCTTCAGAATTAATTCATTGCATGCATCTACATCAAGTCCACTGAGAATAGCAAGTGCCACTTGCACTCAGGTGCATGGAAATACCTCTATTATAGGTATTATAGAGGGTGCATAGAAAGTCTCATGTTGATTTCAGAATAGCAATTTCTAATGTCTGGTAGGTAGTGATCCTTAGCTATACTTTTTTGGTTTTGCATGATTAATATCTAGACTTAGCTATATGAAAGCCATCTCTTGTCCTGTCCTATGGAGACAATTTGAAAGCACAATGAGCTGGGAGACAACTGGACATTTTTTTAAGGAGGGAAATGATGCAAAAGCAATTTAAACTTGGAGTTCAGTGCTGCAAAATGACAAGAAAGCAAAGTTTTTTACTCATTTTTTTACTCAAGGAAACAAACAAAAAAAATCTTACATCTTTTCCCTGAGACAAGGCGATGGAGGCACCACGATATGAATCATCAGGGCATCACATTCAGGCAAACTGTCAGCATTGGTAGAGGTCCTGCAATCTTTCTTAGTGAGAGGTTGAAGAAAAGAATTTTGTACCATTTCCCATTGTGCTGAACAAGAATTTGCCTGGAAGCCTCGCTTGACAGATTGGCCCCTATTCCCACTATGATTTGTGCTACTGTGAAACAAGAGTGTCTAATGCATGGGCTGTAATGTAGTGACAGGCTAGCTTCAGTTCTCCTGAAAAATGATACAGAGATGAAAGGATGGGCTCTGCTCCACCTTTCGTGCTTTTCATATTTGCATTTGGAGTGTACAGAGGTGGGACACCAGACAGAACTGACAGACAATTACAGGGCCACTCAATATATATCAATATATAAGGCAAGTGTGTCTGTGTGACACATGACCTCTGTGAGCACACAATATCATAGGGCATAAAACAACATCTTGCTATCAACCTGAAGTCAAAGGAGAATTATATTAAGCCCTGCCAAGAGGTTAACTTCTCCGCAGCAGGAGCTTTGTTCTGGCTGTGTCTTTCTTATCAAAACTTTGGGATTCCTTTTTCCTGAGGGAACGTAATCTTTCAGATTTGGGTCAGGACGTATAATAATAAACACAAAGAAGTAAACACTATGAAATTCTAAGGGGCAAGTAGGACACATTTTTTAGAATTTAGTTAAAGGAAGTACTGTCTTATGTGAACTCTAAGAATGCAAGCATGGTGGATGCAATGTACCCTTCGAGAAAGCCGCATGGAAAAGTAGTAAAATAAAAGATCCTTGTCGATTTGTACACATCATAATTGGACAAAAATAAAAAGCAACAATATGTGTATTTTAAGTATGCTGTTATATAGGAGTTTGATGGAGAGAAACAGATTTTAGAAGTGTTCTCATTTTCACCTGCTCATCTTGCCTAGTACATTATAGTCAAAACCCTACAGTATGCGTTGTTATTGTTGTATGCAAAAAAAAAAAAGATTTAAAAAGTTGTTGTTTCATTAGAAGGATGTTTATTTTGGAAAAATTAGAGATTTTGAAACAGTGGAATTATACAGTTCATTTCCACCAGATATTGAGTGGAAAATCCTATATTTTGCTTTTTCTTTTTCTCCTCGTTTTTGAGATTTGAGCTATGTAATGTAGAAGAATATCAACAAATGCCGTGTGGCACTTTATTGTTGGCTTGCTAGCATATTTATGTTACATAACGAGTGTTGCAGAATAACGTTTGCAGTGTTCTATGCCAAATGCATTCTGAAATATTTGCAGCATCACAGAACAGATGGAAATTAAAGTAATGTTTAAGCTCAAATCTGTTGTCTTTGATAGTCTGTTGCATGGATGGTTTTAAGCGAACTTTCAAAACAAACTTTCTAGGTATTTAAGATGTGTAAATATGAACATAGAAAATGTAGGGGAGAGTGATTAAACACATGGTAAATATTCTGGTTTGGATTTGACTTGAACTGAACTAGGAGATAAAATGCTTGAAATGTTGTCAATACTTTTGTTTTAAAGAGAAGAAAACATCTTGTATATCTGTGTCCATTGGATTTAATTTCAGTGAGTTTTTCTCTTCTTGAACACATAATCCAAGCAGAAAACAGGATGCTTGAATAATTGGCATGTTTCTGATGTTTGATGGCTTCCATAACTCCCAGTTTGGATGCTGTAGGGCTGCATTCAATTTATATGAGGATGAGTTGCTACAGAACTGTGAAGGGAAAATTTTTTAGAGTTTCGTTTTATTTTGTTATTTTTTGTGGAATCTTTTGTTGTATTTATTGTTCATTCATTTTATGGTTTCATTTGAATCTATGAAAAGCTTTGTTAAAAAAGCAAATAGGAAGGGAAAAATCCCCAAAGAAATGGTTTGGTATTTTAATATCCAAGTATGAGAGGATAACAATGGAAAAAAAATACTTGTTTTACAAATGCAATAGTTTTTAATTTTCAGAAAGTTAAATAAATTAATGCTGAATGAGAATTATTTCACAGCTGTCGAAGATAATTTGCCACATTTACCTTCTCCTCCTTTTCTGAGCATCTCCCATTTCCATACTAGGTGCAGGCAGACAATGTAAGTTAAACTGGGAAAGTAGCAAGAGAGAGAAAGACTGCAATGGAATAAGGACTGTGAAATGTGAGCAGCTGTTAGGGGAGGGTTGGATTTGCAAACGTGATCAGAAGACAGGCTTGAATCTGAGATGAATGCCTGCTAAATTGAGTTTCACTGCCTTGGCAACTACAGGTTTGTCCCTTTCCTTCTCCTGGGAATGAACACACCATCATCTTCTGTTGCCTTTTCTGAATTGGTGCTTATGGGAATCTGCCTCTAAAGTACCTGGAAAGTATCTGGCTTCAATGCTAAAATCGGGTAGGGTTGTTTACAATTCCTAATTATTGTTCACGGTTATGTTGTGTTAATCATCATTCAGTAAAATTGTGACCTTTCCAGCACAAAATGGTGAGCCAGGGGAAATTGCATCCAGAGACTATCTTTAAAAGAAATGTTAACAAAGGAGCAGGCAGCACTTCAGAGCATTTCTGGCATTTTTTTAAAGCATTGAGGATTGGTCTTTAGAAATCAAATTTACTAATCTAATTGTGATAATTCATTTTTCATTCTGTGTCTTCAATCTACCTTAATTTCAGAAAATAATGGAAGTTCGAGTGGTGTTTTGGAAGAATGGTAGAAAAAGACAACTATTAATGTTATTTTAAGATTTGAAGGTTAGAAGGGGATAGCAGGAACAAACTTTAATATCAAAAACTAACCTATTCTGAAACAAAGAGAAAACATAATGAGGAAACCTATTGATTAGAAAAAGCTGGGAGTGCTTGCTCAACAGCCTTACCCCTGTGAACCCAGGCTTCATGAAACTTACCTCTATACTGGGATGAAATCATCACCTGGAAACTAGAAATGAATAGACACTATTTTTTGCTTTAACAATCACCTAAGTACCATTTCACCTTTCGTAGAGATATGTCTTATGCTTGACCATGTAGACACTGTTTCCCTAATTTCCCTAACGCTTCATTGTGAATGACAGAGATATATGCTCATTATAGTGGCAACAACTTAAGAGAGGCAACTCTGTGCAGCAAGGAACCCTTTATGTAGAATTAATAAAGAAGATAACAGAAAAATAATTCATAGTATTCTTAGCTTCCTTGTTCCACTGAGGAATATAAGATGGTAGCTCAAAGTATTGGCCCTTTCTTAGCCTAGAGTATTTCAAAATTTATCTGTAAGGAAATCTATGGGGGATCATTAAGATAGGTGAGCAAAACTAGGAGAAACATTAAGGCACTTTAAAGCTTCTATGGGAATTTTTACTCAGTGAAATTACTTACATACATCTACCTGGAAATTCCTTGGGGAATTGTATCAACTTTTTTCCTCTTTTTCCCTTCAACTGAAATCAAGATCAATTCACAAAGCCCTCTAGTACTTGACACAACAAACAAATGTGTTGACATGATTAGCACTGTTTAGAACACCAGTTCTCAGAAGTAAGAGAGACTACAGGCTGTAGCATTAGTCTGTCGAGCCATCAAGTCAGAGCCTTTTCATGCCTTTCTGAGACAGAGAGACTTTTAAATTGAATAATTGTCATTTTCCAGCTTTCACTGAGGCCAGAAATCACTAAAGATCTAATTTAAACTTTCTGTTCTAGTTCTCAAGCAAATTTACGATGGAGGTCAGTCCTTTAGCAAGATTTCTGGAGGGAATTCTTCATCAAAACAGATGGGTTTTTTTCCCCATTGTAGTTTAAACTATCTTCCATCAATTTTTCTTCTCATTTCACTCATCTTATTATGACCTTCATAGGATAAAAGAACAGTACAACCATACCTTTTCTCTGAGTATTGTGCTTCTCAGTATATTATGTAGTTAATATTGATTATAAATCACTGAACTCAATGAATGCCTTTCTACTCCTGTACCGCTCCACGTCAGGCAGTCTCATGCTTTTTTCCATGCTTGGAAATACTACTATTTTTATATTTCTTCCACAGAAAGATTGTGAGTTAACTGTATTTTTATTCAGAAATATCCCAGGCAATCTATCAAAACACAAGATTATGAAAAGTTTTTTTTTCTTCTAACTAAAATTAGATCAATAAATGCACATTAACCTAATTATCCTAACGATTGAGTTTAGCAAGTTAATAGTATCTGACATCTGTAATGAAAAACAAAGATAGTGAAACATGAGGGAGAGGAAAAGAGTATATTGGAAGAAGCTTATGTGTTTTAAATAACTTTTTATACAACTTTAGAGCTTATGGTCAGGAGCATCTGGAGGGTCTGGAGGCTGACAGTCAGTTTGAAAGAAGCATGGCTGTGGCAAAGGCAGGCATACTGTCAGCCCTCCTCTCTTGCCAAGAACTTGAAAAAAAGACATCTCTTAGCACGAAAGAAAGAAGGACATTTGACATGTGTTAGTTGGGTTGATTTTTTTGTGCAATGTTGTCAGAGACTACCAGATAAAGATGTACCGTTCTATCCAGAACCAAACAGTGTTTGTGGAGCACTAAGTACTACTTAAATGAAAATCTAAATTCTTCTTCATCTGTCTCAGCTGGGCTGAGACAAAGCTTAATCACAGTTTCTGAACACAAAGGTTTGATTTAACAAGACCTTTTCTGATTATATACCTGTTCCATTTTTCATTCACTTTCTGCACTGAAATGAGATCCAGCTTCATTCCCCACAATTTTTTTTGTCTTTCCTGTGACTATGTAGAGCACAGTTTACCCAATCCCGTTCCATATTTCAACTAAAAAAAAGCACTGTGCAGATGCATATAAAAACAAAATTATAATATACCTGGCACAATCACAGCAATGTGTTTTTGTTTTTTAAGTAAAATCTGAATGGGCTCTTGAGTGTCAACAGTTGATATTTTTTTAAGAAAGAAAAAGGAAAGGTGTGAAAGTGGCTTAGCTCAGATTTTTACAATGCAAGAAGACCTGAATAGCTCCTTAAGCTGTTAAAACTCTCCCTCCATCACTTTTTCTGCCTGGTGAGAGGCAGTGTTTCTTCTAACAGTGCCATAAGCTGTTTTCATCACTCTAGCCCAACTTCCCACTCACTCAGACGTGGTGCTGCATGGACTAGGCACATGGGACTGATGTTTCATTATGAGAGATAGAAAAAGCATGGACGGGGTAATACAAGGTGTATGTCACAATCAGAGGGGAACACAGCTACAAAACAAGAATAATCAGCAGCAGTCTTAGGAATGAAACTGCACACAGTTTTCATCTGAATACCTTAAAGAACTTTTCCAAGACTAATTAATTAATCAATTGTCACAGCAGCCGTGAGGGTTTATAAGATATTACAGATAAGTTTTACAGAGGAAGATCTGAGCTGGCTATTGGTGTTCTTAGGGCAGCTCAGGCAGTAGCAAGTTTACACCAGCTCAGAATCAAACAAAAATTTGCATTGACCCTGTTAGACGCAGGAAAGACCCAGCAAAACCACATAGAAGAGTGATGCAGGTGGTGAGTTTGTGTTGGGTGGAAGTCCTCTCCTCCACTGTCAGAGAGGACTGCAGGACTATATACCTTTCACTGATAAAAAAAGGATGAGAAGGCTTTTTGCAGGGTAATGTGGCTTTGCTGTCAACAACTGTGCTGAGAAAAGAGAGAGAGAAGAGCAAGGGGCCCAGGCTGAGTGTGAGAAAGAGGAGAAAAGATGCTTGGAGAGCTTTTTCTATTTAGATTCTACATCACACAGCACTACTTTTTTCCATTTAAAGAATGGGACTACTTTTTGCCACTTTTCTTTGTGGGCTTTCCCTTAATTTATGTCATTGTATCAGCCCAGAGCATCCTAACAGGATATACCTTCTATTTGTCTATCTCTAAAAGTTCATTAAATCAAAAGTTTAGAGTTATCAACCAAAAATATCAATTAAAGACAAAAGAGTGGCACATTACTCTGAGTGCCTACTTCTTCTCTATTTGCTTTATTCATGTAATGGAAACATAAATATAAAAATGAATGTAATGTCTTTGTTTGCATGGCTTGTGAGCAACACAGGCACAGTAAATGCAACAATATAAGGAGACTGAGTAAAGTAATTTTCTTCAACTGGAAGAGTGTAGTGTTTTCAGTGTCATTTGGATTTATTATTGTTTTATTTGCTATGTATCTGTAATTATCTGAAAATTATCACACCATTGATTTTCAAAGTATTAAATACAACTTGAAAGAAAACGTTTTAATTCTTATAATAACAAAGACCTTCTTCCTTCTAATGTAATTTATTCTTACTAGAATAAGTTACATTTTTTAATTCTACTGTATTCCAAGCCCTTCATATTATGTACTACTTTCTGCCTCATTGAAAAATATGTTCTTGTAAAGAATACTTTGTGAAATTATTAGGTTTCAATCTTAAATTTATATGAGAGACAACATTTTTAATAACAATTTCTCAAAACTGGCTAGCTTAGACATATCACATTAGTGCACATTATATGGCAACAAAGTGGAACTGAATATTATTGGTAACAGCCTATGGTTTTTCTAATGACAACTGCTGTGGAGTCAACTTTATATAATATACTTTAGATAAAGTAAGAGACAAAATCAATGAAAATATATAGACTGATAGTTTATATTTTTTTCCCTTTCAATACCCTTTATCAAGAATTTTGGTTATAAAGAACATTGCATGCTAATTTTGTTTGCAATCCTTGTAATTTGCTATGAAAATATGTATGGTACACTGTCTTAATATCTCATATATATATTAAACATTCAGCAACTATTCAAGAATCTGATAAAGTATGTACTCATTGACTTGACCAAAACTGGCTTCTCTGTTTATTCATTTTTCAGTTGTGGTAGATGAAACAATATTTACTTTCTCTACAAGGAACAAGGAGAATTTTTCCTTTATAGTAACAAGCAAGAGGTAAAGACAAAGTTCATATTATTTGTCTTTGTTCAGCAATCGTTGCATTTTTTAAATTAATTTGTATGTAGTGCCACAGAATGTGATGTTCTTTTTTTCCTAATTAAAACACAGCAAGTTGGGACTATGTCTACCAAATTTAGATGTTGACAATGTGTCAGTTTGTAAATAAATGTTCTTAGTGGCAAGGGAGGTGAAACATTCCATTAGTGGACTGGCTCCTCAGCTGTTACAAGGAAGAATAAATGTTTATTACTTCATATTCTCTCAAAGTCTGCCACAGTCATCTGAGTAGAAAAGGAGGAATACTTAAAATTCATTTTGGTATTCATGATAAACTCAATTTTGAAAGGTCAGACCTTCATCATTTATGATGGTTCAGTGAGTCAGCAATATTGTGCACGAAGAATGGGTTGGAAGGCCTGACGGTAGAGTGGAGCCAGAAGTGCAGAATTGCCTCCTGAAAAATTCACAGGTGAAACACCTGACTCAGTCATTCTGGTGAGTGAAAAGTGTATTTCTGTATTGGGCATAAATGGCAAGGTTTGGGTAAGTAACAGGGGTGGTTTTGGTGGCAGTCACAGATGGCTCCAGATGGCTCAGCAGTGGATGGAAGCAACCTGTCAGACACCAAAACTTTAACTAGTGTGAGGATCATGAGGCACCTCTGCTTAGACACATTTGGGTGAAAGTGGTGGCTGAAAGTAGTGGCTGTTGCACACAGGAGACCCAGGAAGAGACGTATGAGGAAACAAAAAAGGTAAAATGAGAGGAGGCAGGTGAGAATGCATGTGAGGACACAGAAAAGGAGGTGGGAACACAGGAGGATGCACAAAAAGGACTTGTTAGAAGAGAAATGTGAAGAGATGTATTTAGAGAAACAAAATGGAAGAGTCATTAGGGAGAACAATCCTGACAATGCACTCTTAGGACGCACTCTTAGGAGTTCTGTGACAAAGTAGACCCCTCCAAGGGGATGTGGGGGACCCATGCTTGGGTCAGGGACTTCACTGAGAGGACTGCAGCCTATGGAGGAGAGCCCAAGATGAGACTTCTTTGCTCACAAAAATGTCCAGGTAGAGGAAGGACTATAAGGGAAATGAGAACTTTTTCTCTCCATAGTAAAATATGAAGTCACCTAATTTATCCAGTACTATAATGATTTGGGAGTATATTAAATGGTCTTTAAATATCTGCTTTTGTGAACGATGAGATTAAGGTGTGTTGTGTGATATGCTCCAGTCTTCCAAGATTAGAAATAAGCAACAATAAGAAATAATTGTAATAAGATTAGAAATTAGTAGTCTTCATTGTAGCAACATAAAGCATCTCTTTTCCTTCTCTGTGAAAATACTTAATAGTGACAGTAAATATTACCTGTTCTCTGATAAAGTACATTCTCTGAGTGGAAAACTCAAGTGTTTGGGTTGTTTTTTTTTTTAAAAAAACATTATTTGGTTGATGGATTATTTTTACAATGTTAGTGGTAGACACCATTGAAAGAAATCCCCGGGAGTATACTTCAGGCAAAAACTTTGGTTTTGGTGAAGTTTAGCTGATTGCTGAATATATTTTCCCCTTTGTTTTGAAATGGCGAATGCTTCATTGCTCTTCAGTGTGCCAATATATTATTGTGCCAATAAAAAAATGAGTCCGTTGGGGTTGGAAATATTTTCAAATATACAATAACATACCTGTGTTTTTCTAAAGAGAGGGTGTTGAAAAAAAATTGAAAAAAAAGTTGAAAATTGTCAAAGAAGTGGAAGAACTTATGGATTTGTTTCACAAATCAAATTTTTAGTTAACAAATATGCTTTCTCATGATTTTAATTTTGTAATTTTTTTTCTTGCTTGAGCAAACCAAGAAAAAAATCTGTGTTTTTTTTAATGATCAGATTTTTGATACCTGAATCGAGATGTAGAATCGCATTTACTATAGGCAAATTCTGTTGTTTTTTCTTGCTTAAGAAACTTGATTATCTGGTGTTTCTATCTCAAAATTAAACTAAAAGGAAATGACAGTTATGGAACAGTTCTTCTACTACATATATGCTATGATTAAGAATCATTCCTAGATGCTCCTTTTCTGAAGGGCTATTGCGCATTTTGAGCATTATAGACATCTAATCTCAGTCTCTGTCAACGTTCATATCCTGGGAACCATTCCCTTGAAAGAAACTTACGTTTAACTTCTTTCCTAGGTAGATACCTAGGTAGCATCTCGTAACAACTTTTTATCATCATTATATGTGTAGAACTGATCTGAATTTTATAAATTAAGGATTACCATATCTGAAAATGCACAGAGATATATTTAGCTAAACAGTTGACTGTAAGTTTTGTAGGATGTAAAGAAGGGTACAGAACACCTGCCACTTATGAAGTAGTGTTCAGATTTGTGTTCAGTTTTGGACCTTTCACTACAGGAAGGACATTGAGGTGCTGGACTATGCTCAAATAAGGGCAAAGGAGCTGGAATCTGGCTGAGCACAGTGATAAGCCTGGAGTAAAGAAGGATGAGGAGGTCCTTATCTCTCTCTACAGCTACTTGAAGGGAGACTCTAGTGATGTGGGGGTGAGTCTCTTATGCCAGGTAACAAGCGTTAGGACAAGGGAAAATGGCCTCACCTTGCCTCAGAAAAGGTTTAGAACGGCTATTAGGAAAGACTTCTTCACCAAAAGGGTGTCAACCACTGGAAAAGGCTGCTCAGGGAAGCAGCTGAGTCATCTTCTAAACCCCTGGAGATATTTAGAAGATGTGCAGATATGGCAGTGAGAGACATGATCTGGTCTTGAGCTAGTAGGCATTGCTCGATTAATGGCTGTACTCAAAGATCTTAATGGTCATTTCAGCCTATATGATTCCATGTGTGAGTGTAAATCTATTTGTGTGTTATGTAGCACAAACAAGAGAAACAATAAATAAGATTGAAGCACATAATTTGAATTAAAATTTCTTATGCTTTAGATCAAAGAAATAAAATACTGTAAAATAAAGACTTAAGCAATTATTTTTTTCTGGAAAGACAAAAGTACTTATTAATCTATTAATTCCCTCAGTAATCATTCAATTTTCAATTGTTTTCACGCTCTAAATATCTCTTCTTTTCTGATTTGTTTTCCTGCCTATTATGTGACAGATTTGTGACATCAAATGAAAGACACCTTTAACACTACAATACATAGTTTTCTATGTTTGCTGGAGGGTTAATACTGGACAGAACACAGACTTTGTTCCTATGGTTGGTGGGAAACCTGGGAAAATGGGAGTTTCACTGTAAAACTTCATGGGAATAGATTGATGACAAGTCCTTACTCCTTTTAACTCCTCTCATGACTAATTAAAAAATGCTAGGATTCAGTCTTCAGAAGTAACAAATATTTGCAGTTTCATTAGTCTTCCAGTAATATGGAAATATTGTGCAAAACAACTTTAAAAATAAATAGAGCTGATGCATGTTTGTTGTGCTTTCTTTAGGAAACTGCTGATTAATTATGATACAGATTGTTCATTAATTTTGCTTCTCTAGAGGAGTCAGATCTTGGGAAATGTAATTGTGGCTCACAGAACATATAAAAGTTTTAATCTTTCTCTCATAGAGTTCCTCAGACAAAATGATTCAGATTTGCAGCTGCCATTTATACACAGGATTTGCAAACAAAGTCAAAACAAAGCACTGCATGGTTTCAAACTACTATACAAGTCTGGCAGCAGCCACATATATAGTAAAACTCTTCAGAATACTTACTAAGTTTTTCTGAAAATATTATTAGAGGGATTTGGTACTAAAAGATGTCTGTAGACCTCCTTGAAGTCTATAGTTTTACAAGGGTAATGGAATTCTGTCCATAATCTGTGGGCTATAGACAGTGCCATTAACACACTGCTTACTTCTCTCAAAGGGACAGTGTGAAAATAGAATCACTGTATAACATTTTCAAAACACTTTGACATCCTCACATAAAAAGACCATAAGTGTTCAAAGGTGTTGTTTTTTGGTTTTGGTTTTGTTTTTATGGTTTTTTTGGTTTTTTTCCCAGTAGGGAATATTTGTGATTTTGGTTTTAGCGTCCACATCTATTAGAGTCTTGTATATTTCCAGATCTCAATTAGATCCCAGAATGTATTTCCTGAGAAAATCATTTAAATGAGTAGAGAAAATAAAATAAACTTGGTTACCTGTATATAAACCAAGTCTTTCTATCCTTGGTGACGATACTGCACTGTAGCTGTGGTGTCATAAGCACTAATGAAGAAAAAAAGCTGAAGTACAGGTTGTCAAGAAATCTTTAGAAACCAATTAAGTGAAGTTTGTCAAACTAAAGAGGCCCTAACCTACAGGGAGAGCTAATAACTTTATTTCAAAGACAAACTTACAGCTCAGTGTAGGGCCTCTGCAGACCATCTAGTTCTTGTTGAAATAACCTACTTATAAAAATGCCAAGATTTGTTTTGTTTCTCCTTTTAGTTTTGTTTCACTAATATTTTATTTTACTTAAAATTTTGCTTGGCTATCATGACAATGTGTGTGTGTGTGTGTGTGTTTAACTTCCCCAGCACTGTAGATATAAACTTTCTCCTAGCTAATATCACAAAATGTAACAAGGAGTTAAGTTGGAGTCGCAAAGTCTGCAGTTCGTAACTTGACATCCTGTCTTTGCAGAGTCCACTCTGCAGCTGACACAAAGCTCTATTTAATGTGCTGCCAATCACTTTTAGTCAAGTACAGTACCGTAAATCCTCGAGTACTCCTTCAAAATGATTTTGTTTATATCTTTTTCCATTTAATCTGTTTTTCTCTCACCATACAGTGACGTGTAAATCCAAGCAGAATTGCCGGTACTGGCTCCAGGAAAGAAAGTTATCCTTTAAATTGCTTTCATCCTCTCTGATAGACTTCTAGGAAGCAACCAGCTTGCTAAGGTATGAGAGAGGCTATGAAGTCTCTTTGTAAGCTTTAAATAATCAGAAATGTACTGTTAAATATATATTACTTGTGCAGATTTGAAGGACAGAAGTTCACTGGTAGTTATAGAAGAGTTTAGCTATGGCTAATAGCATCAGTAACTCAATGGTGCTCGATTATTCATCTGACACCTTAGGTGAACATTTTCTTAGGCCTCCACAACTGTCTCTTATTTGGTCAGCTTTGCACCCTCATTGATTCCGTCTTGATCCATATCAGCTTTCCTGGTTTTTCTTCCACCATTTTGTGACCCATTAATACCATCTTTGATATTACCCTTTTCTCAGCTTCTCCTGTTTTACTCTTCTGTGTCTTCTTACAATCTCTCAGATTCCTTCCCTCTGCTTTCTCTTCCTCTTTTTTTTCTTTTTTTTTTTTTTTTTTTCAGTGATATCAAGAAGATATCTCTTCTCCTCTCTTTTCTGCGCTTCATGCTTCTGCTTTCTGCAGGTCTGTCCCAGCATCACCAGCTGCAGTGGCTACATGTGAGGGTCCTGCTCTCAGCAGAAAGCAAATGTCTGCACTTATCACAATTATGCTGACTTCCTTCACTTTGTAATTGACCTCCTGCTCCTCAGATCTGTATTCATCCTAGATGAACAAATCTTATCCAGGCTAACCCAAACTGAGCTGCCATGGTGCCATTCTTCATACCCTTTTATTCTTTCTGCTTCTCTTTTTTTCTCACAGTATCCTGTCTTATCTCCTTTCTCTCTCCCACTTGTCCCAATACATTCACTCTAATCTCCTCCCTCTTTCCTGATGGCCTTTTACAGTACAGAACCACACAGAGAATTACTGTTCAGCAAAACCAGTACTATGCAGCAAAATGGTTCAGTTTTTCCTATCACAGGAAAAAGTCTGCTTGACTCTGCTTTATTCTACAAAATTTCACTTTCTTTTTATAAGTGTGGTCACTGAGATTAATGTTTTCAATGGCTATTCAGTACTAATTTCTAATCATATTCTATGCTTTTTCAAATCCACTCTCTATGTTCAATGCAATTGAAATTACTGTCATCTAATTCCCTAAATACCTCCTAAACCTAAAATTCTGCTATGTATCTAATGGTTTATTGTCTTACCTTGACAAAGCTAGTTGTTTTCTTCTTCTTGCAAGCAAGACTTCTGATTTTATTTTTATTTTGGTTTTCCTATTTCCTTTTTGACTGGTCTTCCACTCTTTTACTGAATAGTCTCTGTCCCCCCCTACAGATTTCTGAGGGTGCTGCAAAAGTCAGTTTCTGTTTCCTTTTCCATAGCATTAATGGTAGCTGGGGCAAGGACAGCCCCCTCTCCATGATAAGGGTGGCATTTAGTTTCTTTTCAACCCAGAAGTCTGACTTTCTGTGAGTTGCAGTCCAGTGGGGAAGGGGGAATGATGGAGAAGCATCAGACATAGAAGATAATCTGAATGCCAGCCTGAATTCTTATACCATTGTTTTTACTTGCAGACTCTTAATCAATAGGAACCATGCAACATGTTTGGAAAGTAAAACGTGGCTTGCTTCCTTTTGACCAAAGAAAGTACTGGGCTACCTCTCAGGAATCCTTATCTATTACTACCGGTCAGCTCTAGGTCAACCTGCCTGGGGATATAATTATAAAATTTTGCTTAGTTCTATAGTTATTCTCAAATTTTTCGCCAAACTTTTTCCTTCCTCTGTAGTGAGATAGAGTTGCACCGATACTGAGTGAGAAGTGCACTTATGTCATCTGAGATGAGCACTGCAACCAGTGCTGGATTGCATTGGGAAAAAATCCTGAGAAAATTTCTGGTAATCCTCACAAACACTGAGAAGGTCTGTTCCCAATGGAACAGCCTCTTAATGCATATATCCAAGAATTCTCAAAAATACTTCAGTCAGAAATCGTGGAATAAAAGGATCAAGACATACTAAGGTTCATGTGTAGGACCAGGAGTGTGAAGCTCACAGTGGAGTTTCTCCATCCGTTATAATGGGCACAAGGCAATGTCACCATGACAGCCAAGATTTCCATCTCTATTATTATCTTCAATTTGATCATGTCTCTAGATAGATATTGCTGTGAAAAATATATCTATGTTTGGCTGACTCCCTGTGATACACTATTTCCTGAGCATTCATAATTCTCTAGTCCTTTCTGTCAGCTGAATATTGCACACATCCACTGCTGCAGCAGCTTTTTTTATGGTTCTTAGAAGTGTCATCAGCTGACATCCATCCAGACTACACCTATGAAAGTTTCTACTATTTCCATCATTAAAAAAAAGTTAATTTTGTAAATATATTCAACATTGGATGCTTTTCATTTTCAATCTATAGACTGTCATTACTGCTTCTATAATTTCCTGTAAATTTGCAGACATTTAACAATTGTCTTCAACTGGAAAAGTCTTCACCAGACACTTTTAAAATTTAAAAATAATAATGTTCATGTTACTATGATGGTCTTCATAATCCTCTTCAAGCAATTCAATATCCCTATGGTCTCAACAGAAATCAGAATATTTAGATTTCTCATAAAACTATGTTTTGCACAATGCCTATGGAGGACTTAGCAATGTTGTCTCAATATTTTATTATGAAATGTCATCTTTGAACAGAATGTGTGTGTTTCTACACATTGTCTTATACTGTAGTGAGTCCATAAATTCCCTGGGACATGACCTGTCTTCTTGATTTGTGTTTTAAAATGTCTGACCGTAGGAATCTGGGCAATGGATAGCACACAAAGTAATAATGATGTCAACAGCAAAAGCACTAATAATGTCACCTCTGGCCTGGTGGTTTTGGAATTGCTTCTAGATCATGTTGCTAATTTTGCTGCTGAAACATAAGCATTGAGCAAGAGTTGCTGAAGGCACATATAAACAGAAATAGCACTTTTGCAGCTTGAATCTGTACCTTGGGTGTTTCTGTAGTAAGTCAGAATCTGATGAGTGTATTTTTGTCCATGAGACAAAGAGCAATGAGATTCCTCAGCAAGTGCTAGCATTGGCGCTGAAGTGATAGACTCTTGATTGGCAGTGAAAATGTCAGCAAATCTTCCACTTCCAGGTGGTTTCATGACATACAGCTAAATAAAGGTTATCTACAGGCATTAGTCAAATTTAGAAAAATAACATCAAGAAAATGAATGGTGCATTGGATTTGATTGGTATAAAACTTTCTTAGGGATCATCATACTGTGCAGCATCCCTCGAGTGATATAATTGTACCTTATTGTGCTACTTCTGATGGGTTGGAGGGGGGTGCTTAAGGGAGTGGAGGAATAATATATTATTTTTGGATCAGGTGAATAGAGATTATTTAATATTGAAATTATCAAAAATTAATTCATAATTTAGTTGAAGATATTACTCTTAAAATATTGGCATTTTCAGAGGGAAATCAATCTATTTAGACCCACCAAAAATTTTACTAACATTGACATGGAAATAATATAATAATGAAAATACTTAGATTTACACCAGCTCTTATAAAAATGTTTTAAATTAACACAATAAAAATAGATAAATAAATAAATATAAAATGGGAAATATCTTGTCTAGACAAAAGTTAGTGTAGTATACAAAATTTTGTAATACACAGTTCGGCTAAGTAGATTATCCAGTATGGTGTCTGAATAAACATATTGTCAATAGCTGATATTTGGTGCTGCATTACTTTTTAGCATTTAAAATGCACATCAGAGTACTAGAGGATTACTGGTCATAAGGCTATGACGTGGGTGCTCTAAAGACTGGCACACCAGCAGCTCTGTTCTAAGTCAACTATGTCTGCCTGAATTACAAGTCACCAACACAAATATGATAGGCATAGAGATTCAGACTTTTCTTGACAGATATAGATATAGATATAGATGATATAGATATAGATAGATATAGATATGTTTGTATACCTATTTACAGTGCATTCTTATTTTTTCTTTAGAGAGACAGAGACTAGGATCTCTAAGATAAGATGCAATTGATTGATTTCACTTCCTTTTAGTTCAACTGTAGGATACTTTCAAGATACTTTTGAAGTACAATTGTCTATTTTTCATGTGTTTTACCCAGAGTTTGGCTCACAATCTTTCATGAAGTGCTGGAAAGAAAAAAAGCCTGTGCTCAAAAACTCTGTGGTGAAGAGTTTTCTGTTGAACTCATACATTACATCAACGTTACACTTGTGTTTCCTATGCCTGTTGTCAAATCTGAACGATCACTTTTCTGTTCTTCATGATACCGCTTCTAAGGATGCACAAAAGAATTGATCAGCACTGTAGAGTGTTTCATAGCTCATAGAGGGTGGTATACAAGAAAGCACAAAGGCTTGTCATTTGTAATGAAAGGAACTACAGTGTTTGAATCTTGAAACTGTGGTTAAAATTTTTCCCATTAATTTCAAAATTTGTAGCTAAGTATACTGAGGTTTTTTTGGTTTTGATAGTGATTCTACCTATGTCTTACCACTGCTTTTATGAGCACATCATTATATCATCTTTACTGTGAAACAGCAGTTCCAGAATGGTATATACCTAATAATCTGTTTTCCAGAAAAGATAAAAAAATCATAATACTTCAAGAACACTAAATTTCATAAACTGCAAGAAAATTAATTCCAGCAGGACAAGGATCCAATTTGTACCTTCTTTTCATTTCCATTGAAATGGGTTTTTAATCATCCATTGATTCACATCTAGAGGTGAGAGTTACAGAATGTTTCTGCTGGCAAATAATTTTGGTTACAACAACAACAACAACAACAACGGTTTTGAACAGCCAGAGCAATTGCATTTGTAATGAAGAGCCTTGCTAGTGATCACTTCACAACTGAAATAGATGGTTCCAGACGAAGATTGATCTCATCAGATTTAGAGGTCAGCAATCTAAAGGGTTTCGGTAGCTGTTTTCTAGGTGACAGAGAAACACCAGCCATTCTCTAGTCAGATATGGTACCTGGCAGTAGTAATAATTTTATTAGCTCTTCCTTCCCTGTTCCTTCCTCCCCCCACCAAATGTAATTATAATTGTTCAATGACAATAATGAATAATATTCATGGATGAGTCAGCAGCAAGTTAATTTTTTGTGCCTTACAAACTTAGTCGTTTTGAGCCATTAAATTTTTTCAGAGACAGAATCAGAAGTTATGGCCTTTTGCTACTTAAGGAGATTTTCTGGACACTCTTTTGGACTGAGAGAGAGAGGGAGAGAGAGATGCATCGCCATACAAGCTCATCACACTGAAACATACATTTTATTTCCCATATTAGTGTCTTGTATTATACATTTTATGCATAATTTTGGAGCTTTTTGTAGATGCCATATTAAGTTCCTTAGAAAATTACTATTTCAGTAAAGGCCTCTTTTTTTCTCTTCATCGGTATTGTCCAAAATACCTCATCCCAAGATGATGCATTGTGGGGAGCTGTCCTGTTTTGATGAGTTTTGTTGTATTTTGATTTAAAGACTTTTATATTTTTCAGTATTCGTTGTTGTTTATAAAATCATTTTCATTTAATGCAGTATAATTTCAATATGACTAAGAAGAGTATAGGATATATAAAAAGGCATATACCTTTTGGATTAGATAACATTTAAAGCTTATTTCAAATAAAGGAAAGTATGGTAGTATCAATTACACATTTTTATAAAATTTATTTACTCTTTCATAAAGGATTGATGAATCAGTTTTATGTACTTCAGAAATATATGGTAGGAAAAGGACCTCTGTTTAAACATTATTTTAACAGTTTAAAATAAAAGACTTTGCTTGTCCAGCTCTTCATGTGAACCCAAATTAGCATTCTGTGTTCATCTTGAGCTTAGATAGATTTGAAGCCTTTCATGTCTAAAACCGCATGATCAAGGGCAAAATCTTTTGCGAGCACTGGAATCTGGAGGGGGAAAGGGGGAAACAAGACATGCACACATGGCTTTATCACTGTGTGTTTTACTGCAGAGACCATGAAAAAAAAACTCCATTGTGTTTTATTTAATTAAAGCACACTGCCCCCTTTTGAATTTCTTTTTAAGAAAAAATAAATCCTTGCTCATTAAAGATGTAGAGACCTATGATATATGGTCTCTTGCCACAATGCTAGTTTTAACTATACTTTAAACAGCTTACAAATGACAGATCCTATATAAAATAATTTGATAGTCCCATAATTAATTCAATTGCAGGAACCTTGCCTTGGTAAGAATCATGTTTGAATATTATCCCTCATGAAATATTATTTTCTGATTAGCTTAGATTTTCACTAGCAGGCAATGTGTATGAGAATTACAGTACAACACAAATGCATAATTATTTTCGTTTCATCTATGTTTTCACATTTTTGAAATTATTTACTGAAATTTTGTATGAAGGAAAATCATCTACTCTGTGTATTAAATGCATCCATTCCAACTGACTATCTATCAAAAATTGCAGATACATTTAGCCTGATGTTAAACAAATCTGAACACGAACACTTTTAAAGTGAAATTTGTACTTGTGAATCATAATGTCCCTGTCCAATTCAGGTGAAATAGGACAGACAAAATTTAAAAAGCTAATAGCATGAAAGGCAAAGGTAGTGGAGAAGTGGAGAGAGGGAGAAAAACATGGAGAGAACAAAGATTACAACAAGGGAAGAGACTGCAAACTTACTATTTATATTATATTCATTGTGGGAAAAAAACCCTCAAAAGTCTATGTGTAAGTAATTCTGTAGAGATGCACATCTGAAGGAAATCAGGTCATCTATTTTAATATGTATCTGCAAAAAAAACCAAAACTAACAAAACAAAACAACTAAACTAAAAAAACAAAACTAACATTATGTAAAAACAAAGCTAACAAAAAGCATTGATAAGAATCAATCTGGAATATTTATATGTCAAGAATAAAATTCCTTGGCAAACTCACCAGAGCTACACCCAAAGGAAAAGAAGACCAGAAACTTATGATACTTCTGAGAACACAAAATATTTTCCAGGATATAAACTTTTGTTAACACTGTATTGCAGTGAAATTATTTTAAGCAATTATACAAAAATTTTAAAAGTCTTAATAATTTCTGATTTTTCTGCTACTATGTCAAATATTGAATTAAATTTATGTCAAAATTTCAAGGAGTTTTTGAGCAAATATGGAAAACAATCTCTGACTTGAAAAAAGCTACTGGGAGCTTAATCTTTTAATTTTTAGCTTTTTCTCATCATTTTCTCATACTATTTGTCAAGTGACCACAGTTGAGTTATGTAGCTATGTCTGCAGAAAGCTAATTTAGCATGACTGTCTAGCATGAAGTGAAAACAGACATTTTATTGCTTTCTGCAGTAAATAAACCAGAAACTGATCATAACATTGTTAATTGTCCAAAACTGAAACAGATTTCTATCTTCAATAAGATTAATTCTGAATATGCAATATCGCTGCTTTAATAAGATGATGAATTTCAAAAAGAAATTAATTAAAATAATCAACATACACTAACAGATATATAGAATTGAGAAAAATTTAGAAAAAAATTCATATTAATTATTATCAAAAAATAGGTCCCACAAAGTCACAAAAAATTTTGCAAGGATATGAATGTTTCAAGACAAATCAAAGGACTCCAACCAACACTCCGTTAGTGTCAGCATCCACAGTCACCATGACTTTTCCTTTACCACACCTGTTGACTGTAGAAGTTCCTCCCTAAGCCATGCTTTAAATGAGGAATTTTGTACAGTGTGCCTCATCAATCTGCTGAACTTCACAACACCTATGAACTTCACAGGGGTAATTTTTTATGGTAGCTATTTCATGGTGCTCATCTGGGCGTTTTGCCTTCTGAACTCCATATTTCAGGCAGGTCGGTGGACAGGGCGTCTATGTTCCTGCATGGTGTTCCAGCGGCTTCGGTGAAGATTGAAACAAGCTGAATGCCACCATGGGTCTGGTATAGGTCCACTCTAAATAGGAAAAATACTAAACTAGGATCATTGATAGATTTTGTGGCCTAGAACGTGCTAATTGAGAAATTTCCTACCTCCTTTCAGGCGTCTGAGATGTACAACTACCTCATATTTTCATAAGGAAAATACTTTAAAAAATAAAAACAAGATGAATTGGATAATCTGTTTTTTTGAGAGACTGTGATATTGAGAGACTTTGTCAGCATACACAACATTAATGGTAAAGTGTTTTTTGTGGGGATATCTAAGTGAAGACTAAAAGGAGGGAAAGCATGGCTAAGCACTGGTCATTCTTTAGCACAGAGTGGCAGTAAAACTTGAAACATTTGCACTATTTTATTGTGTAAAGCACTGGCTAGAAAAAGAAGCTCATAGAGACTGAAAATGGAAATACTTGAGAAGCTCTGAGATTAGATGCAAACCTCATCACAAGTCTAATATTGTTCATAAATCTTCCTTCCCCTAATCAGAAAAAAAAAAAAGGCAGATATTCAGGAGTGCTCCAGCCCAGGATGGAATTCACCTTCACTTCTCTGTTCATTACTTTTTATTCAACTCTTAGATGTGTGTGGCTCTGCATGTATCATTGTAAAAGTGATACATGTTACAGATGAGCATAACAGAATTTAGGTGTGTCGATTTATTATGCTAGTTTCAGTACTGCTTAGTAGCTGTGGTAAGATTAAGAGAGTGGGTAGAGTACTTTGCTGATTACTGCTATGCTTCTACCTGGTTAAACAGGCCATATTCCTTATTGCACAGTTTGAGCATCTTTTCTTTTAGTTTATTTGTCAAGATGCTAGTGGTAAACCCTCTTTGAATGAAAGCTGTATTAGATCAAGACTGACACTTCTATATTTTTGTCTTTGGAGTCTTGCCCTCGTTTCTCACATTTGATACATATACATGATTTTTTTGTCTCACAGCATCCACATCCATCTGTTGCAGTGGCATCATGCCCAGCATTCACAAATTGGTCAGATTGCTCACTATGATATAGCTTGTGATAATTCTAGATGAACAGTCTTTCAAACACTGGAATTCCTTCCTCTGAAAGACAAACTGAAGGATCAGTATTGTATGACTCATTGCAACAGGTTGCACCCATCAGCTTCACTGTGCCATAGACCAGCTGAAGAGAGAAGAAAGGGAGATGCAAGCTTCTTGGCCACTGTAACAGTGAAGGGAAAGTATCCTTTACTTGGAAAAGAGGTCCTACAATTCACATGAAGACTTAATTTTTCTATATGAGGAGAAGAATTACTGCAGACCTCATTTGTGATCCACATGTGTACAAATTGCAACTATCACTTACACCTCAGCGTCACCCTTCACCATAAAGGTAACTTTCTGGACGAGGCCACTACTAGTTTTAGAGATTTTGATATTTGGAGCTCCAAATTGTCAGCAGTATATGTCAACAAATAGTATTTGAGCAAGTAATAACTATCTTTATGTGTGTGTGATAACCCAGATGAATCACCAGCTGCAAGAGAGGAACACAACCATATGAAATTGGCAGAACTGTAAGTTATTTTACTATTTAAGATTACGTTTCTTTGGTTTTTAAAAATGTTGGGACTATAGGACTTGTCTCATCAGTAAAACTGAGTGCCATTTTGAACTCTAAGCTAATTTTAGAGATATTCAAAAAAGATTTTTTTTTAATTGCATCATTCAACTGAAAGACACACTAAGAACAATAGACATTGTTATTTTCATTTTATATTGTTTCCTTGTTAGTATTTTTCAAATATCTGTGTTGAAGTTACTATGTCTGTAAAAGCAACACAGGACTGTATTGATATATAGAAATATTGATTTTAGGGAAAGAAAGAAAGAAAGAACAATTTTGATTACCTTATCCAAGCTCTTGTGTAACACAAGAGTAAATGATTCATGTTTCAAGAAGTGCTTGAAGTTTCACTTGAAGCAAATCCTGCCCTTTCAGTTTATAAAACCTATGAAATTCTAATGGATCTAGATTTCTGTACCAGTTATGTATTGACATGTGAAAAGACGGGAAATAAGCTTTTGAGAGCTCCTGCACAGTGAAGAAAGAAATAAATCAATTGTAAAAAATTACTCGAGTGAAAATGGCATGCAAACCCAAAAAACTTACATAGGGCTGTAAATGGAGCAGATTTTTTTCTTGCAAAAGCAGATGTAATACAAACATTCAGAAGGCCCCTAGCTTCAGTAATTAAGGAAAGGGGAATGTGAACAAAAATTTGCAGGACCAAGACATAGACTTCTCAACTCCTTGCCTAAAATATTATATCTACATAAGGGATTTTAACTTCCAGTGACTGAGTTGATAGGGCAATATTATTTAAATATGGCAGCAAATATATTTTTTAATCTGATACATAACTGTATGAGGATTTTTAATTATACTAACATGAATTTATTAGATAACCAATACAGCCTGCTAAAGAACTTGTGCGCATTTAATCCCAGGCAGAATCTGGCCTCAAACTGAAAGCTTTTATGCAAACCAGTCAAAATTAGTCACAGTTTTGTCCTCTTAGTCAAAATTAAATTCTGGTTTAATGTTTCATTATAATCTATAATTCTAGATTTACTACTACATATTTCATGATCCCAGAAAAGTTGGGATTTTAAGAGTTGTCTTTGTATTTTGGACAGACACAATTCTCATGTATTTCTATAACTAAATATACATTTAGCAGATTCATAAAAATTGTCCTGTCTTCTGAAAGAATATAGCTTAAAGGATATTGAAGGATCTATTCTGTCTCTAGGCAATGTCTAACTTTAGGCAATAATCTTTCTCCTCTTATAATTCATTGGTTTATGCTTTATTTTTCTTTAAAAAATATTAAAGGGATGTATTTTAAACATTCACTGCAAAGTTCTTTTGTACCTTTATAAGAATTTGCTTTTCTAATGTTATATCTTCCATGTAGTAGACTTCTTCAGAGTACTAAAATCCAAAGCCGTTACAATGGCTTCAATGTCTTAGACTGAAAACTGAAAATAAAATAAATTAGTAGGGACATGGAGACAGAGAAGGAGAAAAGATTCTGTAATGAACTGCTCATGACAAATGAAATTGCTATTTAAAAATATTTCTATTATCCTGACTCAAATTACTAATGGCTCACTCAAAAAATATTTCAGCACATTCATGCGTTCGACCTTCACTGGTCATACCAAAGAGTTTGCAGAAGCCAGGTCTCTCAATCTACTCTTCTATGTCTGCTGTGGTGACTCATCTATTCAGAATACACCATGCTAGCGTTCCACTGTTGGTGCAGAGATACGCGAGGTCCTCAGAATAACCTCTCTTCCCTCTGAGCTCTGATAATGCCCATCATGAGGGAAGGTGGAAAAGATGCATTGCTTTTTTGAGAAAATGATTTATTGTGAATGCCAGAATAGTGGAAGTTTCAGAAAATCTGTGATTCACCCAGAGACATAAAACAAAATAAAGCTTCTGTTCAAGGGAGAAATATCATAGACACATACACATGCTCGGCTTTACACATTCAAATAGCTCTTAAAAAGTGATGGGTTCAACTGTATTTTGATAAGACTGAAAATACAGTACAGACTATGCCTCTGGAGACAGTTTTTCCATAGGTGAAATCCTGAACTATCTCAATTTTTTAAAGATACTGCTTTATTATGCTGGTGCTCCTGGAACTTCTGAAAGATATTGTTAACTCCTTGAGACAAAAAAAAAAAAAAAAAGAAAAAAAAAAACAACCACACCACCAAACAGCCAGTATCAAAAAAAAAAAAAAAAAAAGAGCTAAGAGCTAAAAATACACATTCATAGATCCATTGGTAAGGATAACATAATTCCCATCTCATATATCATTTCAGGATACAAAAAAATCAAGCAGACTTTTTGACGTTTTTCAATTCTACCCTAAAAAGCGCTGTTAGGATTTTTAAAAATTTATTTAAACTTGAAATAATTTTCTTCCACTTGATTTCACTCCAAAGCATTGCTACTACAGTCAGAACTTTAAAAGCAGGGTGACAAATGAAAGTATCTGGGGGACTCTTTGGCATTTCCTTACATTGTTGCATTAGAGAAGGTGCATCTCAAATCAGCCTTAAAAAGAGCTTGGTCTATAATGCAATAAGGTTTGCTTCATTTTGTTTTTTAATTATGAGAGAGCTAAAATGATCTGTAATGAAAATTGCCACCATCCTCTTTCTAGAGCACATTAAGTTTCTATAACACCTTGCAAAGACAATGCTTCTTATTTTTCCCTGCTGCTGTTAAAAAGTCCATTCATTTGGGCTGGCATAAGCCTTTATTATATTTCTCCCTTCATCTCCCTTCAGTTAATAAAACCATAGGTGGTAATTCACAGTGTTTGTGTCCCATTTCTGTGTACAATACGTGTGTAACTGAAGTGGTGGAAGGAATAATCAATGGACATTAACTATGTTAAACAAGAAGCATTGTATCCGCAAGCATGAACCGCGGATTCCCACAGAAATTCTCTAAATCAAGTGTTGAGTAGATTTTTGTCTTCCTGGCTATTTTGTTATCTCTGTTGTAAGACCCTAGGTTTTTTTGGCAGTTCTGAACAGATATTGTGATAGACACCATGGTAAACAGCTCTCTTATTGTATTTTGTACTAGGATATTGAACATTTTCCTGAGCAAAGTGCAATGTGATGCCAAGTATTTCCATCCCCTGCAGCTTCTTACAAAGGGAACCAGTCCACAGCTTGCTAATAGAGATGGAGGAGCTCTTCCTTGTAAGCTTTCAAAATAATCCATTTTAAAAGACTGTTTCAGCATAATAAATGCTTGGTGACTTGAAATCCCAGTGGGTTTTGAAGAAACAAATACTGTACTGTAAATGCCGAATCTGTACAATTTGAGCTCTGCACTTGAGGTACTGTAGACCTGTCCTTGTGCTGATAATAACAGCTTTTTCAGGAACAAAAGAAACAATCTATAGTTACAAATAAGGAACCGGAACTAGCTCTGAGTTAATACTTTATACGTACCACACTTTCTACCATTGTAATGACTGGACATATCAAACGTATCCATTCCATTGATACAGATGTATGATGCATAACAGAGCAAAAAGAAACGTGAATTAAAGAAACATTGTGTTTGTACCAAGCTTATGCTGTTTAAGTATTGAAACCATGGTTGAAGTTTAATGGCTCTGTGTGAGGCTCTGATTTTTTTTTTTTCCTCTCTCTTTGTTAGGTTAATTCAACTTCAATAAAAAGTCTTTTCTGTCCTGCTACCAAATACCTCCAAATGTACAGCAAGGGAAACTGGCATTTCAAATTAAAGGAAACAGTGAACCAAAACAAGAACACAATAAAAGAAAGAGCAGGGTGATACATGTAAATGATGTACTCACTGGGAACTAACAGTGGTAGCTTGCAATGAAGGGATTTAGCTCTCTGTTAATTCAACTGATAGGGAGACTGGTGTTTTTGGGAAGAGTCTTGGCCAGATTCCTTAAGCATACAAAAGCGTTAGTGGTTACATCATCGAGGGTGGGGGAGGTGGGGGGCTTTGGGATTTTAAAAAAATATGTTACTGTAGTTAGTCTGGTAAAAAAGAGAAATAAGTCACTTTAATATGATAGAGATACTCAATCTCATTGAAATTAAAGTTCTAACAATAAGAATAATCTATCAATTGATAATCAAAGTATTTTCAGTTTAGGAGAATAAAGGGTAAAACTACCTCTCTGTAATTCTTCTACAGATTTTTGTACAGTTCATTTAGGAGTCCAACAGCAAAGATTTAGGGTACAAAGTCTAATCATGGGGGAATGTATTTGCTGGCCTGCTTACTGCATGGGAGTTTCTTCTGCATAGTAACTGCCTATGGTACCATGCTGGAGAGGGATTAAGATGTTTTATATTCTGTGTGTGCATTGGAGAGGATGTGTTTTACCTAATCTTGTTTAGCCACCATGCAGACAGCTTTGAGGATTTTTTTTTTTTAATCCCAGTATCCTTTAAAACCTGCAGATCTTTGGAAAGGGGAGGTATTTCCATTTCTTTCATTTGCTATTCAAAAGTGCAGAACTTGGCCTTTAACTTGAGGAGCAAAGAGGAAAATACTAAGCATGGCGCCCCTGCCTACGAGCTTGGTACTTGTTAAATATTTTGGTCAATTAAATGTAAGTGGGAAAGATTAAACTGCTCTCAGAAATTTGTCTTCACTTTTTTGTATGAAAGCAAAATAACATGTTCTCAAATTCTTTGATGCTAATTGAATAAAATATAGGTCTATACATCCCTTGTCCTTGAAAGTGTAGCAGGTGTTCATTTCTTTGTCTTCAAACAGCCACGTCTGGTTTCTTTTTCAAAGTAGTGTTTCAGCGTTGAAGGACTGACTGCTGCCTTTTTTTGCAAGGTGTTGTGTGCATATAGAGGTAGAAAGACAGGGAAGGAAGAAAGCAAAATGATCACCTGGATGGATGGGATTATTTTTGAAAGAGGAAATCTGTTGCCGGCATCTGAGATCTTGTAAAAATCTTCAAATGCACCACAACTATTTGAGCAAGGGAAGGATTGCATGCATGCCCAAGGGATTTGCAGGGATTGAGAGATATCAAGGTAGCAAGTTAAAGAACTTGAAAGTTTGGAAGGGTGTTAGAGGGCTACAGATGCCCTAAAACAATGTGATTATTAGAAAGCAACTAGCATGTTTCTTGTCTCTGCTAGGTTGCTACTACCCCAGTAGCTTTTTTATTATTCTCACGCCAATTCTTACATTTTAAATCCTTCCCTGGGACCTGGTTCTGCACTTTTGTTGCCCTCAAATCCCTCACAAAAGGTGCTGCCAGTAATTTTCTGTGACACATGCACCTACATGCATGTGACAACATATAATCATAGTGAAAATAATAATATTTTTAGTCCCAGGGTTTTAATGTTACAGACAAATGACCAGGGTTCTAAATGAAAAGACTAGGCCACCAACTACTCCTTAATGTGATCTAGGGTACATGGACAGTCTGGTAAAAAATGATAGATATGAAATGCTACTGGACATGAGAGATTACAGTGTTAGAAGAAAAGAGAATTTATAGATGGCTGGATTTCATGGGTTATAGGCACTTAAATGAGAAATGGCACAAACCCAAAGAAAACCAAATGATGTGGCTGGGGACTTGCCAGGTAGTAGAATCATTCAATTCCAACATCCCAACTGTAGGAACCCCCCCACGCATAAGACCAGGATTACCTAGGTAAGAGTATCAAAACTTAGAGGATGAATGTAGCCAAACTGGGATCAACAGGGAAAAGATATTTAGTGGTAGATTTTTTTGGATAAGATTGAGTGAAGAAAGGTAGGTTGGAGGGAAGTGAAGAGGAAGATCAGGTAGAAGAAAAAAAAGGATAATAAAGCATATCATAAGTTTCATTGACTCTATTTAAGATGGCTTGTCAGCAAATGTGAACTCACTGGAGAATGTTTATATACTAGAGATATTAATATAACAGTTACAAAAAAATTTTGGCAAGCAGTCTTTTGTTTTTTAGCTGGGTACTAGATTAGAGTTACAAAAGTGAATTAAAGACCTCACCCCATGTACATAGTCCTGAAGTTTGTAACTTCTCACCAATTTTGTTTCTGTCTTAGCAGATACAGATTGGAGGCCCAACTGTTACTCTAGTTTGAGTAAGGTTTACTTCATCTGAGAGAGTACAGTTGAAACTCTGCTAAACTGTTGATTTATTTCATGAAAATTCATTCATTATGAAGCTGTTCACCTCTACCTTTTATCTAAACATTGAAAAATATAAACTTTTGAAAGAGATCAATTCAAACAACAAAAATCTATTCAACAGGAATTAGTGAGATCCCAGGTAAATGAAGGCTGACATAGTGCTGTACAGTTACAGTAAGGAAGTTGCATTGTATGCTAGTAAAATTGTGAAAAACTTATTTAGGGGAAGAGCAGTATGAGGGAATGAAGAGGGAAAGCCACAAGCAAGATTAACAATGTCATAGAGGAGGACTATAAGTTCTTCAGTTTCAGAAATAAACACATACTAAAAGGGTATGTTTGGTCTAGAAAACAATTACTAGATCAGTAAATCCAGTTCTACAGCCTAACAGTCCTATCCTAATTTCACTCTCATAATGGGTTTAAGCTCAATATCTTTACAAAGGAGACTTTCACTTTTATGCCGGTTGTGGGTGGTCAAACATTGAATTAGAATGTCAGGAGAGATTGTGGTGTATTTTTTCTTCAAGATGTTGAAAACCCAGCTGGACATGGTTCCCAGCAATCAGCTCAAGCTGACCTCAATTTGAGTGGGGGGGTTGGATTGTGTGGTCCCAAAAGTTCTCTTCCAACATCAATAATTCTTTGATTAAAATTTGTTGTACTCTTTTGTCCTCATTATTCCCACCATCCCAGAGCAGTACAAACTCAGATGACTTGATGGCTGTGGCTGCTTTTCTGAAATAATGCTCAAGAGTCTACTTTTTTTTTGAGCTGTGTCAATGGAAAGCAAGAACATCCCTCAGTAGATTGTTTTGATATGTTAACAAACTAAACTCTTGTAACTTCCTGTCATACACCATGCACAGTACTAGCTTCATCGTGTGTGCGTCTCTCCTCACTTTTAATTCCTCTTTCCTACAAATGAATATAAAGTCTACTAGCTCAGGAATGCAGTAATTCTGCAAATTGTGGGTCATCTGTCAGGGATTCTAAAGTTAGGGCATCTCTCCATTAAGAAAATGAGTCTAAGAAGTAATGATAGAGGTATAATCCCAGCTCTTAAGAAAAGAAAATATTTGAACACCTATTTTCATGATAAGAAAAACAAGATTCTCTTGCTAGAAGACCAAACCTGCCTCAGAAATATGTCATGATAATTACAACAAAGGATGTCAGACAAAATAGTGAAAAATTCAAAGAATATGAAACATACAACAACTAAGTAGGAAAAAGATCAAAATTATTATCATTGTATGATATTGTGAACGAAATCATAAGACAGAATATTACTTTAAGGAAGCAAAAGGAGGAGAATTTGATCCCGATACGTATTAAGGTCAAAGGTAGTGAGAACAACTAGAGAAAATGGCCTCAAATTGAGACAGGGGAGACTCAGATTAGATTAGAAAAACATTTTTTCCTTTTACAGTGGTCAGGTATTGGAAAAAGGTACTCAGGAAGGTTGTGGAGTTACCATCCCTGAAGGTGTTTAAAAGGCACCTGGACCCTGTGCTGGCTGATGTGATTTACTGGTTACAGGGCCAGTGTTGGGTTGATGGTTGAGCTGGGTGATCTTAAAGGCCTCTTCCAACCTTGAATATTCTATGATTCTATGAAATTTTTTGCAAACTGCTATTCTGTGATGCTGTTTAAAATCACTTCCTCCTAAATATTCCAAAATGGGCTGTAGGCAATTCCTTTGTTATCCATCAAGAACAAATTAGGCAGGACCTAAGAACTGTGGGAATGAATTAGCATAAATTTTTTTATTGATTTGACTTTTATTTCTGTAAAGTCCTATCTACATTTAAAACATTTCTCACCCACCCCAGTTTCCATCCTGCAAGTTTGAAGGATTTAACCTGATAGAAATACAATGAGTCGAAATATCCAGGAGAGATAACTACAAAGTACAGAAGAAAAGGAAAAACACTGATTGAAAAACACTGAACTACATGCAGTGTGCTGAGAAACCTCTTTTCAACATCTATATCTCAAATATGAAGGAGTCTTCCAGAACATCTACACAAGGTGAGGGGATTGTAGCTAAGCTTGCCTTATTCAGAAATAAGCTTTTCTTTTCTTCTTATGTTGTCCTAAGATGTTGATACCAAAGTGCTAAACTATTAAGGAGAAAGGAAAGTAGACAGGATGTTGCCCTGCAGAGAAAAAGGAAATACAGAGTATAGGTTCTGCCTGGCATACATGTAAAAAAGTTGGGGTCCTGGCAGGCAAGTATACAAAACACAGTATGATTTTCTAATTGTATTTTTTTGAAAATTAATTCCTCAGGGACAGCTTGTGCCTTGGCTTCCACTGTAGCTTGTGGCATCTTGATGAAGAAAGAAAGGAGATGTAAATATAGTGGCAGTATTTCTCACCCACTTCCACAGAAGGAAGGGTGTAGATAAAGGAATTTTTGTATCTCAATAAAGTTACACAATAATAAATATGCTTTTTCAGCACTTTAAAGGCCTGAATCTCCATGGGTCAACAGGTCAATAGCATGAACAATACTATTGCATTCATATATGGTGAAATGGAAATCACCTTTCTTCCTCCTGTAAAAAAAAGAAATAAGTTCAAGAAGAAATAAATTCAAGAAATAAATTCAAAGAAAAAGTACTGCCCAAGATACGTGAGATTTAGAAAATACTTAGAAAAAAGTTAAGATAGTATATAAATCTGAGATTATTTCTTCCTCAGTCTACTTGAATAATGGTGAATAGCTCAAAGGAAAAGCAGAAATTCTTTAGATCAAAATCAATGGAGGACATTTTGGCTACTCAAGAACAACTCAGTAAGTAGATAGATTCTGACAGTGGTTAAAAAAAAGAGATTTACCTTGCATGCATTGGCTTTTATTCACCTGGTACTCCTGGACATAACTGTACGTTTAAATCCACTCATATTTTTTTCCTTCCGTCACAAGGGTGTTTCCAGGCTTTAGGAAATGTTAGGCTGCACACATTTCTGGACTAGCAGGTCTTTCTGACATCCTCTAAGAACACATGCATCACCACATTCACCAGACAAATATAATTACATACTTACGGTGATGAAAATAACATCAGCCCTTGGCCTGAATAGGATAAAATCCTGAAGGGTGTTGTTCTGGCAGATCTGTATGAGAACCCTGAGTAATTTTCCATCAAAATATGTGAAATACAAAGAGCGTGGTAATGTTACTAGAAATGCCATAGTCTTTTCCACAAGAGCTGTCCATTAGTCAGTCACAGTTTAACCTTTCAGCTATTCACCAAGTCAAGGAAAAAAATAGAATGTGCTCCAGGAGCTTCAATGATCAACTGCACTTCAATGGTTTGAGCTATTTCTTGGACATGATGAAATGAAATTCTGGCTACACTGGGAAAATAGTTAAATTTGCATGCTGCAGTAAAAGATCTTCATTATTGTGTGCAAATGACCTCACTGTATATCCCTATCATAACATAATGTTCATTAGCTACTGTAAGTCCAGTTCAGAGCTAGCTCACGTCATATGCCACAAAGAAATGTAGGGGATATGTCCTTGTGAGGCTATATGGCAGAGAATTACTCCATCAGGGAAGTACAATTAAGAATTTAATTTTTTAATTTTAAAACATGCAAAAATATTTTCAGATTATTTAAATAAATAATAAGAAAGTT
This sequence comes from Trochalopteron elliotii, assembly GCA_024734555.1. Classification (NCBI taxonomy): domain Eukaryota; kingdom Metazoa; phylum Chordata; class Aves; order Passeriformes; family Leiothrichidae; genus Trochalopteron; species Trochalopteron elliotii. Next base: position 7,546,045 of record JANPWX010000038.1, read on the forward strand.
GAGAATATTTTCTCAAGAAAAGTAGTAGCGATTGCACTTACATCCTATTTCTGCAGTCAGTGGTTTATGGGAGATCTGCCGCACCTTTGTGAAGGTCTAGAAATTCAAATGAGATCAAGCAGAACTTTAGGGCAAGGCCTTTAAGCAATGTATCAGAAGGAAAGCAGCTACAATCTGTGATAATGATTTACTAGTCTTCTGGCATTTCGTTCCAAAATTATTACCTATTTCTTCAGTTATTTGTTGCAGTGCTAATCAAGTGTGATACATTTTTTTTTAAATAAATACATTAACCTGAATGTGAAAAAAATGAAAGTACAAGAAGTATAACTCTGGGAGAACCTGAGGTTTATATATTTATAAGGTGCATGCAATTTCAGTGTGACCCAAACGTAGGTAATTCAAATATAATTCCAGTTTTGAATTTTTTTTTTTATTATTTGCTTGCTGCTTGTCACATTTCTTAAGAGTACATATTTTGCATACTAATTATTTTGATCTTTTTATTCCATTGCAAAGTTTATATCAAACAACAAGGTACTGGAACATCCCTAGCACTGCAATTCAAGCTTCTATAGATGTCAACCAGTATTTCACAGCCATAAAAATGAAAGCAATTTTTCACCAAAAATAATGTTATCAAATAGTTAGGGTCCCAGTTCCATCCAATTCCTCTTGTCCAAGTGTATTCTATATACATACATACATACATATATACACAAGGAAATGAGTTTTTTCCCGTGATTTTTGAATATGTTACCTAAGAATTTCTTCCCTGAATTCTTTCTGGGTTTGAGAATAATGGAAAGATGTAGATAATGAAATAATCTGCTGCATCAGTTGGTTCTGATGAAAAATGATATTAAACTCAATGTCACTGTTCCCTCTGTTTAAAGTGGTCCTGAAAGCAGGAGTGAGATTCAGCACCAAGGAGAATTTGCAGGTTTTGAATTATGCAGTATGTTTCCAGTAAAGTCATTGTTGCTGTTTTGGTGAGATCTGCAACAATTTGAGATTTTATCTTTCAGTCTCGCTGGAAACTCTGTCTTCAGAGTTTCAACTTCTTTTAATCCCTATGTCCACTAATGTTGACCCATTCACATCCATTCTGTTAAACTCTTATTCCAAATCCATCAAGGCAGACACTCTGTACAGACCCACAAACACTCCCTGGGATAAAAGTTATCTGATCATTGCTCCTGAAAGCACATTCTCCTCCAGCATGCACCTTATTTCATCTCATCTCAAAAGCTCTAAACCTCTTGGAATACCTGAGTTCTTCCAGCAGGGCAAGTATCTGGATGGAAGCAAAATGCAGGGGCAAAGCATTCTGCAGGCAGAGTGGGTGCAGGTGGGATACTAATGCATCCTGGCACCAAAGATGCCTATAGGTAATAAAAAAAGGCAGAGCAATAAGAAAAATGAGCCTTATCTTCAGTGTGAAGTGTCTCCAGAACATAAGGGTTGCTGCTTAAGGGCTGCTTTTGACCTAGTTTGAACTGCAATTGAAGCACTTGCTGCACTATGAACAAATGACTGCTAAGATGAGGTCTGGAGAACAGAAATAGGCTGAAACTAATATCCAATGGCACTACTTTTTCTAAAAGGGTATTAAATTCTCCTTTCTTTAGGAAGCTGATATTGCACTGAGTGGTACAGTATTAGCTTTTACAACAACAGTGGGCAGTATCCTGACAAATGGAGGTGTATTTCCAGGTCCAAAAGCCCAGAAGGACCAAAGCCTGCACTTAACCCCACAAATATTTTCACCCTTTCTTCTGTACACCATTGGATAATCTCTCTTGAATTGCATGCTGTGGAGGTGGGATAGTTCCTGGAAAGTGTGATTATCATTATGTAGCCTCATATGTCTTAAAACTGTGCTGGATTTTTGAACAGAGAGGTCAGTAGACTAGACTAGACTAGACTAGACTAGACTAGACTAGACTAGACTAGACTAGACTAGACTAGAATAGAATAGAATAGAATAGAATAGAATAGAATAGAATAGAATAGAATAGAATATTTTGGCTGTAATACAATAATCAGATAGTACAACTGCCTGACCAATTCAGTACTGACCAAGTTAAAGTATGTTGTTAAGGACATTGTCCAAATGCGTCTTAACACTGAGAGGCTTGGGACATCAATGATCTCTCCAGGAAGCCTCTTTGACCACTCTCTTGGTAAAGAAATGCTTCCTAATGTCCAGCCTAGACCTCCCCTGGTAGAGCTTTGAACTATTCCCATATGTCTAATCACTGAATACAGAGAATAACCAGTAGAAGAGACAACTTCTTGCCTTTCAGAAAAAGACATTTGATGTAGACACATCACTGTATATTCAGGACACCTTGAATCCCCTTAAAATAATTTATTATAGAACATAGAGTGGAACGTGTGGTGATATGCAGTAACAGTAATAGATCTATCCACCTCACACTGACTATGTTATTAGCTTGGAGCCTATCTAATATGCCTTTAAAAGCTTCTCCTTCAGAGCTGGAGGTAGGTGGTATCTATGGATGTAGGTGGTCACTGGGTTATGGTTGTCACAGACAACATTTCTTTTAGTTCATTTTAAAAATGAGTAATGACCTGTAGTTGATGGAACAACTCAATGAAGAAGTGTTTTTATTGCCCTGAATGTATTGTTAAACTTGATATCTTTGAAGTCTTTTTTCTATTCTCTGATTTGTGAATAAGAGAAAAATTTATTTCACAGTCTTGCCAGTCTTGGCAGAGCAGTAATAGCCTTTTTTCTCAGTTATCAACAGACAGTAGTCCACTTAGCTTATTTGCATTGGACACCAATAGCACTCATATATATATATGTATAGATATATATACACAGGCACAGTTAATGTTATATAGAGAAACTAATTTATACAGCCTGGATTGCTTTGGCTTCCCTAGCAAATAATTCTGAGTTGATATTTAATACTTTATAACATTGACTGAGAGCTGGATATTAACAAGGCACTTTGTTATTCCAGATAGGTTTTGCTGAAACTTTGCTTTACAATATCTAAAGGCTTCAGGTATCCTTGTATCATACAGACTGTAATTATTACCAAAATAATCAGATCCTCACATGGTTACTCAGTTTTTATTTTAGTGCTTTCTCAAAAACTCACTAGCCTGCTGTTCTGGTTTTGACAGGGATAGAGTTAATTTTCTTCCTAGAAGCTGGTACAGAGCTGAGTTTTCGTTTAGTATGAGAAAAATATTGGTTGCACAGTAATGGTTTAGTTCTTGCTCAGCAGTGCTTACCTAAAGTCAAGGACTTTCCAGTGTCCCATGCTCTCAGAGTGAGGAGGTGCACAAAAACCTAGGAGGGAGCATGGCCAGGACAGCTGACCTGCACTGGGCAAAGGGATATTGCCAGTATATAAACTTGGGGAAGTTGTTCAGGAGGAGATGATCCTTGTTTGAGAATGAGCTAATCATCAGTCAGCAAGTGGTAAGCAACTGCACTGTGCATCACTTTTTTCTCTTGGGTTTCATCTCTCTCTCCTCCTTTTTCTTTTTTTTTTTCCTTCTCTTTTTTTTTTTTTTTTTTTTAGTTTATTATTATATTTTACTTTGTTTCAATTATTTAACTTCTTATCTCAACCCACAAGTTATATTTCCTGTCTCACCAGGAGCAGGGAGAGAGCAGGCAGCTGTGCAGTACTTAGGTGCTGGCTGAGGTTAAACCACAACACATGCACACAGAAATGAAATCAATGGAAAAACTGCAGCTGAGATTTACAGGACTCTTAGGAGCTAGCACTCTTCAAAGGACAAATCTGGGATACTGCTGTGTTTCACCATCCAATGCACTGTGGCATTGCAACCCGCTATCAAGATGCTACAATTACATGTCAGCATGCTATGCCAGAGAGTGAGATATAACTATGCTGACCCATCTCTTGCTAAGTTTAGAGGCTTCTCAGTTGTCTGCAGCCCTTGCTGCTTCAGTAGACAAGTCTACTCCAGTGAAATTGGATCACTTGAAATAGGTAGCAGCAGCCTAAAATTTCTAAGACTTGAACAAATCTGTTGCCAATGCACTACTGGATGCATCAATTCTGCTTTTTTTTTTTTTTTTTTTTTAAGTCACTTACTCAATGCTAGGTTTGGATGAATAGATGTGGAAGACCTCTATCTTTGGAAAGATGTCTTTTGAGTCAAAGTTCTCTAGGTAATAGAGTCCTAGTAATAGAGTCCTACCAGGAGGCCTCTACACAGTTTTGTTGTAAACTACTGAAAAGTAGTCTACAAACTACTGAAATGTAATTCACAAATTCATCAGAAAGATTTAAAAAAAGAAGGCTGGAGGATCAAGAATCAATCCCGGCATACTCAATTCTCCAACTTCTTAAACAGTTTCTGTCTAAAACAACAGTAGACCAGCCTTCACATTCCATATATAAAAAGGGTCTCATGACTGTGTTCTCTGACAATGTTTTTGATTGCTACAGCCTGATGATTTCAGGCTTGCAGTTGTTGAGAAAATTGGACATTCCAGAACATTTTCTGCAAACTAGTAAGCTCTGAGGGCTGAAACTGGGAACCACAGACCAAGTCTGGACTGCTCATTGATGAAAAGGTATTGTGCTGGATTCCTTTTCCCTTCCCTTCCCAAAAGCTCATGAAGCACATACATCATAGTACATTCAGTTGTTTCTTCAAATAAAAGGAAAACTGAAGTACCATAGCAATAGGCAGTGTGGATTTGAAATTATTTAATAACAAGACAATTTATCAGATAATATAATTATATGTTTTTAAAGAAGTGAACATATAATATTTAAAATTTTATAGATTCAGCTTTTATGCTGATAAATACAACTATAAATAAATAATAAATTTACTTAGAGATTTTTAAATTTCTCTATAGGAATCATATCCAAACAGAACTACTATCTGATATAAATCTGGGGTAACTGCATTAACTACTTTTACCTTTAAAGAAACATTGCATAGGGAGTGAGAGTTCAGAGTCCACGCATATCTGTAACTGGGCTATAGTTGGTGTAGCTGTAAGGCATATTCAGAGCTTTAAAGACCCTCCTCTGCTTATGGCTTAAATCATGTACATGGACGAAGAAGGACAATCTGTGTATTTTTGTCAAATAGGCCACCTCTGTCTTTTACTTCACTCGTATCCTAAAGCTCAGCAAGTCCTCAAATTCCTTGTTTAATTGAGTGCTCTGTACCATATGCTCACAAGTCAGTTTCACTCAGAAAAGTGACCAATATTATAGAAATGATAAATGGCTAGAAAGCTCTCAATGAAGATAATTTATCTTTTCAGTTGCTAAGAAGAGACTTTTCAGAAGATACATTTCCAAGGTACACATTTGCACTTTGAAATTTGTTATGCCCATCTCTATTAAGACGGGGGTTTTTTATTGTTTTCTCCACTGTTTTTAGAAATTTTACATAACTAAGTCAAATGTGAGGATTCTGCCAAATAATGACAGGCCCCAAAATGTATTTTGTTGCATAAAAATATGTCTACTTTAAAATACTGTATTTCATTATTTCAGTAAGAAGATGACACAGATGTTTCTAAGAGCTTGCAAGTGAAGATTCAGAGCAATTCAGATTTAAAATTGAGACATAAACTTCTTAAGATAAATAATTCAAACAGAATTTCCAAAATTTTCTTCTTGAAATTAGACATATAATAAAAAGGGATTCCTGTGTAGATGATAAGTTATACTCACATTATCAAATACTCTTTTGTCACTTCATACACTGTTTTACTTAAGTTAAATAACTTCAGTTGTATTTAATAACATTTTCTTGTATAAGAACATTTTCATTAAATACATTATGATCAAATAAATGCTTCCACTCTTTTTTGCTTTTTAGTACAAGTTTCTCTTTATCAGATTTACAGGACACTGTACAGTCACTGTAATACTCCAAAGGCATGCAAATCTTCTTTCATAGAGATACATGGTACTGAGGAAAAAAAAGTAATTAAATCAACATGGAATTGGACATAGAGCAGGATTAAATTTTTAAAAAACAAACCAAGTACAAATAAATCTGAAACTCTTTATCTCTTCCTTTTCATATTAGCCAAACCATGCTTCATAATAAACACAGTTTATATAAGGCACACTATGCAAATTCCCATGCTCCCCAGAACCACTGCAGAGAAAGTGTCCTGTGGTTTTCTTCCCATAAACAATTATAAGGCTTTATGTCCTGTGACATTTGTCTCCTATTCCTTCTATCGTCGACGTGCTGTTGAGTGCTCCAAAAGTCTTTTCTGTTACTAGCACAGGCCTCTAAAAGACCTTGTAGGACTAGGATCTGAGCTATGACTGAGGCTTTTTACAGACTTGCAAGTAGAGGGAGAAGGGGAAGCAGCAAGTAGTTGGGGTTGGCAAGGCAGTTACTTGGTTCTGAGAACTGCAAACCCTGTTTCCTGCCATTATTTATTTCACCTAATTATTCAAACATACCAAGACGCAATCCAAGCAATCATAACTAATCAGGAGTATCTACATACTTTTCTTAAAAATACAGTTACTCCCTCAAGCACTTTTGAATTAGGTGGCTTAAGTTTTAAAAAACCTTGAGCAAAATCATGTAAATCTGCTTTTTGTGATGGACGTGTCTTTACAAGAGCCTTGCTGCAGAGAAACAATATGCCCTTATAAAAAAAGGTTCTTGAAAATCAAAATCACTTTGCTAAAGTATGTAGACATAAAAAAAAAGGTCTGTGGATTTGGTATGATAAAAAGTACCTTTCTTTTTTCCATATAACTTTTGCTGAAAATCATCAGAAAACTGAAGAATTCCTTTTCTGTTAATAATCACAATACTAATTACAACTCAAATTTAAAAAGGGAACAAGAACCAGAAAAACATTTCCTGAGAACTTAAAACCTGGTATTCCGTCAAGTACCGTTACTTGAATATGATAAGCGCCTTTGTTTCACCAGTCCTGTGGCTCATCTCTTTTAAGAAGGTATAGTGGCTCCCTTCTGTGATCTCAGTAGCTTCAGGTTTCCTTTGCAGAACAAGGAAGAAAGGTTCCTGATTATCATTCTATGCGTTCCTGGCCAAAGTGCCAAACCTGCTAAGAACATAGAACAACTTTACGTGACATTTGCACTGATATTTTACGTGATATTTGATCCTTCAATCCGTTTCTAGGTAAGCACTGAAGAAACAAATCCTTGGCTTGCTTTGTTTTTTATTCCAAGAAAGCAACAGTCTCCTAAGCCGCTCTTACAGACTTTTTATCTTCACTGTGTTAATCTGTGTGTAACTTCCTCAGGTATCACTGGAGGTCTGACACAATATAACTATTTTTAGTCACACTGTAAAGCCTTCTTAGTGTTCAGCATATCTGGATGTGAAAGCATAATCCAACAAATGCACTATATGGAGTATCAATGTGGACTTTGCACAGCAAATACTGGACTTCGAAACGTTGACATTTCTGTACGTGTCAAGTAGGCACCCTTCTTGATTACACGCAGATTCCTAAAATAAACTAGAAATCATTTCTCATGGGCAGTTAAGCAAGGGATTCAACATAATGTGTCTAAATCTATATTGCCTGAAGGAGAGCTCCAGATGAGCACTTCAAGCCCAGCCACCAGATTAACCCTAAAATAACTCAGGTCCTTCCATGCTCAGTATCTCAATCCCTTCGTGCAGGACCTAATCCACTACCTTCAAGACAATTTTGTATGCAGGATGATTTGAACCACCAGGTGAAATGTTCTATTCTATATTCTGACTTGATGAATAAGACACTAATTCACATTCACCAGGGACATATGCTGATACCCAGCAGCAGAAATACACAGGAATCTGTCTGGTGAGACACAAATGTATCTTTTATTTGTTCTGGGGGAATATACCAGAATGTTGGAGTAATAAAGGCTGTTTCTTGGTATTCTGGTCAATATACTTGGTTGCATGAAAATCAGTGAGTGTGTCACCCAGTGCCATGATGCTGAAAGACTAACAGAGATTTTTGTTGGGTTTTTAATTGTGATTAACCTCGCTGTTGTGCTCAGGTCATGCAGAAACCAAGTACTGACACTTGTCTCTAAGCGTCACTTGTCAGCTACTCATTCCACAGGTCTTCCTTGGGAACACTTGAGGAGATTTCTGTAAGTTGATACTGATCACATATGGCCTATTGTATAGATGAGTGGTACCATGTCTATACAGGAGGCCACAATATCAAACTCCAGAAAGTTTTCCATAAAAAGAGAAGCCACTACCTTGCTCAGTGTGAAGAGGGTATCCTGCAGCAATTCTCCCAACCTACAGAGGCTTCTGTCAACATTCTACAATTTGAGATGATGAAATTTCAATTGAAGTGCCTGCTCTTAAGAGGTTCTATTTTTAATAGAATTATTGGTTTATTTTATTTCCTTTATGAAAAATGAGAAAACCAGTATTTTTTTTCTCCAGTATTTTGGTATGTCCCTTTTGTCTCCGCTTTTTTGCGGGTCAATGGTAAAGTGAGTTTCTGATGATAAAAAGCGGTGAATTATTCTTCCTGGTTGCCAGTCCACATTTTCCTAGAGGACAAAATAATGCCAATAAGACCTTGAGTCTTCAACTAGGCTGCGTCCAGTTACAGACTAGTGAGAGCTGTTAACCTGCAGATGCAGAAGGGTAAGAATAGACTGTCATTAACCAAGAGTTTTGAACTTTGTAGCTCCTGCTATGTCAGGGCAGATTCATGAGGCAGGAGACAGAGTGAGATTCTAGGTTTTGTTAGCATTTTAGCATTTCCCTCTGGCCAGGATAACCTTCTATGATGTAGTTTTGCTGAATTAGAGACATATTAAAGCCATTAAAACCAGTTTTCAGGGTGTAGGTGATAGGTTCTTTGCAAATGCTCAGCAAACATTTTGATTTGTCTTGAGACCATCACCATAAAATGAAGGCCCCCAAGGCTGCAGCCATTTTTTGAATGAAGTCCAAATTTCCATAGGAGCAATCTGTTCATGCCCTAGCAGTTTTGCCATACATTTCCTTACTTGCTATGTAGCAGTATTGTTTTCACAGAATTTTGCTTCAAAACACCCAGACACAATGGTTTTGGAAACTTTCACTGATATTAGTGATGAAACCACAAAATGATCATTTGGTTCAGGTGCTCAATAAAAAAATATAAGTTTTGGTGCTGTTTGTAGACTCTCTTGGAAAGGAAAGATAAGTAATATTTTTGAAACAAACAAATAAAGTAAGATAAATGGTTGCCAATATGTCAGGATTTTGAAAAAATACAGTTAATAAGTATATCATATAAAGTGTTTCACAGTACCAGGTCACTTACACATGGCTTGATTTATGGTTTTCCTTGAAACATTCTCATTCATTTTGAGCTTTAACATGCTCATCAGAATTACTTAAGCTAATCTGCTTGATTGCTGCTGTAGCAGCTCTTGGCTTGATGTCTGCTTAGTTTCAGACTTTGTATTCAACAGGCTCTCTTGTTGCCCTAGCAGTATGAATCACATACAGTACAAGGCAAATGCCACGGTGCTGCCAGTCACAAGAAACCCATAGAAATGGAAGTGAAGTATTTGGTAGTTTCTTTTTCTGACCACAGGGTGTTGATGGAAAGAAACAAGGCAGGACAATCATGCTGCTTTCACATTTTGCTCAAGTGCCAGGAGGCGGTTCTTTCACAGTCACTGCAATTGTTCCTGTTTAACATGGAAGCCTTAAGCCAGACATAATTAGACTTTTTCTTGACAAATCATTTGTGCAAAGTCTTGACAGGTTGAAAACTGAAACGGTTGTGCTGCATTCTTCAGGGTCTGAAACAGACAAGATTACAGAGAAATGAAAGCAAGTACTGTGAAAGCTATAACTTGCAGAAATATGTGTCTAGCACGAGTACAAAGTCTATGTCATGTTTGATCAAAACAATTAGACAGAATATTGTCTCGTGCTTTGCTGGTGTTATACTACAGTATATTAGTAATATATAAGGGCTGTATTTCACTAGATAAATTCTGTGCCAAATGAGATGCAAACAAACACACCAAAAAATATAATATGCACATATCTGATATTACTGCAGAGCAAAGTAAGTGTGTAAGTCTTACGATTTGAGCTCGTGTAACAATTGAAAGCTTCTTCTAGTAAGATGAGCTATTGCAGTGGAAAAGGAAAACTCCATGCAACTGTTGTCATATATTGTCAGAACAGTCATGGAAACATTCACAGGATTAAAAAATTATTTAGGTTGGAAAAAAACCTTAATGATTTGTTGCATCTGAGATATTCATATTCTTCCTATGCAGGCTAGTATGAGTAATAAGACTTGCTCAGTGATGTCATGGTTAGATGGCACAGATGTAGACATTTTGAAATATTTGCAAATTTGTTAATCACTACATAATGAACAAAATCCTCAAACATCTTAGTTTCTACTCTTGTTTGCAAATACCGTGATTTTCGTGAAAATGCATAATTGTAACTAGGGTTTAACAGCAGATTTATAGTTATAATGAAGGGTTTTATGAAACATACTACAGGAAGCTCCTCAGTATATTAGAATGCAAATAATTGAATCAGTGTTTTTCATAGTGTATCCTGAATGTCTGGTGAAATAGAACTGCTGATTATTCTCTGTGACATTTTTTTGTGTTACTTCACAAAATCTAGCAATTTGTAATAAAGCTGTTTGGTAAGCTAATTCTAAAGCATCACACCAGATTTTTCCACTTTCCAAGATCCTTTCCAAGGCATTACCAAGAACACTCTGTACAATATAAATGAGGGAAAAATGCATTCCAAAGTTACAGGGGATCTTTCAGCTTCTTTATGGATAGACAAAATTCTCTCAGAGATTGTCAAGTCTTAGTGTCATGCTCTGCACAGAAAAAAACAATAAAAGAGAACGCCTCCTCTTGTAATTAAATAAATCAACTTTCAAGTTGAAAGCTGAAGCTTTCAAGTTGACTTCTAATTTTGCAATCTCACCATGATGTGGTTCCGGTGTACAATTATATGTATGTGCAAAACCAAAACAATACTTTCCCAGTAAAGCTGTATATACATCTGTTCAAATGTAAGTCATCTCCATCATACACAGTACATGTGCATTCAAAAGATCTCAAAACAGACGTTCTTGCAGAGGTCAAAATGCTTGTGGAAATTCTGAGCTCCTGCATATCTTCATGTTCTTTGCTCTTTCATCGACTGTGTGGTGAGGAGCATCATGTCCTTCTTATGGCTTTCTTTAACAGATTGTATCAGTAATCATATTTCAGAATTACCTCAACAACAGATAGAATTTCTTGTCCAATACTTAGAGAGGAATAATGTCTCTGTTACTTGGTTCATCTTTCTGTTGCTCTGTCCTCTATCAGTTCACTAAGTGGTTAAGGAATCATGCTGTATACCTTTTATCTCATGTGACTCTGGCTTAAACTCAATCATCTGCACTTCTTAAACATAAACTGACTAATTCTCAAAAGATTATACTTAATAATAAAAATTCAGGTAGTAACCCAAGTAAAATTATTTCTGCCATATGAATTACGTCTTTTCCTTCGGCAGCCACACAACAATGAAATTCTTGTTGATATGAATAAATTTTGCGTTTGGCAGCTTAGAAATGTATTTTTTTAATTGCATTTTTACTGTAATCCAAACTTGTTTAAGAGACAAAAAAAATTTTGCTAAAACTGTTTGACTCAGAACATATGCTTAAGTCTTTGTTGTAGCTCAGTCAGGAGTGCTTTTGTGGGTGGCACTGAATGGATTAGTTAGGTGTAGTAAAAGTAGTAATCACTAAATTATTTGTGATAATATGTAATTTATTAAAGATTTACTTACAAACCACATGTTAAAAAGCATTAAAACAATCTCTGCTTTATTATTTTAAGCAGTCCTTTTCCCTTTGATTGCAAGTAGTAGCTTCTCAGCTTCAGAAGAGGTCTTATTTTTGCATGACAAATCCCTCCTGTACTTTTACTCTGAGCGCTGCCTTCTTTTAGTTGTTCATTTCTAAAGTTCAGTTCTGTAGAGTTTCACTTCCCACTACTCTTTGTAATGTTTCTCAGCATGGCTGTTCTTAAACATATTGAAATATGGAAAAAATGAAAGCAAGGGTGCCTATAGGCAGCTCGGAGTCATTTATGTCCATGTGAAAGTTGCCAGCACACTGTCTGGGAGAAAGCAACCTTTCTGCCTTGAGATACCAAGATATGCTGTCAGCATTTTCTAGGAAGAAATGTGTTTCTGTTTTAAGTACAAGAATGAAAAGAATTAGAAAAAAAAAATAAAATTGAGCTCTGAGGATAGCATAGGGGTGCGTTTATAAGCAAAGCCCCTGTTAAGTCATTAGATCTCTATCATTTTAGTCTGTGACAAATACTCTAGCTTTAAAATACTGAAATATTTTTATGTCTAGTGATTGACATTGTGCCTCAGAGTGTTTGCCTACCTGAGGGGGAGGTGTAAAAGTTGTGGGAATGGTCTTGTGAAAGGAAAAAGAAGAGTAAAATCAAAGTGGCATTGGCTGGGGTTACAATTCATAGTCAAATGATGTCTGTGAATGAAGACTCACTGGGAATGACACCTCCTTTCTTAAAGACATTGAGTGAATAGGAACAAATACAATGAATTCTGAACTGAGATATAGATATTCTCCAGGCATTTTGTAATAGTTATGATTTTCTTGCCAATGTAGCAAAAGCTAAATTCAAATTGTATAGATTAATAAAAAAATAAATTATAAAGATATTATGGGCTTGATTAATAATGTTTTATTTATATTAATGAAATCCAGTATTTAAAAAAATTAAACTCTTCTCAAAAGTAGCCAAACAAATACACATCTGGCCACAACTGGGGAAAAAAAAATTGTCATGTTCCAGTATGATCCAGCAAAAACAGCTGCTCCCATTCCTCTGCTGAGAAATGCACCTGTAGGTGCTTAACACCAACACACAAATCCATGGGTTACAGCCCTACTCCTGTGCTTTTCTGTCCTCTGCAGCCAGTGAATTCTATGTGCTATAAAGCTCCTCTGCCATTAACCTGCTGGCCCTGTGCAACAACAGTACAGAAAAAGGAATGATTTTCATTTCTTAGAAAGCTGCCTGAAGTCTCATTTCTGTCTTCTATCACAGCTCACTGTAGGTAGCCTGAACTGGTGTTAAAACTTAGCTGAGAAAAATTGGCTCTCAGTGATACTCACTCATCTTTTATCTTTTATTTTTATGAGCCCAGTGTTAAAGAAAAACTTCCTTTCATGTAAAATGATGATATGGTTAATGTGAATAGAGAAGGATGGAAACAGGCAGCAAGAGTGAAAAAGGGTAAAGGAAATTATGTTGTTTGAAATACAACACAGTAAATGGGTATACTTAAACCCAGTGTTGCATGAAGACTCATCCAATTTTTCTCATAAGTAAGCTTAGGAAAATAAAGACATAAATAAATACCAAATTTTTATTTGTATACTACAGTCACCAAGTAGAAGGCAATTTTTCAAAAGCAATATGAACGCCTTTGTAAATACAGACAAAATACCCTGAAGTGAATTGGGACAACAGGAACAAATTTCTGTTGATTCTAATGGATTTAGGGTTAAGCCCAAAACAACGAATTGAAGAGGGCATTCCATAATAAACAGGAGTGTGAAACTCCATGTTTGACAGCAAGTGAATCAATCACCTCTGGTGCTGGTGATGTACAGCACCCTTACTAAATGCTGATGGCAGTGCTGGCACATGCAGGGGAATGGGTAACACCAGGTATCCATGGTGCAAGCCAGCAGGAATGTCAAGACAGCAGAATGCAGTGCCCAAGAGTAAAGGAAATGTTGAGAGATTTGAGTGCTTTTGCTGGAAGGAGAGCATTTAGTTTCCAATAAAACCACAAGAGAAACTGTCTCAAGTCCAATTCACTGAAAAGACTGAGAGAAAAAAAATGACTTTGCACCATGCTGTGACTATCTCCTGACTAGCGCTTCATTGGAATAAATTAATTTTATTAATTTTTTTTTCTACAGTCATTAAAAATGTAACGAGAGGATTTCATCTGCATGAGTGTCCCAACAACATTACAGTTCCTGAACAAGGCAGGGAAAGATGTTACTTAGGAGACTACAGATGAAAATCCAAATTTTGTGAATTACATCTGGAAACTGCAAGAACCTTCAGAGATCAGGGACATTCTAGTGAGAACAATATCACTCCACAGCCAAGCAACCACATGAGAGCCCAGCTTCTTCAAGCAGTCAATGTAAAATAAATTTGATAATTCAATCTACAAGTTATAACAGCACTGTCTGGGTGATAGAAGGAAACGGTGATATACATTGTGATTTACAGAGAAGTGTAAAGCTTTCTAACAGAGACAAGAAGGCAGTCCAGACTTCAGAGAAAGAAGAAAAGCAAGCCTTTTCTTCAGCAGAGACAATAGAAAATATTAAGGGAAGACAACAGGATAGTCTACCTAGTAAAATGGTGGTGTGTTAATTTCCATTTATACAAGGAAACATTTTCATAAATAAAATGGAGTGCAAATAAAGTGGGAATGGTCTCTTGTGGCAGTAAGCTGTACTGGTCCCCTGCAAGCAGTACGGGAATGATTAATTTTTACTAATTTGAAATGTAAAATGTGAAACAAAAACTGATATGTCTATGGTCATATATCATGAGGCTATAATAGTTGGACTGCCTGGGATCCAGGAGATTCCAGCAGAAGTCTAGTGTCCCAAAACTCCCATCATCATGATGTGCTGAACGAGGGGTGAGGAATTCTTGCTCAACACATGCTGTAAGAAACATTGTGATTAAGTTTTTGAGGTACTTTCTCATGCTCCCACATTATCTGAGCTCGTTGTCTGCCAATTAATTTTCTTCCAAGCCTGACAAAAAGTCAAACATTAAGAAAGCAAATCATTCAGTTGTGTTGGTGATAGAAAATGAGTCAGAACAGGGTGTATTCTATGTTCTATAGCTCAACTCTGTCCTCTGTAACAGCTCATACATTTGACTGCCAGGGAAATAAAATATGGAGATCCTTATGGCTGCTAATGACAAGAAAAAATTGCCTTCTCATAATTCCTGCAGAAAAATTACTAGCCAAAAGTAAAACCATCTTCTCAGCTTCAAGTCAGCAAGAATAACGAAATACTGTAGTTAAAACAAAGAAACAATGTTTGACTAGTTTAAAATCATGATATGCACAGTCTATCATTATGCATAAACAAGCAATTGGGCAAGAGTGAAATCAATACAGTGTCCAAGGCCCTCTCAGGAAAAAAAATGTTTGAAAAAAATTAACACATCTGCACAAGATGTGTTAAATTCTTTTCCAGTTGAATATGTTTGGTAAATATATTTATTAGCAAGTTAGTACTAGCTGATGAGAGTATAGACATCTGTTGATATGATCATTAATGACGTAGGAATCACTGATTCTCCAATGAATGGTTTGCACCAACACCTGTGGGTCTTCTTGCATAATCAGTGTGATTAGCCTTTGATAAACTGCTATACTTCCCCAATCTTTTAGCCAGTGGCTTACTCAACCTATATGCTGCCTCCTGTAAACACTTCAATCTGAAACAATTTCACAAAAAATATTATTCCCAGGGCAGTGGCTCAGTTTGCATTGCTTCTACCAAGCAGTTTTCTGAAAGGCATCCCCTGAGCTTATGGCAATATGCTTGCAACATTTTGTTTCTTTTATTTCTTCTTTTTTCCTTTCTTTGTTGTTGCTCTAAATTAAAATTTATTGGAGACTGCAGCATTTCATATTATAACAATGCCTGTCAGGAGTTCTTTACTGTGCATGATAAAATGTAAACTCTTTAATTAGCTTTTTTTTTTTTTTTGTAATAAACATTGGAAACTACTTTAGCATCTTAATCAGTAGAGTTTCAAAGTTTGGGATTTTTTACTTGCCTCTGCTGCTCTTCTTTGTTTGCTATGCTCTATTACTCTGTTGAAAGCTATCATTTACAGTTTATCCCATTATTGATGAGCAGTGTGTTTGCCTTTGCTATTTTTAACTAAAGCCAAATATTGTATTAAAAGTCTCCAAACATCGTATCTCACACACTTTGACAGAAAACATTTGGAAGCACATTACTCACTCTAAGGTGAGTTTGCTGCAAAAAAGTTTCTCTAATTTATTTAACCAAACAGTGACAATTAGGTATCACAAAATACATAAAATATTCCAAAAGCAAGCATTTACAAATGGGCTGCTAAGTGGATTGCTGGCTGCTGAAGAGTATCAGGCATTGTTGTCTTACCCTTACAGTTTTAATAAACTCACCCATTTTAACTATGAATGGGATTTGGAATACAGTTACACTGGTCTTCTATGCTAGCATCCAAAGCAGCAAGATGGTGCTAAATGTATGGTTCCCAAAGAGGAAAAGTCAAATAACAAGAGCAGTTTGGAAGAGCTCACTCCCTAGATGTTTTTGGACAAGCATTTTTTAATAGCTTTTATTCTCCCTCCATTTCCAGGCTTGAGCAGTAAGAAAAGAAAAGAATCTGAGGCTGTTACAAAGGCAGTGCTTTACATATGGATATGCTGTCTCCAACAATCAGCTGTTTAGCTGCCAAGATCCATGAACTGCAGAAACCCACACTGGGAACCATCCACCTCGAGATGCTCTCCAACAACCTGGAGGGCAGGCAGGAAGCTACAGCTGTGACCTGGCCTGCAGCTGCCTCAGAGACAGCTGTGGCATGGCCCTGTTAGTCTTTTTCCTGTGCTGTCTGAATGCCAGTTGAGCAGGAAAAACTGGGGTTGAGTAACAACTTCTATTTCATTTCATGGCTTACTGACAGAGGCCAAAAATCTGAGGCCAAATTGAAAATATTAAAAATAAAATTACTTCTTTTGGATTCTTTTATTTTTTTATGCTCTGCTACCCAAAGCACCTGGAGGAATGATGGCGTTTATAGCATTTATGGGTATGGGCTTTTTTGATAGTTTGGGGTTTTTGTTTTTGGTTTGTTCTACCATTTCTTTGGGTTTTGCTCTTTTTTTTTTAATTTTTTTTATTTTTTTTTATTATTATTACAGTGTTTAATATGAAGCATTAGGTGCCTCTTGAAGACTGTCTTTAAAACCCCAGCAGAAATCAAGTTCATTATTCAGGCCTTCTGCAACTGATAATTGAAGAATTACAGTTGAGAAGAGATGTTCTTTCATGAAATGTATGATAGTATGTTTGCATTTGAAAGTGGGAAATGATCCTCACTAAGTTCATCTCATATGAATTAGACTATCTCTAATTCCTGCAGTATTGGACAGGATGAAGACTAGGAGATCATATGAAAGACACTTCCTAGATCTGTAGCAGCACCACTGTGCCACTTAATACTCCAAAAGATTTAATAGTAAACCTTTTGGAATTGTATTTTCTCTTTGAAGATATTATATTATTCATTTATATCTTGAATAGTGTTAAGATAACAAAGGCAAGTTTTTCTACTAAATATAAAGTTCTGCTACTTGCTAAGCCAGAAAGCATTTTCTTACTAAGGGTTAATCAGTAACCAAATGTTCCTGGTCTGTGATAAAAAAAAAATCTCATCTTCATATCTACCTGTTCACCTAAGTATTGCATTCTACTGTGTGACATTACTTCAGCAGCTTGTTCAGAGGTGTTGAACCAAATATCACATTTGAACAAAAAAAAATTTTGATAATATTATTTCAAATACAGAGTTAAAATTAGCACAGCTACAAAAATGCTGATGTGTCCTTATAACCCTAGTCCTGCTATCTACTCTATCTACATTATAATCCAGTTTTTAGTTAGGTGTTAATATCACAATTATTTGTTTTCATTAAAAAAAAAGACCTAGTGAAAACCGAGAATCTGCCAAAACTTGGCATAAAATTTCTTCTTTTCAAATGAATATATCTACTGGAATACATAATGGACTAAATAAAAGGTCATCAGAATTCCCCAAATTGTTTTGGCTGAAACGGTCCAAAATTATTCAGTCTGAAGCAAATATAAATATGGATGTTTTCAGTCTGAAAACATAGAGTCAAGAAATTTAAAGATACCAAATATCTGGGAGGCTTTTCTCTCAGCCTATATTAATAAGCAGTGATACACTTGTCTTTGTATTAACCAGGACTTTACGGTTAGAAAAAATTAACCAATTCAAAATTTAGGGTTAATAAATGAACACCATCTCAAACCTTTATTCAGAAAACCCTCAAAAGGGAAGTGGAACTGAACTTTCTAGTGTTCCATTTTTCCTAGTCCCAAAAGGAGAATCAAAATTTTAGTTTTAGCTGTGGTCTGTGGCCTCATCAAGAGCACTTGCTGTTTAACTGTTCACTTGTCAGTGGGAGCATGCAGGCACTAGACACTAGGTTACTTGGTTATTCACAGATAGATATACTTGCCATTCCTAAAATATTCTCCAATGGAAGTTTTGTTTCCTTTCTTTCCTGGGGCTTTAACTCTTGCACTCCAACCTGGTATTTAACTTCTGTGCCTCCTACTACCGTCAGTTTAGAGTGGCTCCTTCTTGCAGAATGTTTAGTATTGGTCCAGAATGTGATATGGAGTTTTAACATGCCCCCCACTTCATGACATCTTCCTTTTTAGCAGGTGTGTCTCCCAAACATAACAAAGCAACACATTTCAACATTGCCTGTTAATTACCATGTTCAACTCCTTTTCACCCTGGTGCATTTCAACACAGCTGTCACAGAGAGCTAGGGGCACAGGAGGTAGACTGATTTCTCATTTCATTCTGAGCTTTCAAGGCTACACTTTGGTTTAAGTCTCTAAATATAGACCCAGAAATGTTACTTCCATAGGAGCTTTAGCAAAAGCTTCTGAAAATGGACACTATTGTATTCTTCCTTCCCTTCCTTTCTCTCCAAGGAGAAATATAAGGAACCATTGTCTCTAGAAACACGACAGTGTTCTAAAAATAATAAGCACTTCCAGACCTAAGGAAGGAGACATTGATACCCTGAGATAAATCTTTACATCTATTATCGTGTTGACAGCATTTTCTTCACAAACCCCCTTCCTGTAGTTTGACTACCCAGAGGTGACAGAGAGCCACTTTGTGTCAGTAGGGGTTGCACAACGCAGGACACTTCGTTTGAGTAATTAGTCAGTGTTAAGGAGGCATTCAGTGTTTTTTTTTCATTAAATGCCAGAATATTATTCTGAGGTTTATATTTCCTTAATTTACAGATGAAAATTATAATTCATTCCTTATACATGTAAATTTTAAGTTCATAGCAATTGCTTTTTGGTATAGCTACAATTAATTTTCTTTGTCTCCCAGTTTGCTATTTCTTGCAGCTCTCAGGATACACAGTTATCTTCAGGGAAAGGACCATGAATCAGTGAGAGTTTTGAGGTAGGTATTGTTCTTACAGCAAGCACGCCAAAAAACATCCAACGAACTCTGAAATTCTAGTTTATTTTAGCTCAGACTGAAACAATGGACCTTTATAAAGAGACAAGTAAGGCCTGCTTAAGTAAGACAATAAAAGTAAGTGAATACAAAATTAAGCCTGCCTTTGCCCACTGTATCCTTGCTTTTTCTGAGCCTTGCTCTGAATCCAACAAATTTCAAGGACTTCTTGAACCAAACTCAGTGCAATCCTCTCTTGAGAAAAAGGGAGTTTGCTTTAGTTTTTTTCTTTTTTCTCTTTTTTCTTTTTTTTTTTTTTTTCCTGTCCTCTCATATCTTTGACCCTGGTCTCCTCAAGAAACCACTGCTCCTGCTGAAGACTCTCTGCTTGTTGGGTTTCTCACACTGCCTGCCCCACAGGTTTCATAGTTTTTCCCATCTATAGACACTCATTACTCTCAGGTAAGACACAGAAGGGAACCCCTTGATTTTCTCTGATTCATGTGAGTTACTGAAGATCAGATGAATGTCAGCTTGCCCTTGCTGCTGGTCATTGTGCTTTTTAGAGAACATAACAAAAAATAAATCATGAACGAACATGGCACATTGTTGCATCTCTTCTCTTCCCCTCCAAATTCCATGTATAAGGTTCAATTTTATGCCATTATCAGGGGTCTACTCACAGCAGAGATAAAATTGGCATTGCTCATAATGAATGCTCAAACCTCAAAGAGAAATTAAGTTCTTTTCATTTTCTGCCACTAAGGGATATAAGATAAGGCAGCAGAAGGCCAAAACAAGTGCTTTGGAGGATGTATTATTTTAATAGAGTGAGGCCGTAGATGTGACAGAGTGCTCTTTTATCAGAGCTAGAGGGTGTATTATCTTGCACTGATATTTCTGGGGTCTAAATTACTTCACTGCCAATGGTTATTTCTAAAACAATGAGGTTAAACAATATTTGGTATGATTTCTTGAAGAGTTTGATCTGACAATAAATTAATTGATGCGCTAGGTCTGTAGTAATTGTAAACAGCTATATAGGCACAGCCAAAAAGAGCGTGCCTAAGTACAGTCCTCATTTGAGAAGGTGCATGTTTTATAAAATATGTTCATTTAGAAATATAAATGTGTGTAAACTCCTGCTCATTGCAGAGCTGGATTGCAATATTGCCTATTCTGAGCACCTGAAAATCAGAAGTCACATCTTTAGACTGTGCCAGAGTATAAAAATCAGAAACTGTCTTATTTAAAATTATGTATTGTCTTTGGTCTGGTAAGGTGAGACTAAGTCTGAAGCTATTGCCTAAACATGGAAACACAGAGCTGAGGTTTAAAAAGCACCACATGAAAAATGTCAGATAACTCTGAATAACAGCACTGTCACTATGCACTTGGACAGAGAGGTAAAAGGGCAAGACCTTGCCCAAAGGTCGTGGCACAGAAGAAACCTAAGAGTAAGGCTTAGCATTATTACAGTGTCTGTACTCACAGGTATAACAAGATCTAAGGCTGGCAGGCTGTTCACCGCCTAAAGGATTGCAACACACCCGGAGGAAAGGCAGGAAAAAGAAGAATGAAATACATTGGTTGGGCAGCCTGAGAGAAGGGTTAATCATGATAAGTAGGCCTCTCAAGGATTCTTGGGAATGGTGTGACAATTTTGGTGGTCTGATCAGGCCATTCATAAGTTTAATAGTTCCTAAAACCAACTTATCTCAAAAACGCTTGTATAGTAATCACTTTTGACCTAGCTTCCAGAAGGACTTGAAGACCCTTTGACCCAGGCTGCCCACTTTGGACTACCTCAGGTTTGACCTTGCTTTGATGATGGCTGCTCTTTGTGTGGACTTACTCGAGTACAGCAGAGTATAATGCTGAATGTTTGTGTGTATGAGCACTCATACATGTGCACATTTGTTAAAGAGTCTATATGCAGGTGGATATAAGACAGAGGAAGGGTAAGATACCTTATATGGTGATCTAATATGACATGTTGCATTTAGATCACTTTTGAAAGCCAAAGCTAAACAATCAGGTTATTGTATGGAAATGTCAATGAGTTACTCTGCCTGTGGCTAGTTTGCTAGCATTTTTTCATTATGGAGTCATAACTGCTAGCATACATGAAACCATAGATGTAACTTTTGATTATTCAAATTATTCCAAAGATAAAGACACTGATACATAGAGCCAATATACAGGCTTATATTTATAACTCTAATAAGGAGAATGTCAATCTCATAGCTCACAATTTAACACGTAATACCAACATCTTAATGTACCATCAATCTGAACCCAAACCAAACTTCTTGAAATAGACAAGATCTCATGATACATGTTCCCCACATGTTTTTTCTCTCTTTTAACAAAAGCAAAAAGAAAACTTATCAAGAAAAGTCACAATTAAAAAAAAATAAAATAAGCATTATTCTTGGAAAGAATATCTCATTTTTTTCCTTCCTTTTGGCAGTTTTCTAGGCTGCTGTAGATTGAAGAAAATAGGAATAAGCATCTTTCGACCACAAACAGATGTGCTTGATAAAGAAAATGTCAGCAAAAATACTAAAGCAATGTGTCACAGCAGCTTTCTGACAGATAGAGGGAAAAGGTAAAAAATGTTCTATCATGTCCGACAAGGTGTTCTTTTTGAGATTTAAAGATCACTGTGCAACTTTAAACATGTTTGTCACTTTGGCTCTGACTGGAGCTATCTGGAGCTTCACAAGAACTTTATCAGCTCAGCATAGGGGGGAAGAAAGAAGCCCATTCCCATTTATCTCAGCCAGGTTCCCTTCAAAGCCAACAAATAAATTACAGTGTACATTTGATACAAATTGATTTCTTAACTCAAATAACAATGTTGTCCTCCCAGTCAGGCCATGTGTCACTCATTCGTGAGCCTGAGTGAAAGGCTCAATCTGTCTGCGTGACAGAAATAGGCCTGACGCATTTCACCGAGGAATGCTAATAACCCCGGCCTGGCCCGGGCCTTTGTGGGCAGGCCGCGATAAGGAAAATCAGCCCGTCCTGTCAAACGCCGCGAAGGCCTGATCACTGTTTGTTCCAACAAGCAGCATGGGCCTCAGAGTCGCCATCCTATTTCATGTAGTAAATGAGAGGAAAATAAGATCCGGCTACCACGGTTAAGATGCCGGTGACTGTGATGAAGCCGGAGTGAAAGGAAACCCCATTGAATATCTTGAACTGATCTTATCAGCTGCTGGAGAAATGAGATATTGGCAGAGGCTGTTGAGTTTCTCACAGCTGAGCAGGTTAATAAGGTTGGGAGGCAGGCCACAGGCTAATTGGATTTGCCTTGGTTTGATAAACAGTGGCAGGCCCATTGCCAGAAAAACATACACAATGTGGCTTTTTCTTTGTTTCTCTTTAAGCCATACAGGGAAAAAAAAAAAAAGAAAAAGAAGCTGCTTTTTTTTCCCCTTTTTTTGAAGCTAAAGGTGTCTTCCTGAATTCCCAGATGAAGAGGCCAACAAAGTCAAACTGTGAAACAGTAGTTGTTGGGTGTTCTGATTTTAATCAAATACCATTTAACCTGCCTGACCCCACAAAGTCAGCTCACATCAAAACAGCACAACTGTAAGGGCTAACTAGAAGCAGAAGGAAATAACAACCTATTGAAGCTTTCCAAAGGCTTAAAATATTCAAAAGGAAACAATTTTGCAGCCTCATCTCCAGGCATACGCAGCCTGGACAAAACACACAGCCATCTGCATGCTGCACCCAGTGCTGGCACCCAGGTTGCACCCATGCCTGATGGGCAAGGTGCCAGCACCCCTTCAGACCTCCCTAAATTTTGATCCCGTGGTCCTTCAGCTCTTGCCATAACCCTGCTTCTTTGCCATGCTGTTACTTGGCAGGATCTGGCCTGGAATTTGCAAGAAGTTGAGGAACTTTTTGATTAAATACTGCAAAACTGAGCCCTGCAGGGCAGGCAGAAGGCTGCTCCATTACCCCTGTGTTGGTGTGCAGGTTGCTGTTTCCACCCACACTGCCCAAAAAAACCTGCCAAAATGCCAAGACCTTTGCATGACCTTGGAAATGCGATGCTTTGAAAAATGTTTAGATGTTGAAGTTACTATTGAATGTCTCTGATAAAACCCTCCCACTACTTTTTGTTTCATGAAGTTTGGCTTGTATTTTCTCCACTGACTCTTCTCAATCTTGGGTTTATTTTCACTTTGGATAGGCATTGGCAGGGCCAGTGAAAGGTGAAATAACCAAATGGAAATGGCGCTGCCTTATTCACTGCAGATACAGATATAGCACCTGGGCAAGGCAGGAATTACTTAGAGAAATAGAGGAATACACAATCTTTAAATATAAGTGTGAGAACATGAGTATGTTTTTAGTGTGTGCAATGCTCCATGCTGTGGAATCTGAACATCAGACCCTTTTTACAAACTTCTGTGACATTATCTATAAAAGTTTCCAATGGAATAAGTAACCAATGAGAAATGCATGCTATCCCAGTGGAGAGCTTCTAAGTACCTTAATTTTTTTCGTTTATGCAGTTTCTGGCACCTTAAGGAAATATGTTTGCATGCCACCAGATTCAGTGAGTCAGAGAAGACGAGGAACTAAAAGGAAACATGTCTAAGCTTATTCCATATTTTATTTTTCTTCATTCAGAATCAGAATTTCTTTGTAATTTTTTAAAATAGATTAATTTCTCTGAGAAAATATTGTTTCTCAATTATGTGAGAAACATGATGTTTGAAGTCTTGGTTTAAATATAACCACAACAAAGAGTTTCCACTCTCTTCATCTCCATTCTTTAGAAAAATAGTTGTATTTATCACTTTATTATTTACTCTAATTGGTATTTCACTGCTTTAAAACATACTTTACATTAACATAACATATTTTATCAGATTTTTCAGAGTACTATGTCATAATGAATAATATTGTACATTTCACTTTTTTTGATACATGAACAGATATTTACTGAACAACTGTTTCTTGCTTAAAATTTACAAGTTTCTGAAAGCAAAGCATACCATTTTCAATAAATATTGCCTGTGCAGGTAGCTTAAAATTTTAGCAGGTCCAGAAGTATCTCGTTTTGGGGGAGTTTAGATTCATCTCCTAGGCTGACTACTCCTCCTTGTCCTTTGGATTTTCTTTATAAATTTGTCAAACTAGAATCAGAATATAACTTGCCCAGTAAAGGAGATATATTTGTTCAGAAATAATATTTAACTTTCCAGAAAACAATGCCAGTTCTCACCTGAGATATGTGATGTTGAGGAACATAAAACTACCTCTTCCATCTGCTAGATGAACTCTGCCTTACTGAAGATGAAATTCCCTTTCATTCTCTGGTCCAAAGAATATCTAATTTGTAGGAAGTGAGTTGGTTTGAACAGAACAGAAAGTAGATATCTTTCCCCCAACAAAATGCAGCTAAAGACTGGTCTCCCACCTGCTTACCACATGTTGCAACTGTGGGACGAGCAACTTTCTAGAGCAGAGAAGGTCCAGGCAGTTCAGAACCTACCACGTCCTTTGGCTCTGGAAGAAAACATAAAAGAAAGGGAATGATTTGCCAGAAGAAGAGTTTCTCAGATCAAGATAATCAAAGAGATTTTCTTTATTTTTTTCTTTTAGTTTTGGGCCTGGAAACATTTAAGAGAAATTTTGTTTCATGGTAAATAAGAAAAAAACCTGTAAATAGTATTGTGACTGAAAAAATGGAACAAAATCCAATCCCTCTATTGTGACGGAAATGAAACCATTCAAATAAAATAAAGAAAAGAAAATAATTTGATCTAAACATTGCTTAAATTAAGATTCAGGTTTGTTTTTAAAGAAAGAAAGTTCTTTCCTCACTTTGAGTATGTTTCTGGACACCATCCCATGATACAAAATTGTCTTTGTACTTGCAATGACTTATGCATAATACTTTCTTCCTTTCACATTTTGAGTGTTTTATTATTTTTGGATGCACATCAATACAGCATGTGGCACATGTCTAAGGCAGACTGGGGTAATGGGAGGATATTTTCTGCAGTATAAATACTGGATAGAACTAAGCTGACAAAACCTCTTGCCCAAAATCCAGGTTCACTACTGTTGAAATTAATAAAATTTGTAGCTTTCTATAATAGTAGGATCGATCTTCAATAGTTTTCCAACCTTACATAAAGCTTGGAATAATGCTCCTATATTTGCAGTAAGTTGTATTTGGAATCATTAATTAGTCTAGTTTCCTGATATACCAAAATAGCAATGAACAGATGAATACAAAGTACCTTTCTAAAATCATGAAATATGGCAAATGAACTACATTTGAGCTACTGATTTTGAAACTGCATCAAGTCCAAGTATTTAACATAGTACTAGTTTTATTAGCTTGCTATATTTCAGGAATTATTTAAATAACTCACAAACTAATGTTTTCTATTAAGATTCAAAATTTATGATCAAAGTTTATCTTTTATTAAATTTTAATTTTTAAAAAATAGACAATACATAAATCAAAGCTAATGATAGCAGTTCCAAAGACATGTCATAAAGACTAACATGTGCTTTTACCTTTAATCTCAGTGAGAAGCCCCTTGCTTATAATGGAAGTATTCACAGAATATAAAATTGAGCAGATGATCATATCTTTAGAAGATGAGGGCCTAAAGAAGCACATGGTGATTAGTACTGAGTGATACAATATGAATAGAGCTCATAGTGGGGCACTAAGGTTTCCTTGAAATCATTGTACTACTATTTTTGGAAGAAAACAGATGAATCCAGAAGTTAAAAAAAGCATCTGCCTCAAAGCACAAGCAAGATATTAATAATTAGCAGATACTGTGAAACAATATGATTGAAAAACATTTTCCCCTCATATATGGCAAAATTTCTATGACATTTACTAAATTTAAGGTTGGGAAGACAAAGAAATAGAGATACAGAACAGATTCTGGAAATATTCTCCTTCAAGAATAACCATTACCAAAATGTCTGTTCAGTATTTTCACAACCAATAATATGTTGAGGCAGTTCTGTCTCTCCCCAAAGCATAAGGTATTCCACATACTTGGTTATACAATAGTAAGGTTTTTTAGACAAGATTTCCTTAGAGTTCCTAATAGTTTACTTTTTAAATCAAATAATAGACTGAATGAAGATTTGGCATCAAACTTGTTTCCTGTAAGGTATAAAAATGTATTTGGAATAAATATCTTGAGAAAAAAATAAAGAAAATCATACAGAATGTGATAATTAGAGCAAATTTATGTGTATATATATTAGCAAATATATTACAAATATGTAAAAATACATTGTAAATGTAACTTGCCATCCTAACTCTTTCTTTGTTCCTTCCAAATTGATGAATAGGTAAGAGAGATGACAGACTCCAATCCCTCAATTACAGAAAGTTCACAGCCAGATGATAATATATATGTCTATAAAAATAGATTCATATCAATATTATTTTATCAGTATTCCATAGAAATTTGAAACTGTAACAATGGGGTTTTATTTTGTTTACTTGAATTATTTGCAGTTTGGGTCAAAGAAAGGAAACAACATGATTCTGAAAATCTCAGTTTTGCCTTTTCAAGTTAAGACACTGTAAATGTTTAGCATGAGGAGCAAATATTGTTCAAAATTCAGATGTTCCAAGTAATGTTATAAACATAGGTTAAAAACTCACAACATTCAACAGAATTTTAGTCTTGGAAAATGTGTTCTTCAGCTTCTAGTATAAAGGCATTATTATTAGGTTATTGTGATTTATACATCAATTTTAAAAAATGCTGACTCACACACACTCCTTTTTCTTACACTATTCTGTGATAAAACAATATAACCAAAGTTTCTACTTCTCACTGGTTGCCAGCTGATAAATCCCCTCCCTATGGCATAAACCTCTGCTATTCCAGCTCCAAGGGTTTCAAACACTGTTCCTGCTTCAGAAAATACTACTGCACAGTAGTGGTGGATCTGCATCATAAAGATTTTGTTCTCAGACCTCACTGTCTACCCAAGACACTTACCAGAGGCTTTAGTTCAGACTTGGCTAGTCTGATCCTATGTAGGGACCACTTGGCAGTGCATATGATATATACTGTCTTGGGCCCTAGGTTTCAATGTAATTCTACCTAACAGGAATATATAATTTATAACTCCATTGTGAAAATAAATTAATAAGTATCTATCAAGTCTACATTACTGAACAGGGTGGATCTGTAGACCAGAGTAGCTGGGACTCAGGACATGATGTCCACACATTTTGGGGTAAGAGGTTTTTTAACTTTGGTCTGGTACAGTGAAGCTATTCGTGATTAAAGAGCTTCAGGTACATTTCCTGATACTGCAGGAAACATCTTCCAGCTGCTCTTTGAGACACTTGTGCTCTGAGCCAGAGGTCAACAAGTGGGGAAGATCAGGAGACTGAGGTCACAAGCTCCCTTCTGCCCTGAAATAAAATGCTAATGCAGACACACTCCATTTCTTTCTGTACTGTATTCAATTTTTTTTTCTGTTGATAGCATCGCCATATGTTATGTCAGAAGAATTTTCATCATCAGGGTCTAACTTTTAGCACTGACTTCTTTAATGAAAACATTGGCAAGCATCTTTGTGCCAGACCATTATTTTCCCTTCCAGGACAGTCTGGTTTACCTGTTAGCAAGCTTGTATTAGGATTTAATTATAATCTCCATCATCCTAATGAGCAGCTTCCTATTTAGGATTACATCAAATTATCTCTATGATTCTTGACCAATAATTTGTTTCCAGAAGAATATCTGAGCTTTCTTTGCACGTTATTTTTATGACATATATGATATTTTTCTAGTATAGAAAAATAGACAATTTTTCAATCAATTAAAGAAAAAATAGTTTGGAACAATCTGCCTTCTCTTAATATGTATTTCTTTTTCTCCCATTTTTTATTTACCTCTATGCATTATTATACTTTCCTTCAAAATGTGTTCTGATATTTTCTGCATTACTTAGATCTGGCTAATAAGTCCTTTGACTTCTTCTCTTAGTCTAAAAAAAAAGATATATCTATATATATAAATATTCATTATCCTATATTTGTTTTTTTTTGCTTTCCAATAGACTTGCAATGCAATACGAGAGATTTCAACTGAATATACAGATAGGGAAATAGGTGAACAGGGAGGATTTCAGCCTTGGAGATGCAGTAGATGCAGTTCTAAACAAGCTGATCTGATCTCATTGTAGACTCTTCTGACCTTCCTGCTGAGCAGGAAGTTGGACTAGATTACCTCTTGAGGTCACTTTCAACTTGAATTATTTTGTAGTTCTATGGTCATGCAAATGCATACTGAAAGTATGCTCACGGGATCTAATCCAAAGACACTCTAGAGACAGTAGACAGTTCTAGGTCTACAAATATTCCCATAAAACTAGAGATGCTTTATTATATAAACAGATTCCATGTCCTAAGTGAAAAGATCTCAGCATACTAGACATTTATTTCCACACAGTTTCACAGCAACAGTTTGACATACTCCATCAAAAATCGTTAGGCTATTTATCATCAACATTTTCATTTTCCTGACTGTTGTTCTGATCAATACTAAGCTTATTTCTTCTGACCATCAATCTATCCTTTATTGGCCAATAACAACAGAGGCATCATAATGTATTGCTTATTCAAAACAATTCTGAACTTTTATTACATTTTCAAAGACCACCCTATATACCATTTCTTTGAGAATCTTCTAAAAGCTGTTGCAACCATCCTTGATCTCTGGTGTCTGCAGTGATGTTTACCCATCAATCATAAGATATTTCTTGCCTTCTTCAGGATTTCTCTTAGACATATATGTAAAGCCCTGCTTCTGACAGAGAGCATAGAACTCTGTTCTGCATTTTTTATCAATGAGCAATTGCTTGAGTTTAACAAGGGGACAAACATCTCTTTTCAGAGGTACAAATCTGCAGCCCTTTTCGAGATTTACTTCTTTCTGTGTACTAATCATTCTATTCTTTGTTCTACCTACTAGTCCATAACTCTTACGGACTGAGCTAATTACAGTAATTTTATTTATTTGCTCTTTTTGAACTTTTACTGCCATACTTGTAAGAGGTAATGGAAAACTCAGGAGAGTCAGGTAGCATTTCAGTAGTAACTTTATTATCGATTTATGAATAAAAGCAAATCTGTTTTCCAAAGAATTCCAACCCTATCAAACAGGATATCAACTGACTAAACAGGCCAGTTTTGCTATTATATTATTAATACAACTCTACTGTACATTCTAGTTTGAGGTAAAGTCACTATTTCCAAAAAGATCTGAAAGCTTCTTTTGTCTGCATGCATCAATAAATTAATGTTAATTGGTATAGGCAGAAGATTCAAATTATAGTTTCAAATGAGGTACAGTAATGTATGTAAATTGAAAAAGGAATGAGAAAAACTCATCAAGTAAATTAGGTGGATACTCAGCCACAAATATTGCAAATTAATATGAGAGAAATAGTGGAATTTAAGTGAAAATTAGAAAGTAATTTCTTTCTTCAGCCAGGCATTTCTAACACAGTTTTCAACACTCCACCTCCAAATTCCACATGATATGATCAAAACATACCAGATTGCTAATCATATTTCAATCTAGACATTTAGGGTAATAAAGTATCTGCTCCATTAGTTGTCCTCCAGAGGCTTTAGACATTCAACCATTCTCCATACTTCAAGAGGTTAAAAGATCAGAGGTAAAACCTTCCAGAAGCATTTTTAAGCCAGTCTGGGGTAGATTTAACTCATGTTCAAAACATAAAAACTCATAGTTTTCACTAGGTGACACATGAATGTACCTCAGGATTTTTATTTTTTTCAATTACAGAGAAAAAAACTCAGTTGATTCAGAAATTCCTTCATACCCCCTGGCTGTGAATCTTCAACTTATCCAAATCATTCCTGATAATACATAGTCATAAGCTTGAAGGCATTCGTAGATTTGATAGTCAAACCTCTTAATGAACAGGTTAATTAATTCTGTCTTCCTTCTCATTTTGGAGAAAAAGTCTCAAACTATAAAAGTATTCCCCATTTTCATGCTGTATGCTTCAAGTATTGTAAGACATTGCCACAATGCTAGGTTAACACTGTTCAAGACACAAGGTCAAATATGCATACAGAATTTGCCTTTCAGGGCTATACGATATAAATTACATTAAGCTTCTGTTTGATTCTGAATCTGGAATATCAAACAGATATTTGAGATGTTGCATTGAAACAGAAATATTATTTGAAAGTGAATTTCCAGATTTTTTTTTTCTGTTAATAACCTAGTGAGTCAATCTTGGGGCAAATTTTGAGATGTGCAAACTACATTTTTTGAGAAAACAAAGTCAGAAGATTTACTCCAAAATCACTCCACATACTTGACACGACACTTGACTTATGTAATTAAATTCAAAATCAATGTGTGGATGGCTCTTCTTGCAGATCCATGGTACGTACTTAGAGTGTTATGGTTCTTTTTTCAGAAAGCTGTAATCGGTATGTGCAGCAGAGACTACATTTGTTCAACAACCCACTTGAAAACAGACATAAGGGAAATATAAGAGCTTACTGACACACTTCCTTTGCACCAAGTTCCTCGCTCAAAGTAGACTTGTAGCAGAAGTCTAGTTCTCAGTCATATATTATTCTAAAATGATTGCAATATTTGAGTGACAGCATCTTATGTATCTTGTCAAGCATTGACCTGAGATATTCCCAAGGAGCATAAAAATAGACAAATATTTTTATAAAATGCTTAAAGAAATTCTTGGTAATTTATTGAATATTAAGCAAAAGGTTTTTTTGCTGTGATAGGAGAACAAAAGCTTCTCCCTCTTTCATAATTTTTCTGGTGGTAGTAAAATTCTGTTTTGATTCTACGTTTTCCTGAAGATGTCTGGAAAAGGCAGGGTGACAGCAGTTCCAAAATTAAGTAGGTTTTTCCAGGCTCTCATACCACTGAGGAGAAAAGGAGGAGTCTCACGCAACTATCAAGTATATTAGCAAAAACACAGGTGTAGAATGGAGAAGGGGACTGAAATGAGGTGTGAGATGAACACGCTAAGCTAGAGATCTTGCTTTCTTTGTCAACAGTCTCTGTTAATTCATTGATAACAGGTAAATATTTAGGCAATAACTTGCCCTCTCCTTTATATTGGGTGTTGGAAATGTGATACAATGATAAGCTTCATTGCTGTCTGCATGGTCTCATCTTGTATAGCATCTGGACTGTGAAGTGTGATGTGGCCTCCAGTGAGCTCTACACTAGCCAAATATCATGTCCCAACACAGAATGAGAGGGGCTGTGTAATATGGTTCAAGTAGAGCAAACCACCCCATTGCCCCACCTGACTCTCCAACCCTACTTCGAAACACTGAAGTTGTCATGGAAGCCTGCAAAAAAAGAAAAGTGTGTTTTATTTGCTGTATCTTACTTTATGAATGTCCTAATTGGGTAATGACAAATATAAGTGATGGTGTGATGTTCTCCTGCATTTGCTTGCAGACAGAAGTGGTTGTTCAGGAAGAGTTTAAACTGCTCTCTTTGATGCAGATTTGCTTGTCAATTCGTATTTCTAGTGAATTTTGTTTACACTTATTCTGGTACTCTCTTCCTTCAGGTATTTTCCTATTAGGAATGAAACAACCTAAACTATGGATACTTGCTTCCAAATGGCACCATCTGAAAAAGGGGAAGCTTTGTTCCTGTCATGAAGGAGCAAACACTTAACCTGCTATGGTGAGAATATAAGACATTAAGTATCAGCAGGGGGAAAAAGGATATTGTAGCCCCTGTATTCATTGTCCAAAGACAACTAGAAAAAAGAAATTTATACAAATGTGATAACACAATTCTGGCCAAATATGCCAGTTTTCATAAAGTGAACTCCACACATTTTGTGTCTGTGAAGAACTTTGGCATTATTAAAAGAAAAAAAAAAAGAGAGAAGAAGAAATAAAGGAAAAAAAAAGGAGGAAAAATGTATAATTCAGCTTAAAATGTTAATTTCTCAATATGAAACACATTTAGAATACACAGGCCACTTTTTTTTTACCCCAGAAAGAAGCAACATAGGAAATATCTACAATTGAGAAAAGGTGTAAAATAATGTTTATTTGAGTGTTCAAGAGTACCACTAATGGAAAAAATAATGAATTTTGTCAGTATGTGTATGTTTAAGGTCACTATTTGACCTATTTTTCTTTAATACACTAATTATTATCTTTATTATCTTTATGGATAATCAGTTATCCAGTTCAACTCCCTGTGACCCAAACTAGTGGATACCTCTGGAAAACATTCACTAACAGCTTACACATTCATTAACTATTATCAATCAGTACAGTTTTACTTTTTAGCTGCAGCTATGAAAAATGCATGAAGGCAGAGATGAACTCTGGTTTGTGGCATTTGTTGTGAAGCCCAGAAGCAGCAGCAACTCGCAACCTATCATGCATAAAAGCAGAAATAACTTTTATGAGCTCAGTCATGTAAAGCTTGAATAGTCAGATTCATGAAATTCACTGAGATTTGGATTAAATTTAAACTATTCTATACAGCTCTACTTTTGATTAGAGCTCTGTGGGCAGAGAAAAAAACCTCCCATTTGAATGGAACTTATATTTTTAAGAAGTTTGAATGTGCTAGAATTTAAATTAAGTTCCAAGCTTGATCTTAAAATGTACAGTGGGTCAATTTACATTCACTGGTAAGGGGCGGGGGGGGGGAAGATAGCACTTTTTATATTTTAGTTATGGATCAAAGTTTATAAATATAAGGATCAAAACATGATCAAGTTTTACTATCTTCTTTTATGAAATTATGAAGCTTGAAGTCCCAACTGAGAAAAGTAAGCTAAATAATAGAAACTCTACAATGTCCAATTTTTTTTTACTTTTGAAGAAACAACAATAAAAAGTCTTTTCCATTTCCATTTCTTTGCTTCACATTAAAAATGAGTTGCATTGTATTATATATATATTCCAGCCATTTACCTTTTCACTTTTCACCTGTGGTTCATAAAATATAGCATAGATTTAGCAATGAAGGGGGTAAAAATATTTTGTAGATCAATTTGCATCACGAACTAATAGCATTTCATGTTTTGTGTGTTTAAATTCTATGTAAGTATCAGCCACTGTGGCTTTCACATATTTTCTGTAGATGCAGAAAAAATCACTGAGGCTTAGAATTTATTTCAATATCTAAATAAATTCTCAGCTCATCATTCAGATGACTTGTGGACTGCAAATAAAGTCATACAATGCATGAAGAGATTAAATCACACATCTGGACTCCTGCAATGTATAAATATAAATACATACATAGACACACATGCATACATATGCATACAGCTCAATGCATACAGCTAAAGTTCAAATCCAAATACTTTGATCTGAGACTCTCCTTTGGCTGTGGTTCAGACTAGACTAGAATAGCTTGGCTTCTCTTCCCCAGATCTGCAAGCTTAAATTTCTAATTTGTAGGAAGACAAAAGCAGCCATTCTCATAAATCTATTTAAAGACGAAATCTCTGGCAAGGTTCTACCATTTGAGGCCAAATCCTTGCAAAACAGATAGCACAATGTCAATTTACAGCCTAGACTTACAGTTTAGAAGTCCACTTGCACAACAGAAATTGGTTTTCCTGCAGAATCAGGACCCAGCTTCAAAACACAAATAGTAAAAAGTTGTCAAATGTTTTATACTAAAGTCTACAATTTCTTTCACAGTATAAGTTTATACATTTTTCTATTTTTATGTCAAAACCTATTAAAATTATTATTATTATTATTATTATTGTCTGAAAGTGAATGTTCTTTTAAAAGAACAACATTACTGTTAACTTTTAAAAACACAGTATTTCAAAGTACAGATGTACAACTTTTCATATCTTCCTGATTACTCATTTGTTAGAATACATCATTAAGTATGATTTGACTTACCTGGAGGGAATGAAAGAATTCAAAACTTATGGAATTCTGAAAATACTAAACAAAAAGCCCCTCAAACCTTTATTCTTTTAAAACAGAAGTGCATCAATTTCTTTGCTGCTATTCTTAAATTTTTCAATTAATATTCTACTTTTCAGGAATATCAACTTTTCAAAAATTCTAATATAATAAATATGGACCTTTTCTACTAATGAAATTAAACCTGTAGGATCTACAAAGGAATCTTTCTAAAGATAACTTTGGTGCTAATTTTGAAAAGCTCAATTATTTTGCAACTATTTGTAAAGATTTATTTTTCTTAATGAAACTTAGATCACCCAGAGATAGACCACATCAAAATCCCTCTGAATTTAATATTCAGAATTTTCTGCAGAGTTATCAATTATCAAATTTATTTGCTTGTCATGTTTGTCTTTGTTTTCAAATGTGCCTGAAAGCTGAATTTGTACTACTTTTCTTTTATACTAGGGGTTCATGGATCTACACATGATATTTTCTGCTTAGGACATTTTTCTACAGTTTTTTTTTACCTAGATTTTATGCCTTTGCCACAGGATTCCCAAGAAAATCTTCATGTTAATATTTTATTTTAAATTTTAAAACACATGTAATAAGCAGTTCAGCTGGTGTTAACCGTTGCATAATACATACCTTTTCTCACAACATGGGCTTTCTCTCAAATCAATAGTTTGCGAAAGAGAGACAATGGGGATAATAGTAATTATAGCAAAGCTGTTTACTTGGTGGTCACTTGTAGGCTTTCATTCCTTGGGAGAGAAGATACACTTCATAACAATCAGGCAACAAGGTTGTTATATTTATGTCTACTGGCACTAAGGAGGAAAACGTCTCATTAACACCAAAACACTTGAAATTTGAAAAGAGTCGATATGTCCATATGCTAAAATTTAACAAGTTTTTACAGAGAACATCCTTTCTACCCAAGCAGTACCCCAAATATGTCATGTACAATGCAATGGAATTTTTGGGGACAATTTTGACACATTCTAAGAAATCTTAATAACTCAGAGAAACCATATGATGAATTAGTAGATAATCTTTCTGTATATATGAATTACAGGATCTTTTTACAGTCTGCAGCTCAATTTCTTCAAAAGTCCATTACCAGCCTCAAAGCCCCCTGGAAGAAAGATATGCTTTCTCAATGCTTTTTATTTTTCCTGAAGATATACTGATGAAATGTATAGTAATATTTTGTAAGTGCCTGCAGTGAATGAGAGAAGCTCAATTAATTGAGTTAATCATATCATCTGATGTTTGATTCCTATGCTTGTCAATGATGGCACATATTTTCTAGTCAGGTCCTTCTGAGACTATCATAATTGCATCTGCTTTCTTTCTTAGATTTCGTTGGTTTGGTTTGGGTTTTTTGTTTTTTTTTTGTGGAGGAGGGTAAGTTGATCCTGGAACATTTGAAGTGTTTTATCATCATTTTTAGAAAACTGATACATGCAATATATATCTACACTTTCTACATTTTGTCAGTGTAGGAGCTGATGAAGTTAAGGAAGTATGGACTTTGCTGGATGAAGAAACTAGTAGGAGCTCATAGCTGCACCAGGGATTACAAGCGAGATATGAGGGAGATTTAGGGCTCTACTAGTAGTAGAAATATTTGGACAGGGAATGTATATGAAGGGAAGAACAAAACGGCAGTTGCACAGGGAGTCCTAAAATTGTGAATGTTCACAGCTGGGATTCCCTGGGATTACAGGGTTCTAGCAGGACAAAAATTGGCATAAGGAGGAGAAAGGGATGCAGGCACAGAGGCAGATTGAGCTGTTTATCAAAATGAGGTAAAAGATAACCAAAATTATATCAGAAGAAAAAGGATCTTCAGTGGCATGGGATGTTCAAAAGTTGGACATCTACCTACCTTTCCAGCTA
This sequence comes from Trochalopteron elliotii, assembly GCA_024734555.1. NCBI lineage: Eukaryota > Metazoa > Chordata > Aves > Passeriformes > Leiothrichidae > Trochalopteron > Trochalopteron elliotii. The sequence goes on from JANPWX010000038.1 coordinate 7,582,291, forward strand.
TTAAAGTTACAGCTGGAGTAAGTTTTTACCTGGGTTTGTTGTAGACACTGGTCTCCCCCCTCCAAGTGTTGAAAAGTCCTTACCCATATGAAGAGAGGCTGAAGTAACACGGCTTGTTCAGTCTGGAGAAGAGCAAACTGAAACAAAAACTCCAAATATCTCCCACTTCACTGATGATATCAATTTTGGACAACCAAACTGCAGCTGCCCAATTCCCTCCTATAGTTTCACTTGACCTCTTCTGAAAATCATGCTATGTCACATTTTAAATACTAATGCAGAAGGTGTGGGACAGCACAAAGGTCAAGCCACACTCAAACATATTCTTTAGTAGCATTTTAGTTTAATAACAAATAGCAGAAATAATAACAAAATGCAAGTTTAATACCAAGTAATAACAGCAAAAACTGCAGCAATCTTCCAGTGTGATCTTAACTGGCAGCTTTGCTATCAAGACAGGACAGAGAATGTGAGACTATAATAAATTATATGAATCAAAGTCTGATTGTTTTCACCAGCTAATATTTCTGTGAAGTAATATTTAATCTCTTCCTTGTGGATTCTCCATTGATTTATTGCATTATAGGCATTCAAGAAAAGTAATTCCAGGGATGCAGAAAAAAAATGTTTCTTTTAAGTGTACCTTACAAGGAAAAACTAGAATATGCCTAGGTAGGAAGCAATAATTAAGGTTCCTAGATATCAGAGTAACAAGAAGTAAATTGGTGGAAATATTTTGGAAGCAATACAGCTCATGGAGAGGCCTGTAAGCACAAAGCACAAACATCAAGAAATCTACTATGAGGATGATATGCTCTAAGACTCCTCATTTTCAAGTATATTTTCTACCTATGTATCAAAGTCTATGAGATTCATTCTGTTTGAGGAGACTCTTGAAATGATTTACCAGAATGTAATTCCAGTTATGTTATCATTCTGCTCTAAATTCAGCAAAGGCAACACAGGAAAAAAACATGTTTGATTCTGAAGCTTTGGAGTTTAACCACATGACAGGGAGATGAATTAAGTAATTGCTACACTTGCCTGTCTTTTCCATCTCTCTGCCAGAGACTACCAGCCTCATATCAATAAACTTCTGTACTTTATTTATCAATAAATTAACCTGCACTGCTTTTGCATACCTTTCGTTCTTTTTTTTTTTTTCTTCGTTTACTCTGTTAGGGTGAAAAATGCCAACCTGAAACCAAACAAAAGTAAGCTGTTTTCAGCAGTGGCTGTCTTAATGGCCCAGGCCTCAACCCTCCATATAAGGTGGTTGTTTGCGGTTCAGTAATTACTGCTGGAACCCTGAGCACAGTTTTGGATACAGCAAGGCTGGGCACCTGCTACTTTCTCTCATGTCATCACTCAGGAATCAATACCTTCATTTGAATTTATTATGTCTTCTCTGTTGAATTCTGAACTTTGTGGATCATTTCTTTTAGAGACACAGAGGAGAAAAGAGAAAGGGAAATTATTATAAAAGTTGATGCCCGTCTAGTACAAGCTACCATTTATGCATGGTAAAGCACAATTTAGTAAAGGTAGCATCAGAGATACAAAATATTTCCACAAAAATATGACTCTATCTCATAATATTAATAAATATTTCTGAGAACACATTAAAATAGAAAGTTTTGAATAGAATTACCTTAAAGACGTAGATAATATATGCATCTTGAATCAGCCCATCCACAGTCATAAATAGGCACATACATACTACACAGCACTAAAATTTGCTCCCTGCTCCCCCAGTCAGGACAGCTTGCTTCTAAAGGATTTCCACAAACTGACTGTAATTTTTATGCATAACTCGTTGTTAACTAGACAATAAATAAATTTTAAATAAAATGATTTTGTCAAAATATTAGTTGAAATATAAAAAATGCAAGAATAAGATATTTGACAAAGAAAATGGCTCTTGTCCCTCCTTCCCTCCCTTTCTTCATTCATTTGAACAACTAAATATAAAATGTCTGCCAAGTGAAAAAATAACTGAATCCACAACTTTTTCTTATATGAGAAATATTTCTTATATATATTGTTATATTTCTTATATGTATTGTCTTATTCAAATAGGTAACTTTGATAGTAATATCAGCAGTTCAAAGAAAAAAAATACGATATGACTTTTTAAGACAATAATACCTGTTATATGTCTTTAGACTTTATTTTGCTTGACAGATGTGGTTTTTTACTGGTAGAAAGATGATAATCTTAATTGAACTTTAAATATAAAGTTCACTGTAAATTGAACTATTGTCATATATGGAGCAAATGTAAATACTCTAGCTGATTTCAACCAAAGGAGGATCAGAGACCATATAAGCATTGAATCAAATACTTAAAGCAAGCCAGGCATCTTAAATACTAACAAGACTTCCACTAAGTTACATAGAACTAAAGGCTTTTGCCAGAATAAACTAGAAACAGTGCTATGCATTCTAACAACATTTTCATAGATTCACAGACTATTATGAGTTTGTGTCTTTGTGTATTGCTGTTATATCTGTAGTTTATATTACCATCCCTGGTGATATAAATAGAACTTTGATATGTCTTGTTCATAGTTGCTACCTATGGAAAAGTAAAAATAGCAGAAAATGTGCGGGAGTCAATACATTCCGCCCAGGATTTATTTATTTAGAGTATTTGGCCTACAAATCTGTAGCTCTTCCCTAGAGAAAAAGAACAACCACAGGCCTTGGGCAAAGTCTTCCTTTAGTGTCATAATGATGCTTAGAGGATTTCTATTAGTGTTCGTCCATGTATTTGTACTCTACCATACACTTAACACAGTATCATGCATTGTTTGAATCATTGCTTGGATCAGATCATGGATCAGAACTGATTTCATGCAGTGAAGATTACAACCCTTCCACTGTTCCAAGTCATCCCTTTAAAATTGACAACTGTTTCAGAAAACTAACTCAGGAAATGTGCCATTCTAATGAGAAATTGAAATACATGGGTTTTTTTCATTCTTTTTCCTTTTCTTCCCTTTGCGAGTACCAAGAATTCATGTAAACAGCTCTTTGCTTGTTGGAAAAGGGCAATGAGGAAGAAAAATCAACTAAAAAATGTTATTTTTCTGTAAGTTACAGTGCTTCTTGGTATTTACAGGCAGAAAGGAGGCAGCTGCATTCTGTCCCAGCTTGAATTCATAAACCTAACTTGATCACTTTCTGAAGAATTTATGAATCATGGTTAATAATCAGCTTTAGGCCCTTCTGAGGGAAGAATCACATTTTGAAGCTACAAAGGTCCACTAAACAGCCCACGGGAAATGACCCTGCATCCCATTAAATATAAACCCTCACTACTGTAGGACTCTGTGTCAAAAGGAAAACATTTCAGCCTCTGCTTCCTTCAAGTGCCAGAGAGCTCCCCCTGCCTAAATGCTTTATTAAGATTGAAGAAACATACCAGATTCCTGCTTTTCAGGGAAAACTGTTTTCTTCTTCTTGAAAAAGTATTTTTCCTTTTACTTTGGGGGAAAGAAAACAAACCATTTCCTTTCTTCATTCCCGTATATTCGTTATGGTCCACCTTTTTTTAAAGCACTTATCTTTCTTTTATCTATTTCATATGCCTGTGGCAAACACCATAGTTGTCTTCTTTCTATTCCAGGAATCTGCTACAGTGTATTCTTTATCTTAGTTAGACCAGGTTGCTATTTTCCTATTTAAATGGAAGATACAGACTGAAAGTCAGATGTGAAGGTCAGAGAAGTGGCTCTTAGTTTATTGTGATTTAAGTCTTTGCAGGCTACATTTTGCTTGATGGAAGGCACAATCACAAGCAAATTATTGAGATATAAAATGAAATTCACATTTCCTTTAATAATATATTTGTTTCCCAGGCTTAAGTGGTCCCAGATCTGGTTTACTGTCTCTTCAATTGCAATAATGGTATTGGCCACAACTTCTACAGAGAAAGTAATTTAAAAGGCCTTCTTCCCTTTATTTTTAGGGAACATACATACAAGGTATGTGAAAGTGAAAAGACAAATAGAACAGGTAGACTGTGGCTGTTGATTCCCATTGTGTGATTTAAAAAGTAATAGCAACAAATTATGACAGGAATAACTTGTCTTTCCCCACTTATGAAGGGGAAAGTTTAACCAAATTATTTTCTGATACAACCATTCTGATTTAAGTCAACTTCCCACAGCCTGTAAGACCTTTGTTATAAAATTTCTTGGCATTACTGATGGCTGTTCAGAAGTTCCTTAGACTTTTTATATTTGACAAGATATAAATAGCAGCCAAGAAGTCATAATGATTATAAAAGCCAGTAATGCCAGCAAGTTACCACCAACAGCAAATATCAATATAAAATACATAATATTAATATTTTAAAAAAGTTACCTTCAATCACTTGAGGTATGACAAAGAATCTTCACTGTCGGGAAAGGGAAATGGAATGAAAAAAGAGGAATGTCAATATTGCACAGTCTGGAAAAGAATATGATTACATTCTGATTCCCTCATCTGAAAAATCTAAAACAAGAATGATCTCAGGAAAGTAATCAGTGTGTGAGAGTCTTCAACTAATTTGACATGATCTTACAGTATTTTAGCTACAAAAACCAGCAAAACAAATTTCAATTATCCACACAGAGATTTAATTTCTGAAAGCAGAGTATCTTTTTATAGCTGCCATGCAGCCTTATTTGGAATATTGCCTGCATTTTTGGGTATGAAATTGTAAGAAAAATGATAAAAATTTCCATTAACTTTGAAGAAAAAAAAAGAAGGAAAAAAATCCTAACAAAACTTGTAAAGGAAATAAAATTAGCTGAGATGGGGAAAAAAAGCTCAATGGCTTTTCGGCTGATAAAAAGCATCATTTTCAGGCTTGTCAAGAAACCATTTATACAACAAAAATAAGAAGATGAGTTTTCTTATGACAATGTTGAATGTTTGTCTTCTGACACAGAATGAAGGGTCTGTCCTCTCTGGAGACGTGCAGGTTTCTGAGAATCCCATAAATCTCATAAAATATGCAAATACAAATGCTTATTTGTAAATCACTTTTCTCCATGCATCAGCTTTACTTTTTTTTTTTTTTTGACACAAAGTTGAGCTTCAATTATTTTTGAATGGCCTGTTGGCCTTGCTCCAGTGAACAGTCACCTATTTTTCCAACCTGCAGGAATAACATATTATTTTAAAAAGATCCAGATGGTATATGCTTGGTGAATAAATCCAAAGCCTGTTTTGTTTTGTTTTATTCATGTCTCTTATATTACAAATATTTTGAATGAAAGTTACAGAATAGATTGCCAGAGAGTGTCATGTTCTTGACAAGTGGAACATGCAAGTACAGGAGTTCACTGTTAGAATGATCCAGTGGTAATATTTAAAGTGCTAAAATATTAAAAGAATGAAATCTAATGAAATAAATATTAGTCTAGTTGCAATGATTATACTTCCAAATATAATACAGCCACAATATCATATATACAAAACTTTCAAGTGTATTTCCTCCTTTCTAGGGCGTTGTTCTCACCCTTTACCCCCCTGAGTTCCTAAGGCCAATGGCTAAAACTCGAGGAGGGGAAATTGTTACAGCAAGTCATCAGCATGCCAGGAGCAGTTTGGTGGTGATGTTTGACAGTGCCACCCTCCTGATAATAACATATGCTTAGAGCAACATTATGTGTTTACTAACATGCCCTACACCTTGCTCTTCTTAGTTGTTCTGAAATTCCAAGCTGTCGCCCTGATGCAAAAGCCTTTTGGTTGTTTACACTCTTGAACTGGAGTTTCTCACGCAGCTTCACAAAAACAATGTATATTTTTAGCATTTATCTATTGTTTACATTTTTCTGCTCTGGGTGGAGAAATGTGATGGACAGTGATGTTCACCATCCAGGTCGAAGAGGTGGCAGCCTGTGTAGCCAATCTCTGGCCTTTTGTAAAAATGTATACATGGAGTCAGATTTTTAAAAATAAAGTAGAAGCTTTCTCTTGACCTACTGCGTCTGCCTCGTTCCTCGTGTGTCTGAACCAGAAACACCAGGCTGCATCCAATCTTTTTATATACTTATGGGTTTTACATACAATGGATATTTGTCCTGTGTATCCCGCTTCCTTTGTTATGACTTAACCAGGTTTCATTCAGGTGACATTCCTGTGAGGAATAGTATTTGGTTATAGGTCAGTTGCTTGTACCTCTGGAGTCTTCAAAATCACCATTCCCCTTGATTTTCAGGAAGTTCTCTATCTTTCCTTGTCCTCAGTCATTTATGCTGCATTTCATTCCATGGCAATGGACCCCTCATTCTACATAAATATTTGTTACTATTGTGTATTAATTACAAAATGTACAGAACAAAAACAATTGTTCAAAGTTGAGCAAAAGCTGAATCCATGCAGCTAACTGTTACCTGATCATTAAATGAGCTAAAATCTCCACAAGCTAAAACCCTATCTCCAGGCAGGCTGAGACAAGTCCAGGTCCTGAGGTCTAAAAGAAGCCTGGACTTTCTTACAGGAAGTAACAACTGTGAATTTATGGGGGTAAAAGGCTGCACTGAATAGTAAAGAGGGAGCTGCTAATAAGCATTGAGCACAAGAGTTCACAGTAGATATTGAGCTAAAGTGCAACCACTGTTTACACTTGTCAGAGCCCCCAGTAAGTGACAATATGAAAAATCCACTTGGAGAGTGGAGAGGACAAAAAGTACAGGATAGAAATGAATCTCTCCAGCCCTGTCTGGAGTATGATTTCTTGGACACAAATCTGGTTTTAGACAAGCAGGACAAAAGCTGAGAAAACTCACAAGCTTTTAAACCATGTCTCCACCAAAAGCTCTTAGCGTCTTCTTCTGTTTATTTAATTAGGTCATTAGCCTAGCCTGTGGATTTAGCTTGTACAGAGGAAAAAAATGTGATTTGTTACTGCCCAGTAATTACTCCAGAGAGATTTTGTTCTCTCATAAGACAAGGTTGTGATCATTATTAGCCTTCTGTGTCATGTACAAAATAGTTGAATCCTACCTCATTGTCCCTTATGCCCTTTCTGTGCTGAGGACAACCTCACAAATATGTCATGTACTCTGCAGGACAGGGCAGAAGTGTCATTAAAACTTTATGGAAACAGACACCATGATTTCATGTGCAAAACTCTAAGTGCTTTCCTGGTGCCATATATATTCCATTATAAACCATTAACGACATAGCTAACTATTGCACAACACATACTTAAGTGTATAATACGGAATCTATGCATAGCTTTAAAACAGAAATGGAAATAAAGTTCATTTTATAGCTAATGTTTAGCTTCTTTGATTAAAGCCAAGCTGTTCCTTCAATTTCTGTGTCCACACAGTTATGTTTGGCCCAAGGAGGATGCACTAGTGTGCAGAACAGACTTGCCAGGACTCTGATAAAATATGTACTTGCTTGTTCAGTTCCTGGGCTGCCGATTCAATGTCTTTGGAAACTGCTTCTGACAGCAAGCATCATACTAAACATATTTAAATTATCTTGTGGATACAGATGGGTCCAGAGTATCCAACAACAGCAGAAAAAATAAAGTTATATACTAAGAATTGGTCACATAACTTGAACACGCATATTTAGTTGTTATTCAGTGCTTTACATCTCTAGACCTCATGGTGCTTTCTGACAGTGGAAACTGAATCACAAAATGATAAAAAAGTTGTACAGCATCAATGCACTTCAAGATTTGATAAAGTTTTTGGGAGAAGCATCAGGTTTTACCTTCTGCTATAGTGACCCAGTAAGACAAAAAGTGTCACAAAAATGTCTATGATTGTTTCTCTGATACAGAAAAATGAAACAGAAACGATATTTTATTTCATCCAGGAGAATACCTGAAAGCGCTGGCAACACTAACTTTGGTTGATAACACTTGTGCAGATTTATTCTTACTATATTTTTAAGTTCAATAAGCATAAACGCTTTAGGAAGAAAACTGGAAAAGAAAACTCTTAACTATCAAAATCATAAAGTATTGGTTTAAGTATTTCCATAGTGAGAGCATTTTTAAAGCTCATGAGTCCTTTTCTACATCAAAATAAGTTTTTCAAACACTTCTGTGTATAAAATAACAATATTTTATGATTTATTCCCAAACAATTTGAAGTGAAAAGAACAACCCTCAAATTTCCCATGGGTGAGGAAGAGGTGAAAGATTTTTCTTCACTTAGTAAAAGCAGCTCCATAGCAGACATACAGCTTATTTGCTTAGACAAAAACCTGAATGCAACTCTAAGAATAAACTGAAGCTACTGAAAAGAAAAAACTTTTTTTTACATAAAAGGTTATTTATAGATCTCACCTGGGATTAGCCAATAATTTCTTTCATATGTGAATCAAATTCAAGAAGAACAGAAAGTAATTAAAATATGATATATTACATCAAAAGACAGACGTTAAGAAGCACATCTGCAGCCTACCTATGGGAAAGACACAGAGAAAACTGACACAAAAAATGTCTATAAATGTAAACTGAGCAAGTAGCCACATGTTAGTAGTTCAAAACATAACTTATATTTGACATCTGGATTTTGTGAACTGCCTTAGAAATGAAAAGAAAATAAATATATGAAGTGATGGAGTACAGACTGGAGTTGCAATTCTATATCTCATTTTGATTAACTTAAGTGTTACAAGAGAATGCTCATCATTGCAATCCTGACAAGGTCATTGAAGTTAATTATGCAAATATAACTCTTCCTACAGGAATGCATCCTGTTGAAAAATCAGCATGTTTTTTAACTTTTTCAGTGCTCTTGAATGAATAATTCTGGACATACAGAAGGAATTATTTCTGAGAAGTGAGTAAACAAGACAGACTACTGGATTTTGGGCTCTTAACAGTGACTGAAATTAACAAGTCCCAGTTAGAGAAAACATTTAAAAATATGCAAAATTATGGTGGTGTGTGATACCACCACGGCTCGTTTGCCCTCTGGCAGTTCTGACATTTCTAAACACAATGAATTCACAGCATATGACTGGACTGCCCTAGTCAAGAACATGGGAATCCTGTCTGCAAGTGGAAGCTACTTACAATGCTTGTAAGAGAAGTTACGTGTGAGACCTGATTCCATTTTGTCAGAAGATTAAGTAACACAGTCTCACACAATGCCAAGCTCTGTGAGCCCTCCAGCACAGTGCCAACACAGAGATATGAATGCTTTTTTTTTTTTGATCATATGTGCATTTTGTGCTAAGACTGGCATTTGGAAGCAGACCAAACAATAAGACATCTCCAGAGTGACGAATTGGAAGAAAAAATTAATCTATAAATACTGGATGTGCAGTAGGTACTGTGGTACATTTTGTCATGAAATACACAAAGTTAAGAAAAGAAGAGGGTTATATCTTTCAAGTAATGATGCATAGTTTTCATACCCCGCCTCTTTATTCTTTGGTTTTTTTCTTCATAGGTATATCCTCTGATACAGGAATGGGAAACAGAGAGGAAAAAAAGGTACATACTGTTACTTTCCCTGTTTTTATGGGAGTAAAACTAAATAATAGGATACCCTTTTTGGTGACATTATACTTAATGTATGGCTTTTCCACAATAGCAAGATTTAAAAGACTTAGAAATCTTCTGTACAGTAGTTTAGGGATTCTGTTAATATGAAAAAGACAGAAAATGTGTTATGTGTTTTGTATCAAATATGCCATACCCATTTGATATTTTTAGATTATCTGTACATGAAATAATTTTATAAGAATCTGTTTTAGAATAATAATTTCTCTGTTGTTCCTTGACTTTACATCAAGAAAACATCTAATCTGAGAGAAAAAGAAAAAATATGTTTAGTTGGTAAGATTTTTTTCATCAGAATGTTTAAAATTCCTTTCACACTACACATTAATGGTCAGATTTAGAAACCTTCTTTCACAAAGTGCAGTATCTTGTTCTGTGGCTGTACTAGTAGTAGCACCAGTAATAAAAATACTATAACATGTTAAATCTATACTGCTCCTATGAGAGGTCTGTTCCTGCTTTCGAAGCCATTTCCTGTGTCAAAACCAAAAGGTTGACTTTAGATCTCCTGGTTTCACCAAAGTTCTGAGATGTCTCATTCACTCCCCTCCTCCGCCTCTAAAAAGGGGGAAAACAAAGATTTTAAGAGGACCCAGCCTATCCACAAGGTAGGCAGAAGAATTCAAAAAGCATTTTTAGCAGAAGTTCCCTTGAGCTGGCACCAAATACCCTCCAGTCAAATATGCATTAACAAAGACAGAAACTTATGGTGATATTAGCAGCATCTTCCAAAATATGTAAAGTTATATATATACAAATTAATAATAGTGAAAGAGAGAAAATTTGAAGTATATAAATGTTCATGTACAATAGGAAGAATATACACCCCTTCATTGTGCTGAACTCATGCAAAAATGAGCTGGTCCATGTCGAAGTATCCATGGTCATTAAGGAAAGAGGGGTTTCACCATTCAGGAGATCCAAAAGTTTAGTTTGTTTTTTGTGAAACAAAGATCCACTCTCACAACTTCAAAACATGTTTTTGAGCCAGAAGAAGGGTATACCTGCAGTGTTTATGCTACCATTGACTGTTCTCATCTAGACATAGAAATAATAGTGTAATTTTGATTGCACCAATTGTGAGTCTCTGCTAGGTTGATCCTGTCTGGACTTCAGACACCCACCAAACCAGCCTTTTCACTCCCCTCCTCAGCTTAACACAGGGCAGGGGAGAGAAAATATAATGAAAGGCATGTGGGTCAAGGTACAGACAAGGAGATTTCCCTCACCAATTGCCTCATGGGCAAAACAGAAACACCTTAGGGAAAGTTAATTTGATTTATTGCCACTCAAATCCAAATAGAATAATGAAGAAAAAAAAAAAAAAGAAAAAGCCAAAAAAATACCTTTTTCCCCACCTCTCTCTTCATCCCCAGTTTAACTTCCCTCCTGATTTTCTCAACTTTCTCCCCTGCAGCACTGCTGGAGGCTGGAGAATGGGGGCTGCATTACACTGTTTCTGCTTCACCTTCCTCCTCAGGGGAAAGTCTCCTTACATTCTTCCCTTGCAACAACGGAGTTCCTCCTATGGAGACAAACCTTCATGAAACAATGTGGGTCACTTCTATGGGATGCCTGTTCCCCCAGGAACAGACTGCTCCCAATGGAGTCACAAACCCTGACAGCAAACTTACTCCAGTTTGGGCTACTCTCTTCACAGGGACACAGCTGCTCCGAGGAGCCTGATCCAGTGGGGACTTCCCATCACAGCCTCCTTTGGACATCCACCTGCTATGGTGATCCTCTCCAAAGGCTGCAGGCGGATGTCTGCTCCACTGCAGACCTCCATGGTCTGCAGGGGAATCCTTGTTCCTGTACCTAGAGCACCTTCTACCCCTCCTTCTTCACCGACCTGACCTTCAATGTCTGCAGAGATGTTTCTTTCACATATTCACGCCTCACTGCCCATCTGAAGTTGCTCATTCCTCCTGCCCCTCAACCCTTTTAAAATCTATCTTCTTCCACTCTTGGTGATGGCCTCATCCTTGGCCAGAATCAGGTTCACCTTGGAGCCAACTGTCATCAGTTCCATGGGATATAGGGGAAGCTTCGAGCAGCACCTGGCTGAAGCCACCCCTGTAAGCTAGGGGAACACTTGCAACATTTATAAATTACCATGAAGGCATTCATTGTACAATGATACTATAATACAAGCAAGCAGGTAGACATTGATTTACATTTTTTATTATTTTTCTGTAGCCTGAAAGGATGCTTCAGTTGAGCAGAGGTATTGAAATCCTATAGAAAGCCTTGATGGAAACAGGACTTGCACTGTTCCATTTGCAGGGCCATGTCTATAAACTCCAGAAGGAGATAGCCATTTGTATTGTTTCATGCAAATCTATCAATATTTATCTTTATAAAGAAAATGAAAGACACAAATAAAAGGCTGTTATTTACTATCATTAGCATAATGTTACTAAGAACAACATGTAGTTGGACTGATCACAGTCTTTTTATTAGCACACATTTCAGAGATATCCCAAATTATCTTTTAGTTGGTTTCCTTATTAATTCAGCTAGAGAAGACACATCATTACAAGATTAAAATGGCATTATTATTGCTGGGTGAATATGAAGCTTATTGGAAACAATAGTTGTTGTGACAACAATCACTGAAAAAGAAAATTAAATATGTCTAAAAGTACTACTGATAAGGCTGTAGTCAGAACTCTCTTTTAAATCTACATTATAACAAGTATTTTTTTCTTTCATGTCGCTAAATTATATATATAATAGCCTAAATTGCACCGACATTAGTACATTACTGCAGTTCTTCAGTTACTTGAAAGTGGGAAATATTTACAAATTTTCCAAATATGGTATATCATGACTCTTGGAAATACTCATCTACTTGATTAATGAAAAAGAAAGTTGTTTCCAGCAGGTAAGAACAATAAAGACAAAGAAATATTTTGCAATGCAAATAAAAGAAGATGAAAAAAACAAGCACTTCCATCAGTCTGACTGTAAAATCATAAGACTGCAGAATATGATATGCATTAAGCATAATTATATACAAATGCATACTTTGAAAATGGACATCAAAAGTGTGTTTATATTGCAGTGAAATTAAGCACATGTCCCAGTTAATATTAATAACTTCCTTGTCATATGAGTGTGTTTTCATTTTAAGAAAATTTTATTTGTAGTCTTTGCCGCTGATTTGGATTCTCTGTTACAGTTCTTACACCAAAACTAAATCAGTAGACCATTGCTGTGGGCAAAGAGGTTTCCTAGCTTGTCTGCCACTGCCACTTGCAAATGGAGTATTACAGAATCATATCTGTGAACCTATCTAAAATCCTCTTATATGCACTCTTGTCACTGACAGGCACCTGTACAATTGGAGGAAGAGATGCATCAGAAAACTCAATAAAATAAATCAGAGGGACAGTTAATGGAAGTTAAAAATAGGGAAAATGGTGCAGAAATATTGCTCTGTGATGTAGAAAACGTGGAGTTAAGTGCTAACAAACTTTTTTTTTTCCCCAGTGATTCCTGGACAACCAGTGATTCCTGGGCCAAGCCATATAATAAACCTCCAAGAAAAAATAATTCTTCTGGCCCTGAGTCAGTCTATATGAAATTGTCATAACATTCTTGTCGAAGAATCACTCTAGAACATACTTCATCTCAACAGCTTTGGGCTGAATGAGATGAAAAAACGTCTACTGTCTTGCAATATTTGCAAAAGAGTGTTGCCCTCACAGTTTTCTTGCTTGCAAGTGTTTGAGGTCTTGCAGTGCTGTTCTCATACAGCTTCAAGAAAACAATGTATATTTTTAGCATTTATCTATTTTTTACATTTTTATCCTCTGGGAGGAGAAATGTGATGGACGGTGGTATTCACCATCCAGGTCAAAGAGGTGGCAACCTGTGTAGCCAATCTCTTGACCTTTGTACAAATGTATATAAGTATTGGAGTCAGATAATAAAGAGGAAGAGAAGCTTTCTCTTGACCTGCTGCATCTGTCTCATTCCTTGGGTTGCCCTGCAACGGACACAAAAGAGAACAACATGAAAGTAAGATAGATACTTAAAAAAAAACCAAAAGGAGTACTTATAAAAGCAAAATCTTCACTGGAAATTTGGTAATGATTTGGAGCCTCTTGTTTGAGTCACAATACAAATGCATACATTTTCAAGGGTTAGAGAAAGAATGAAACAAAGTCAGCATGGGCAAACAATAGAGTAAGGAAGTCTATTAAAATTGAAAAGTAATCCTTCAAATACATGAAGTTCAATCTGAATAAAGACCAGAAAAAACATGAACTTTGGTAGCTTAAATGTAAAAGCATACTAATGCAGACAAAAACAAAACCCTAAAATCTTATCAAGAAAAATGAGTTCTTGGATGAAATGATAACTTAGATTGCAATGTAGAAAAAGAACTATATTAATATTTTGAATATTCCTGCATCACATAGGTGTTTGAAGAGATTTATTTGTTTGTTTGTTTGTATTAAGCCAGAACTTTTTTCACAAATAACACAAATGAGAATACAAATATCACATTTAAATATCAGGAGCACAGCTCATAGGACAACTTGACAAAATGAATGTTTTTACATCATGAAAGCCAAACACAGGAGTTTTCAAGAGCTTTGCTGAAATTCAAGAAATAAATGTCTGAATTATGGACTGAAGTATGTACCTTCACACTTAAAATTGGCTTTATATCATAGGACTAGAAGGAGACTTACTCTGGAAACTCGCTGATCAATAACCTGTACTGTGAATGAAAATAAGACAAAAGTTTGGGTTCTCCACAGAGACTCTCAAGGAAACTAAGTAGCTGTGGTGTAAGAGAAGACTCTACCCTGGATAAATAAATTGCTGTAAATTAGGAGCCAGTGGAAAGAATGGTTTTCTTCATACAGAAGAGAATTGACCAGTGAAGTTCTGAATAAACTGTCATGTAAAGAAGATGAATAACTATGTGGAAAAGTTTGCTGATCATGATGATTCATTTGGGATCTCAAAAAGCAGAGTTGGCTGCAGAGAGTAACAAAAGGACTACACAGCCCTGAGATATGGGATGACAAACTGGAAGATGGGATTCAATGCAAATAAATGTGATGTGCATATGGAAAAATAAATGTAATTTTATGATGGGTTCTATAATGATGGGTTCTAAGATGACTGTTAACAGTCAGGAAGGAGATCCTAGATTATAATAGATATCTTTACATAAATATCACTTCAGTGTTCACTAAAAGGAAAAAGCCCCAAATGTTGAGGCTTAATAGGTAAAGAATAGAAGTCAAGATAAAAAATACTATTATTTGACTATATAAATACACCTGAAAATTTAGTGTACATCTGACTCTCTTATTTGGAAGGAGATATAATGGAAAGTCAGGAATATGAACAAAAACAGCTTCCAAGTGATGAAATGTTAAATAAAGTAGCATGGTTGGAGACTGACAGAAAGAAGGGAGCTATGATGGCACCTGTAAGTTCAGAAATGGTGCAGTGTAGAGACCACATCTCATTCAGTCCTAGAACAATCTGCAATCAAACAAAACCACAAGGTGACAGGTTCAAATTTCCAAACAATATGGAGTATTAGCAGTGGTAGTACCCTGTGTGAAAGGCTGTGACATGGATTCTAAAAGAGATTGGAAGAAAATACAAAAGATGTCACTGGAGTTTGAGGAATGGACATAACACATCTACCTCTAAAAGTTTCCTAAATGTGCAATTGCTGTGTTCAGGGGAATTTCACAATATGCTTGTCATCTTCTTCCACTTTTTTCCAGGCATCTGCTTTTGCCTACTGTCAGAGACAGGATACGGGACCAGACAGGCTTTTGGTCTGATCTGACACAGCTGTTCAGATGCTCTTAGTGATAAACTTCACTGTTCTTCATTACGAAAAATAAAAATATTTGATTTTTTTTTCTGTTAAACATTCCACTCCATAGTCATGAGTGAGTGCTCTGTTTCTTTCCAAGTGTGTTGGAAAGCCTTTCTCTTGATCTTCGTATACTGAATGCAAAAGAGTCCTGTAGTTTCTGTCTCAACTGCACAGCACTGTTATACATTAAGAGTACTCTAAGACCTGAAAAGTGTGTTCATTGTGGAAATCTTTAAAACTTGGGAAGGATTTCCAATGCAGTTCTAAGGGATTTCTGTTTTAATGTATCTGTAAATCTGTTTTGGTGAACACTCAGTACATCAAGGAAAAGAAAAAGGAAAAAAAGTAAAAAAATAAACTTTTGCAGGATCTTTATATTTAGTTCTACAGAACAGTGAAATGGTTTTTTGAATCTTAATACTCAACTGTATGTGTGCTCCTGGTCTAGAAAAGTTGTAATTCCCAGTGGTTTCACTTAAGTCTGCCCATGTAGGTTGAAGTTGTATGACATTATCTACATACAAGTCAAAACCCATTTTTATAGAAAGCTTCAGAAAAGAGAAAATTTCTGCAACCAATGATTATATACACTTCTGAAATAATTCCTCATTTTAGTAATTCATTCTTCCTTTTATCTTTCATGTTTGGTCAGATGACAATTCCCTGATGGAATATGGTAGCTCCCTTATTTTTAAGGAGACACAATGGATGAGAACATAAAAACTCAACTTAGTGATCTTAATCTTATTAGGAAAATATTTCAAGGCAACAGATTTATCACTCGTAAGAAACTCCTCAAATACAGATCAGCATTTTCAATGAATGAATTTTCTACCATTTTCCAATTGCATAAGTGTCTGCTTTTAAGTGACATCAAGAAAGATTGTATATGGAAAAGAGAGGACTGTAATAAGGACAGAATATGTGATATTGAAGGGGTTTTAATGGCATAGTTATTGAGTGTTAAAGGGATATGCAAAACCCAAAGAAGATAATATGAAGTCATAGTGTGCACCTGGTTACTACTGAGCTTATTGAACTGTCTGTGTGGGAAGACATTGTGTCATAATGTCAGGGAATTAAATTCACAGAAAATTTCACAGAAAATTTGTAAAATATGTTTTTCAATTTTATATAGCATGGAAAGTCTTGGAAATTATTCAGGTTTAGATGGATAATATTCTTCTGGAGAAGATTATATCTGCCTGTCACAGGCTGAATTTTCCTGGAAAGCATCTTAACTTCCAGATAATACCTTTAATATCTTTACCAGATATATCCAGCAAAGGTAGTGGCTTTCAAGTAAGACTCTCTGAGGCACTTGCAATCTGGACAACAATAAAGTCCAAAAGTTTTGCTTTGCCATGTGATGAGAAAGTGAGTCAAAAAACTGTTCTATACGCAAAGAGTGACCCATAAACTCCATTCTGCACTGTATCTCTTCTCAGCCATAGAAAACATTACTTTCAAGAGAAAACGACCAAAAAAAAGAGAGACTAGAAAGAAATATCAAATAGGTATATGCAAAAGAAAAGATTAGCATTTCTATATGTTATATGGAAATCAAGACTACCTTAAATAGCAGATTAGTGTGAATCATCCTACTATCAGCCACTGTAAATCACTATACCCATAGCTTAGATTTGAGAGGAGAAGGTACTTTTTGTTCTGTCCTTAGGTATGTCAGGGCAAGAAGGATTGTCATAGAGACAGATGGAATGTAATGCCCATCAGAGAAGGGGGAAGACTAGAAACTCCAAGTTATAAGACAGGAATACTGTCACGACTTGCTCAAGTTGACATGTTTTAGAGATGACATGAATTCTGATGAATTTTGCTTTGTATTTCATAAATACTGTGCACCCAAACAGCCTGAAAGTAGTAATCATCTCACCACTGGGAGCTGGCAAACCTCTATCTAGGTTTGATTTTTTATACCTGTACTGGAATAAACCAACATGTTTCAGATATTTCTGGATTGAGATTTTGTTTTTACTGTTAGAAAGTCTGATATTGTATAACATTTCCGAAGAGATTTTGGTTGTTCTCCAATGCAGCGATGAGCCCTATGGATGAGCAGTGGGAAACAATTTAAGAAATGGCTTCAGACCTTGCAACTGAAATTCATTTTAGCTAAATCTAAACAAGAAGGAGGGTTACAGAGGTCAAATGTTGTTATGTAGTATGTAAAGAGTAGAATGAGCAAATAATTGAAAGGCTTTTGAAAAATATATAAACAGTCTGGTAGAAAGACAGACTGGAGAGAGTTTATACAAATAAGCAGAAGAAAGTTAAAAGGATAATTAGAGGAGCAAAGAAATAATATTGGATGTCAAATTGTATGGAATATTTCAATTAAAAGCTCTTCAACTATATCTGCAATAGAGACATAGGTTCAAAGGTTAAATTGTCCCATTAAAAACAATGATGGGGGAATTGAAGACAGGGCATAAGGAAGTGGCAATTTGTTAAATGTTATTTAGCTTCTGTTATTACAGCTGAAGAAGAAGATGGAAAGCTGCTTGGTAGAAGAATTCTGTTTCTCACAAAGATAGGCCAGCTCCTAATAAAGTGCAGGTAAAATTGGAAGTAAATGTGTCATTTACCTGCAAATGTACATTATCCTGGTGTCATAGACAGAGGTGTAGGAGATTTAGGAAATATACTCTAATTTGCTGTAAGTTAGGGAGGTTCTAGCTTACTATCAACATTTTTTGTGTATAACCTTTGTGCAAACTCTCATATAGCACTGGAGTAGCTCAAATGCCTTTACAATTACTTTCCTCAGTGCAGCTCATCCTGAGCTTTTAGAAAGTAAAGTAATAGAAATTATCCAGGTTAGTGGCAGAATATATACCAGGCACACCAGGCGAATATAGAGGTAGGAACATGCAATAAAAGAGCAGAACAAATCCAAACCTTCATTAAAGAACCATATGAAAATAAATGTTGGGAAAAACCTAAGAAGATTCTTGCAAAATATACAGAAATATATTTCCTTAAATCAGATACTGGCACTGCAATGAAATATTAAAGCCTTGAGCTGGAAGAATATCACAGCATATAAATGAATACATTAACCAGCTCAATTTATAACCTGTGAGTAAAATTCAAGTAGAGTATCATATCCAAAAGAACCGGAAATGTTCATATGGCACAAGTTTTAAAATCATACTACAGAAGAAAAGCAGCTGTATAATGAGATGAATTAGAATACTTTTACAAGAGAGACAAATAGGAACAATACACAACACAAAGTGTCTACAAAGACTTAAATACGAGATGAGTTTTCTGTCATTAAATAAATCTTGAAAACAGAAGTTCAGCACCTTTTATTTCTAAAGTTCAGCATTCAATATTCTCCTAAAGATGCCTGGACATTCAAAAGTGTCACCTATTACAACAGCTGGAATTGAGCGTTTCTAGGAGTTTTGAATATCTGGCAGTTTGCGTGTATCATCTTCCTTAACACCATTTTTTACAGTGAAGAGTCAGATCTATGTTGCCTTCGACAGCCCTGTTTTGGCATTTCCACCTTTTATTGCATACAGGCAAGATTGACTTCATCTGCCTCTTCTCTATGACAGCTAATATCAGCTAAAAGAGTTTGCTTTGGTGAATCCCATCTCTTATTTATATCTTTGCACCACTGGAAGCTATGAGCTTCCATAGAAGGGAGGAGGCTTTAGCATGAAAAATGGAAAGTGGGTAGCTGGAAAGCTGTCCAGAAACCAGTTTTTCCCTAATTATAGGAGTCTAGACAGCTAGAATAGCAGTGAATAGCTAGAATAGCTGTGAATCAAAGAAATAGTAACAGTGTCTGTCATGGACACTATGGGAAAACTTTCCATTAACCAGTTCTGGGCCTTTAGGGGAGCACCAGAGAAGAATAGGAAGTTTTTTTGTAATTTAATTTTTCTTTCTGTAAAAGTAAGATGTAGAAGATTCCCGTTAAGAATCTCAAGCCCCATTTTTGACTAAAACTCTTCACATCTCAGATGCAGCACCAATAGATTTATTTCTGCTTCAATCCTCACGGACTATATATCCCTTATATATTCCTTGCCAGCTTTACACACAATATACCTGTTTCATCATGGGAGTTGATTATTGTAATTTTCTCTTTAAAAATCTCTCGGGTTTGTCACATCAGCTGTGAATATAAGAATTCAACTGCTATATTGCTATTCAGATGAATTGAGCATATTATGCTATTCTTTTCTTTTGTACAGTAACTGCTTCTTAAAAAGCTGATTTACTATCAAATGCCACTATTTTTTAAAGCTCGTACTAATATGGGCCCTGGTTCTGTTCTTTAATCTCATTTTGACAGCTATCTGTGCCATGTGTGTCTCCCATTATTTAAATACCACACTGTCACCTCTTTTGAAGGTAAATGTCTTTTGCTTTGTTTTCTTCAAATTTAAGATGGTTCTAAATTATGTCACAATGCATATTTTTTTGTCTTTTTGGTGTGCAAAATTACAAATGTTCCAACAGAATGAGAGGGAAAATATAAAATTGTTATCGTTACCATCATAAGCAATCATGTTTGGTATTTCAGTGCTTTAGATGCAAAGAGAACACATAATCACCAATAACCTGTTATAATTATTACCCCTATGCAAAAAGCTTCTGTATTTCAATAAAATTCTCAATAAGAGCAATATATGCTAAAAGGTAAGTCTTGAGACTTAAATCAGATTAATGCACAAATTTGCTTTTATCATAAAAGGAGAGGGGGAAAAAAGCCCTTGAATTATTTTCCTTTTTCTTGCTACATATCTCAAGCCATTACTGCCAACCCATCAAATGAAAACTGCATCTTCTAGAAGCTAAAATTGTGAACACTACAAGTCATGTTGCAGTTGACATGAAAACAACCATTGCTGGCATATCTTGTATTTTTACAGCTGACTATTCTCTCCCTGACATTTTTAGTAAAGTTGAGCAATATCCAGATTCCAGCCTTGATACTAGTCGGCACAGCAACATTCATCTTAAGATGACATCTGTTGAGAATTTTTCAATAACTTAATGGTTATAAAGCATGTGAGGAGGGGGATAATAGAGGGATTATGACATAAAAATGCTAAAGCCCTTGTGGGGGAACTGCTGCACATAAAGTTTTGATTTGGTAATTCAAACTAATGCAGTTTGTAGTCCTCTAGAGAGAGGGCAATAATGGTGCACAATATGCTCTTAAACACTGATGCATAACACATTGTGCTAGAGCCAAAAGGCACTGTACAATATCATTATGGTGCAGAGAGAAGCAGTAACTTTGGGAGCTGCTTTTACAAAGATCTGAATGCACAGGTAACAAACAATGCTATTCCTCCCCTTTTTATGCTACTTAATCTATTCATTTGGGCATTTGTTTTTAATATAACAAAATTATAAAGTTAAAAAATACAAAGATTTGTGTCATGCAGTACATATAGGCTTACCTTTTTTTTTTTTTCTGTCAATGAATTAGACACAATTAAAAATTTTCATTGTTTTTGAATGTGGTGAAATAGGGAATGGACATATTTGGACCAAGTTAGAAAACAGACAAAATTAAAGATCTGTCTACTTGTAACGGACCCAAATTAAGTACTAATGATATTTTTGGGGGTAAAAAAAGCATACAGAAATTCTTAAAATGGAATAGACAATTATCATAAAATTTATAAAAATCTCATGCAATGTACAAATAATATGATTTTTTAATTTTTTTTCCTATTTTATTATTGTTGAAATGGATTTATTTAATTTATATTGCATGTGCTGCTGGATATAATGTCAAACATAACATTTAAATGAGAACACAGTTTTTGATTACTTCTCCAGGACTTCTGGCAGTGTGAATTTAAGGAGAAAAAACCATTATGCTTGAATGGTAAATTGTCTGTACTAGGACAAAGCAAAATAAATAAAAAAGTTCCATATTAGCTGATTTTCTGGAAAATGCATGTACAGATGACTTTCTGGTTCATAATGACCCTAGAGAGATTAAACAAAAACATCATGCCCTACATGTTAGCATGATGATACCTTTCTGAATTTTTTAATCTGAGTCAAAAGTTTAAGAAAAAGGTCTTGTTATGCAAAATACATTTTCTTCTGGGGAGTCCTATAAGATAAGTAAGTATATTTGTGACTTTGTATTAATGGTGATTCACCTTGTCTTACTTTTGTGGCCTGAAAATCAGTTTTCCAATGGGGTTTGGTTGATTTATCTAATCATCACAGAATCACAGAATCACAGAATGATTAGGCTGGAAGAGACCTTGAAGAACATCGAGTCCAACCCATGCCCTAACTCCTCAACTAAACCATGGCACCAAGTGCCACATCCAGTCTTTTTTTGAACATATCCAGGGATGGTGACTCCATCACCTCTCTGGGTAGACAATTCCAGTACTTTATCACTTTTTGCGTAAAAAGCTTTTTCCTAATAGCATACTTAATGGCATCACATATGGAAAAATGACAATCAATCACATCCCAATGCACTTGTCCAATCGGATGGGACTAGTCAGCTTCCCAGGGGCCTATCTCCCTGAACTGTCTCTTGAAGAAGCAGTCCAGACAACTGGCTCACCTCATTCTGTCTGACAACAGTAGACAGAAATTCTGTGTTAAGGACTGAGTATAGAAGTTGTGGAAAAAAAACCCCAAAAAACAGAGAAAATAATTTGCTCTCCTGCATGCAGGTGTCAAGTATCCTTTCAGGTAGTGAGGTTAAATCTCCTGGCTGTCTGCTGCTGCTCCAGACAGCTGTGTCTTCCCTGTACATTCCCAGTCGTAACTGCCCCCTCTATGCTGCTGTGCCAGGCAACTGAGGGTATGGAAAATGAGATAGAGGCTGCTGTTGCTCCCTGTTTCCCTTATACCCAGATTTGTGGGTCCTCTGCCATAAAGGGAAAACCAGTCTGCTCTCACCAAGGGATCAGGCTCTGAGGTGCTGCCCAATTTTGAGTGTCATATCTGGTACTACAGGCTCTATCTTATGCTTCTCTGTGCTCTTCCAGATCTCTGCTGCCCAAAACCTTGTTTCTCTCCAGAGGGGTCTGGAACCACAGGGGTCTGTGTAACAGCTCATCATTGCCTCATCATGCTCAAGAGGCTTGTGCTTTATGTACAGAGCATGTGCCAACAGGAAGCTTTGCAAAGGGGCCCAGCTTCTTCTCAGAGATAGCTGTTTATGTGCCATGTGATCGAACTTAATTTAAATTAATGTCTTTTTGGTATCACAGCGAATATAGTGGCCAGCGTCTCCTATTTTGTCATTCAGCTGCACTCTGGCATTTTTTTCTCATACATTACTGGTGACAGTAATAAGTTTTTAGGCTCTGTTCCTTTCCAGTTTTCCATGTTTTCCAAGAGGAGTCTGATCCCAAGGTTTGTCAAACAAAGGGAAGATTTTTAAATTTAAAGTCAAAATGTTTAGTGGGAATTTTCATTTTCAGCTGAGGTGTCTTTAAGTTTAATCATTCCTCAATTAATGAAAAGCTAACAGACAGTGGATACCCAGAAATTAAGGCATTGCATGGGAAGGTATCACCCAACAATAGAGCAAGCAGAACTCTGGGGCTCCCAAAATCAGTGTTATAAGGCGGCTGTGTGATTTAAATAGGTGCTTATTTGGAATAAATTAGTTTTGGGTTCAAATGTGATGGTTTGAATGTGTCTCACACAGCTTCTTCCTATCAGGATCATTGTTGGATTTGGTACTGCTAATCACAAGCAGTGCTCTGTGATCATGTGTTTACTTCTCATCTTGGGCAGAGCAGTACTAGCACATTTGTCTGATGAGGCACAGATCTTTGTGAGTGAGAATCTGTGACATTAGAGAATTTTCTCAGTGGTACAATTCCCCTTCTACCTTCAAATGCCTGGAAAAGCATAGGAATGTAGTTGTTGCAAATCTGTTGGTGCACAGTTGTTCTTCATTCATTCCTGGTCCACAACTGGCAAAGGTAAGGTTCCATTCCCACTGTTTCCTCTCGTCCATGAGGGCAGAATGCCAGGCAACAATGACTGTGACCTGTCTCTAGGCCATTTACAGTGTGCATGCAAACCAGGAGGTAGGTTTGGGAAAGTATAGGCATTACTCAAATGACGCAGCAAGATAAGCAATTTAGCCCCAAAAGGATAGCTTGAATTTTATCCCTTTTACCAGCCTGCAGATTCTGGGATATCTATTGAGTGTGTATATACAAGATGCTTGTTACCATTTAAAATAAAACGCTGGAATATAAATTACCATTTAAAAAAAAAAAATTAGTGACACAGCTACCAATTAAAAGACTTGAAATTCTGCTCCATGCTTAATATATAATGGGGGAAATTACATGGAATATATGTAAATCTTTTTATGTTTTCTTTATATATAGTATCATAATCCCTCGAATGAGAATTTGCTGCATTGTTCCATTGCCAAAGTGATGTCTACAAATGAGGGCTCAGGGAATTGCTGCAGGCTTTCTGATGAACTGAGCCAGCAAGCCACTGTGGACACAAGCCTGAGTTTTTGAATGAAGAAGAGGATTTACACATGCAAAGATATTTGTCTCTTTTTTCCCTTTCAGATTTCCAACAAACAGCTCCTCCTTTCATTTACTGGCAATAATTGGAAACAAAATGCAAAACCTAAATGCACTTGTGTGCTCCAAGTCTTCTCCATCTTTTTCAGCTATATAATTTGGTCTGTTAAAAGATGCAACTCTTCTTTACAGTTGTCACTGATGAGATAATTAATACAATAACTTGAAATTCATTATTTTAACCATCTTCTCTAAGCACTTCTAAAAATACTTAAATGCCATTTTGAAGACAAATTAGTTGTGAAACTATCTATCTATCAGGGAGACTTTCAGTTAATAGTTTGTACAAATAAATATATTCTATATGCTATTCTTTTCAAAGAATGTTTGATCTAATAGCTTCTAAAGATGGAATTTTGTTTGATTTCCTTGTTGTTTAATACCTAAAAGAACAGTCTGAAAAAGACGAAAGATGTATTAGTTTGCTTAGCTACTTAGCATTAGAAGACTCAGTATTTTGTGAATTACAGAACAAGATTCAGTTTAAAGAATGATTTTTTTTTCCCTACCAATTGCCTCCTTGCTTGAAAATAGTAAGTGGCCTTAAAGTGTCAAGGAGTTGTAAGAAGTTTAAATTATGATAAATATATTAAGCCTTTTTTTTCTATGGAAAAAGGGAATGAATTCAGTATACTTACACATCCAAACCCCAGCTATTTAATGATTTTTGTAAGATGTATACATTAGTGGTATATAGTGACTTGAAATACACATGAAATCAACCAATAAAAGAAAAATAGGACTGCCTTTGTCCCTGTAGCCTTTGTGTCTGTGCATGGCCATCTCATGTGCTGGAATATGAAGTATGCGACTCCATGAAACTTTTCACCCCTTATCTTTCTTTGTGCATTTGGATAGTATATATTTAGATGTTCTGATATGTGTGCAGAGGAGAAAACTTTCCTGAATACATTTTTATAATCATTTGTATACATAAGGCCACAGTATCTACAGATTTGGGGAAATTATTATTAAATGTTAAGACAAAGCAGCTAGCAATAACTAGGGAACTTTCAAGGTCATGGCTACTGAAATAATTTCCTGTACACTAGAAACAGTATTCAGTCACTTCTAAAAGAACAAAAGATAAAACATCCATTGCAGTTTTTCATCACTTTCATGGGTTTTCTTTTGAAAAGAAGTGCTACACTCTAGACTCCTTCCAGTCAATCAAAATGCAGAATTCTTCTTCAGAAATTCTTGTTTTATTCTACAAGAAAGCCCTATTCCCTCAGAAATCATTTGTTAACAGCAGTTGAGCTTTGCTAGTCCATTGTCTGAGGTGAATCCAAGATCAGTTAAGGTTAGAACCTAATTGTGAAGTGTACCGATAACTGTTTTTAAAGGCAGTATTCTCACTCTAGTTTATATTCAAGGTTTTATAAATGAGGTGGTATAGTAGGAAAAGTTTGTAGTTAAAACTCTGCAATGGAAAATGTCTCCCAAGTCAGAAGGCAGAACCCACTTTACCAAGTTTATAATTAAGCAATAATCTCAAGAAACGCAGTCATTACCAACCTTTAATGAGTACTTTGTTGGTTAACAGCTCAATGTGAAGTTGAGGATTGTTAACACTCTATCAAACTTCTTGTTAAGTGTGCTAAGTTTTTATTTAAACACACTTGGATCGCAGCTGGGAAGCTGTGGGGGGAATCGGACATTCCCAAGTGGCTAATGACCATTTTTTTTCCATCAGTCAGAACACAGGGCACATTCCTTTATGTTTATATAATAGCTGTTAACTACAGATGGCTGGTGCCACCCGATTTTGGTACTTTGTGTGACCTTAGTCATCTACTGTATCTGCAACCAGTTGATGCTCTTTTGCTGCTGAGCTTTTGTGGAATAACAGAATTTTATCTTAGAGCCTCTTGGAGAATCCAGCCAAGAAGACATAATAATTACCACAGAAATCAATAATAACACAAAAGTACCTTTCCAAATACTATGATATCCTCTGCTGAATCAGATTTATTCTGGTGGGCCAGAAAGGGAACCATTTTGCCTTGTAAGTAAAGTGACTGGAAATTAATTTTACAAAGTCTACTTTACCAATAGAGCCTAGGAACATCGGCTGGAAAGCAAAGTCATGCCTCTGAGTTAATGGCAATTTTTCTTCAGAACAGGCTGTGACAAGAGGCCATTTTCCTTTGTTTTGTGCACTAGAAAAGATGCTGATATTTTATGGTTTATGATATCTTTTTGAACAGTTGCAGCATTTACACTGCAACTGGAGAACCCTTAAATTAGCAGCATGGGTCAGACTTGCTGAAAAGCAACAAGGATAGAGGGTGACTGAAGTGATGTCATACATGGGTTTGTTGACTTTGCTGAAATACCCACAACAGTCGTGGAGTCAGACAAATTCCGCCTAATCAACCCGATAACTTATTATCAAAAGGATCTATTTCTTTGTCACGTCTGTCAGGGTAATCCGGAATTCATTATCATATTAATGTCCTGACTGGGCTCCTCTGGACCTCTGAGTTTTGTTTGTTGAAGAGCTTCCTGGGGCGTTTGGAGAAACAAAGCGCACTCTCTGGAACATGAGGCATTCAGAGCCGCGTACAGATGGGCCCGGGCTCTTTGTTCCTCTCTGCCTGGGAGGCTGTTATGGGAAGCAGCCAACCTGCAGTCTGTCACAGTGAACATTGTCAAGTCATTGTGTACTTTTAATTGTTACTATGTACATGGAATCTGAAAGGTCGCTCTGGATATATAGTACAAGTGCACAGAGCCCTTTGCCAGACCAAACAGCTGTCCTGTGGTGTTCCCATATTCAGCTCCAGTCACCTTTCCCTCATTGAAGGATTCTTCTGACAGAGCAATTAAAACATACGATTTATTACTAAACAGTCAATAAGGAAATCTTAGAAGTGCACTCTTTCACCACTTCACTGTTTCCCATGTGGCTGTCTTAACAGGTCCTTTTATATTTGAGCAATTATTTCTGCCCCAATGATATTACAGACCCAGCAAGATTAATTAAAGAGCCGACAGCAAATTACAATAACAACCTCGAAATACAATCAGAGAGGTCAAACTGTATACCAAATTCTGTTCTTAGACACTCCTAGATAAAATAAAACTCCCTAAGTTTGGCTGGCCTGCAAGAGATGAACTACATTCTTTTCTTTATTGAAGATACGTGAATATTTCTTTAGAAGACTTTGTGTAGCTTCTCATTTTTATCTGCAACATAAAAGATTCAGTCTTAAAGGAAAACGTAATTGTATATGGTGTGAATAATCCTTGGCTGTAGAAACACTACTCACCAGGGAGTCTACAAGCCGTGTGAAGTCTAGATATGCTAATATTTGTTTTCCCATCATGCACCTCAGCTTTTGTTTAGAAAAATATGAATGCTTGCTAAGTACAGCTGAACACTAATATAGTGGTGTTTCTAAATTTTTGTCCAGGAAATCAGGTTTATCAATATTGTTATGTATATAAATTCAATAATTAATAAATAGTTTAAAATTATTAGGTTCAAGACACAAATGAACAGAGATTTCCAGTTCCTGCCGACTCTGCTTTCCTCAGATGTGCAAAATATGAAGAAACCATACAAAATGAATGTATGGCGAAGAACATGGTAATTCTCATACAATTTTGCTGTATTACAACTTGATAATTAATCATTTCCATGCTGCATATACATAAAAATCAATAAGTATGTATATAAATTCATGTTTATACCTGTGAAGATGTGGGGAAAAATATTATATTTAAGATTTTTTAAAATAAATATTAGCATACAAAACTCATGTTCGTAATGAACATAAATAGACTGTAATCCAGGTCTTAAAGTTTTAGATACGGAGCTCTTCATGATTAGCAGTACAATGTGCAATCCTGAGAGCCTTGCACTTCTGAAAATTACATCTAATTGTATACAGAACCGGGTATTTTTTTATATGGTACTGATTTCCACCTCTTTGATGGGGGTGGGGTCCTTTTTCTTTTTCCTTTCCCTTTTATTTTTCTTGTGATTTTTCGTGTTTGTTTTCCCTCTTTCTTTTCCTTACCAAATCAAAGAACGGGTAAGGTTGGAAGGGAAGGGACATCTGGTCCAGCTTCCCTGCTCAAGCAGGGTGAATCTAGACCACATTGCATAGAAGTATCCTTAATCCTTACACTTATCTGTAGTTTGTCCCTCGTTTTAATTTTTTCTCTTGAGTGTAGAACAAAAAAAATCTTGTTTAGTATGGTAACAAGGCTTGACAATGAAAATAACCTTCAGAATTTGCCAATAACCATTTCAAAAATCCATTTATGACAATGAGATATATTTTTATGATATTATTGTTGTCATTTTTGTTTTTAGTATTATTGTTATTCTTCAGTGCTTCCTAATGAACCTATTTATAGAAATGAAAACAGTGAGACTTATGCAATTAAATTTGAGAAATTTATTATGATGAAATCCTTTCCAGCTAACATTACTAACATCCATTTATCTAACTGCATTTTTCAGTTACTCTTTGTTTACACGAATAGTTATATATGTTTATTGTCTGTTTAGGTATTAGTAACTCAGCTTCTTACATCTCTTGGATGAAAATAACTAGCAGATCACTTCATCTTGAAAATACTTTTCATTGCCCTGGAAAAGTCTGAAAACCCTTGCTTTTTTGACACTGCATTTAAACCAATTTTTCTGTTACTCAGATCACTGCGGATAACTTAACAGTATCACAGAGAAAGAATTAAAAACACCTGTAGAAGATCCAGTACTAACTGCTGCAATGATTACCTCTCAAACTGGAGTTTAGATATTAGTTTATAGCAGTTCTTAGTCCAGTTTTACTAAAAACTTCTTCTGAATAATAAAAATAATAAAGTAGTATACTCCTCAAACTGGGATAGTGTCTGAATACTCCAATGAAATCACTAGGTGACCATAAATAAACCTATTGTGAGCATTAGTTTAGAAGTTCTCAGTGCTGATCAAGGAACCAAAGGCACAGAAATACACAAAGTACAAGGCAAAGCATGGCAAAGAAGAACCCCATGTAATGAGTGAAAGAAAGGGTTTTAGTAATGCATTTCTACTCAAGACTTTTTATAGAATTTCACCTCGAGTATTTGCTTAACATTTTTCTTTTCCGCAAAAGAGAAACAGAGAAGTTTGGCGAAGAGCAAACACACATATCATGAGAAATTTTTCCGTATTGTCAGCTGATTTATTTTACCTTACCTATACCCTGGAAAACTCCATGGAATGAAAACTCAGTGAGTAAATCCATTACGAGGTTGATGAACCTAGGGCTCAGTCCATAGGAGACCAATACTCAGCGGAAATAAGAAATTTCTCTTCTGTGAAAAGTTCCTCATAGACTTAAATGATATTTGTCTTTTTTTTAATATTATTTTTGTCAGTCTAGAACCATTTCAAATCATCCATTTTGTTTCAGAGACTTGATAAAAACCCAATAATGAGCACTTGCAATGTCCATAAAACACCAGTACAATATCTTGCTTATAGCTTACCATAACCTTAAATTCCCATTGGGTCTTCTCTGCTCTTGACAGTTCAAATACTGAACACTATAAGACGGGTGTTATAGGGGACTCAGCAGTGGCGCAGTATGCTGTACTGCTTGCTGGCAAAATGTGGGTACAGAAGGTGGATCTGGGGTGTGTTGCTGACCATGGGCTGCCCCAGGCCTCCTCTGCTTTTCTCTTCTGCCTTGCCCAGGAGAAACTGGTGTTCACCCAGCCCTCCTCAGAAACAGTCTGGGGGCCAGAAAAAATGCCAAGAAGAAGGAAAGGAATATTCTTCTGTCAGTTTAGTCCACTGAGCCATCCCTCTGGGGAGTTGGAGGCGTACCACTGCCAGGACACAAGAGCAGGCAGACACACATAGCCAGGGCCAAGAGGAAAGGCAGGGAAGAGGGAAGATTGCTCTGTCTGGTGGCAGTTAGCTGTCTGATCAGATTAGCTGTATCATAAAACAGTGTATTATGGCACAGCTCCAACATAAACCCATGGTTGCAGCACTTGAGTGGGATGTGGAAGCTTATTTGTCTTCTCCCGCATTCGAGACATGATTCCAGTGTGCAGTGGATTAATGAGCTGATCTATGTAAAAAGAAATAGAAAACAAATGGAAAAAAAAAACCAACAGAAAACCCAACCAAACATATAAAAAGTATTATTATTTTGAACACTTCGGGGTTTTGATCTATTTTCCACCACTTTGTGCAGTATCATCATGCCACAAGGGAAGAGAAAATGGAAATAGGGTTGTCTTCAACCAGTGCTGACACCTGAAATCCATTACTGTAAAAATAAAGTCCAAGTACGTCTGTCCTTATAAGTATATAGCAGTTAAGTTCCTTGATTAAGAGTGTCAATCATGCGACTGTGAGTTTATTTTTGTGGTGATTATTGCATTTAAGAATAGTTCATTTTATCTAAAATTATACTAAAATTGAAAAGCAATTCATGAAATGGACTGAAATTTTTAAATTGGAAATCACTTCTAAAACTATTTCAGTTGAGGACAAACTACTTGTATGAACAGTGATGGATGCTGACTGAATTTCCTTAATTTGCCAACTAAATGATAGTTACCTGTACGGACACACTTTAACTCAATTGCACAGATATCATTCTATGTATAATAAATCATTCTATAATAGATCATATGATGTGAAAGACATCATGAATTACCTAAAATAATTGCAAAAGATATTTTAAAATATTGTCTGATATAACACCATTGAAAGACTCAAAAAAAAATTGTTTTTTTGCTTTCTCATTCTCACTCTGATTTTTATAATTAAGGTCCCACATTAGCCTAAAATTAACTGTTTTGCAAGCATATAAAAATGTCATAAACAATGCATTTGTCTTAAAAATGGAAGAATAATGTCTTAAAATAGATAAGCAATAGGCAGAGAATATGTTGGAATATTTTTGTAATGCTAATACACACAAGGATTAACAAAGAACTGAATGACCATTTTACTCTTGTTATGTGGTTTTGAGATACCAAAAAACTCACCAGAAAATATCTTTTTCCCAAACTTTTTACAACCACTTGGAACAGAGTCTAGAAGTTCTTCAGCTGCTGTTTCTTGAGCTTTTATTTTCTTCTCAGTTCATACTCAATCATTCTATTTTTGAAAACACCCAGCCTCTCTTGCTATCAGTGCCTTCAGTTCCACTGGTTTTCTCTCCATTATTGCAAATCTTCTATACCCCAAATCTTCATTTTCCCCTGTTCATCCCCCTCCCCACCCCGTGAAGTAGTTTGATTTTCCTTCTCCTTTTGCAAATAAGTAGACATCAAGTGTTGATCCCTCTGCTTTTGTTGATCCCCCCAGCTTTTCAAATTCCCTCAGATGTAGCTGTATGTCCTTCCACATGTGCATCTCAGCACAGAATTTGTGCTGTTCCTGCCGCAAGGCCACAGAGGTCAAAGGTATTCCTGCCTGGAACCACAAGGAAAGACAGACATCAACTGTGATGAACAGGAACTTCTGGGAAAAAACTTCCTCTTCAAGGAAGAGGAGAGGGAGCTCTGTATTTTTCTGTCCAAAGGAAGGGGAAAGAACCAATTTCTGACTGAATGAGAGCAAATGGCAAAGTGCAGACAATATAAGGTATCTTTTCCATGTTAAATATTTCTCATGTAGATACTGAGGAGAGATGAAAAACACCCAACTCACGAACAGTGAGCTCTGAAATGCCTTTTCTGGATGTTTCTTTTATCAAATTAGCCTCTTGGACTTTTGTTTTTAAACGTTTGTTATACAATGTATTAAAAAATTAGGAGGGAAGATTTGTGTAGTCAGCATATAGATGCTTGTATTTTTATTGTAGACCTTGTTTTCATTCTAAATCATGCTTTAAATCCAGAGTGGTGTACATACATACACATTTTCAGTTAAAAATCAACAAATGCACTTGATGCAAAAATATCCAAGGACAATATATTGTATAGAAATGGACCAATCAAATGCTTTTAAGCAAGTTGCATTTACATATGTGTTGTGAACAAGTATGAAAGATTCTGATATTCAAACCAGTTTCTGTTGAATATCATTAAATCATATTAGTTCACAAATATTTCTTGCTAGGATTGCAGTTAAAATGTATCATTGTGACCCCTTTCCAGAAGACATTTTAAGCTATTGTATAATATAAAATATTGCCATCCTGAAAGTATAAATACATAAACAAGATTTGTTATGCTAGTCACAATGCTAATGCATAATAGTCCCCACTTTTCAATTTCCTGATTATTACTTTTCCAATTTATCTAATCTTTAAAATCAAAGGCGAATTCTTTTCTGAGCATCCACCCTCTCATATTTTATTTAACTTCACCCTTGTTTCTGCCAGCTAGTGCAGTTTCATTTCACTTCAATCCATTTTCTGTCTCAAAAAAAAAAAAAAAGAAGAAAGAAAGAAAGAAAAAGTAGATAGATAGAAAGAAGGGATAAAAAGAGTAGAGAGGAAAAAAAAAGAGAGAGAAAAAACTTGCAGTGGACAAAATATATCAATTAAAAATTAGGTTTAAAATAGCCTTTCATGTGCAGTGCGTGTCCCTGAGCTAGATTAACATTGTTGTGAGCATGTTGCACTAGTCAGTTCATTGCCTGAGGAAAGTTTGCAGGCAAAATTCATCAGCACAGCTAGCACACTTGAAAGATTCAGGCACTGGGCTGTGTTCATGGTCTGGCAACAACAGAACACCTGCTTGAAGTAGAGACAGAATAGCAAGCTGGATGGAGTTCAAAAGAATCAAATGATAATCACACCCTGATTAACAGAAAAGTGAATTACTGTACTCCTTTGTCAATAGCTGCCCTATTTGCATACTATCTTGCAATGCCCAACAGGTTAGAACTTTTTAGTTACACATGGTCAAACATTAAAAAATGGAAGGAAAAACTTTATGCCTGTGTAACTCAGACACATTGTGCGCATATTGTGTGTGTTACATCTTCTTAATGCTACCTAGTCTGATGTTGGCAAGTGCACAGATAATTCCACCCACTGTCTTTCCTCCTTTTCCCATTCCCCCACCTACCAAATATACCAGGAAAACAAGAAGCACAGCCTATAATTTTGTTTGGCACAAGTTTTTTAGTATATTTGACAGCAAACAACTGTATATTAAACCAATTTGTTTCAGCAGATGAAAGCGAGTAATTTTTGACTCAGTCCATTAGAGCTGCTCTTGGCTATGTGAGCATTTGGAGGTTTATCAGCAAAAAAACCCCTGTAACAAACTACAATGCCAGAACATAAAACATGGAATGTACTACCTTAATTTCATACTGGATGCCTTTTGTTTCATAATTGAGTTTTCTGTGCATACCCTGGGTTTTATTTTAGATTAGTTTCAAAACTGAATGTTGTCATGATAAAATGAGCACTTCTGTATTCATATCTTTACATTGCTAATAAGGTAGTGAGGCATGTCAAAATGGAAATAGAAAACATAATAAAGCCAAATTAATACTGTTGCTTGTTGTTTTCCTTTATATTATAAATTTAGTCTTGCTACATAGGTATTTATAGAAAAATATCTTCTTTTGCTGAAGCATAAGGAAAGTCCTGCTAGACCCTGTCTTTTGTTTATTCAAAGAATAGGCAAAGCACGGATTGCCACTTTCCCTGGCAGTGTCTCTCCTGAGTAGGTAAGAGTATGAGAGGAAGTGACCTCATGGGATCATTTCCCCACAGTAGTTGAGATATCAAATATGTCATGGCAAACATGTCACTTGTCTAGCTTGTTCTTAAAAATGTTCAAAGACTCTAGCCATTAGTTTTTGATATTTTGAAAAAACCTACCTACATCTCAGTTATTCCAATTCAAATGTTAGAATGTTTTTCATTGTACCTATGACTTCTTATGCTGCTTATCTTGGTCAAGGCAAAGAGATTAATCAGTTTCTCAGTTCAATAATCTTACATTTATCAGAAAATTAGAGATTTGTCTCCACTTTTTTCTGCAGCTTGATGAAGACTAGGAACTTCAGACTCCCCTCATTAATAATGCTTCCTAAGTCTCTAAATTGCATATTAGTTTCCTGCATGTGACCTCCAGTTGGTGCTCTCCGGGTTTAGAAGTGACACAGCAGAAGAATAATTTTATGTGTCCTACTGATCTCCTCTTCCCTTTTCTTGTTTAGCAAAAATTATGAATTTAAACTAATATTTGTCTTGTGACACTAAATGTCTTTCTGCAAAATTTTCACAAGACCAGTTTTCTCCCCCCATTGGTTTTACAGTGGATAGCAATCTCCCATGTTTGAAAAATACGAGTCTATTCTCTCTTTTTTGTGGAGAGTTTTTCTAGTATTACATGACAATTTTACATTGTCTTCCTGTTCTCTAAAGATTTTGTGGTTGTGTTGCTTCCCACTCACTTAATAAACATTCCATCATCTATGTCACAAAGGGAAATCTTTAACAGGACAACAACAGACGATATGCTTGATTTTATCAGTGAACCAATAATCTTTTCTATCTTTTCTGTGCTGATACTGTAACTTTTTTTTTTTAAAAAAAAAGTCTTTCTAAATGGCTTAGAAAAATGCCATGTGCACAATGTTAAAAGATTTCTATTTTAAAAATATATCTACTGCTTCTGCTTTGTCCACAGGGCCTACTACTCTATAACAGAAGGAAATCATTTGCTATTGACAAATTCGTGCTGGCTGATAGTCAGTTTTCCATTACCTTCCACATTACAAATATTTTGTTGGATTGGGTTTTTTTGTCCAGTAGGTTTCTGAGCACTGAAATTAAACTAGTTGGTCTGTAATTCCCTTGTACCTCCTTTTAGAATTCCTATCCCATTTTAGAGATGAGCAATCCATCTGCTTTGTTCCAGTCTTCAGTATCATTCCCACCCTTTGTGTTCCCAGAGATCATTGTTAACAGCTCTTAAATCACTGTAGTACTTCCAGTAATTTAGGATGAGGTACATGGTCCTCACATGCTAAGGTATCTTCTAAACAACTTAAATGGCAGGTGCTCCTTGGGATCATGGGCAAATGAATATAACACAGGCAAAGGAAGGTAAAGATGAGTGTCACAGTTGATGACTACTAAAATGCAGAGATTGCTCAGGCTTCATAATTTGTGAAGGTATGTTGTTAAGGAAAGGTTGTGGGGAAGAGATATTAATAAAGTGCTAATGCCTCCTTTCCCAAAACTGTTATTGTAATGCTGACGTTTTTTAATGTCATTAAATGTCATTTAATTTGACGTCATTACTACAGCTTTAAATAAAAGATTGAAGGAGAAGAAAGATATGTCTACAAACCTGTGTTGCCTGAGTGACAAGCTGATCAAAGGAAAGGGTGCTTGGAAATACCTAGTAGATATGTCAGTGCTGTTAAATTGGTTGTAGAGAACAATGTTTTAAAATTTAGCATATGAGGCCATTTTAAAATCAATGGTGTGGCACTGACATAGACTTCCAGACCAGCTACATAGACTCAGAAGAAACATCTGTGCCATATCACATTGCCAACAGGCAGAAAAACCACCAGATATCTAGCTATTGCCTTCATGTTGGCATTCTAGATTTTATTTATAAAAGAAAATTTTATTACATTTCACATTTTGAGATGAATGCATAAAAACAGTTTTCAAAAGTTACAAAAGTTACACTTTTGCAACTTTTGTGTAACTCTCTGTAGCTCTTCAGCTATGTTATTTCATTTTTAGGAACACAAGTCACAATCTTCATCAGCTTTGGGGCATTTTCCACAAGTTTTCTACCATTTTTGAAACAAAATAAAACAGAATGGGGGTTTTAAAGTAAGACACAGCTTGAATGCTTGCTCCTGATTAGCTCCAAAATAAGATTTTTCTCCTCCCTTATCAATTGAGCTTATTAATATTGCTTTCTTTGTCCTAATTTTGGAACTTATGGAGCAATGAACTTACAAACAGTCAAATGTTTCTAAAATTGGTCATATTTATTGGTGAAAACTTTTTAAATGAAATGCAGTACTGGAATACCTATGTGAAAAAATATGCTTCAGGTGAAGGGGAGCTTCTCTTTCTTTGGAACCTCTTTTGGGAGCAGAAATGCTGCTACAGCACATCCCTGTTGCCTCTCTGTGTTTTCCAACATAACATTTTTGCCCAATCCTTTCAAGAGTTCAAGGCCAGGTTAGATGGGCCCCTGGGTGGCATGATCCAATGGCTGGCATCTCTGCCCATTACAGGGGGCTGGAACTAGATAGTCTTTAAGGTCCCTCCCAACCTAACCCATTCCATGATTGTGTGATAACTACTGATATCCCACAAAACCATGATAGCAGAAAATTCTGGAGCACACATGGGTGCTGTGTGGCTTCTAAGTAATCCTGCCATCACTATTACAACAGGCACTATTGCCAAGCATTGCAAGACCTAGAGAAAAAGAAGAAAACCCTAGACACTCTGGATATTGTGGTATGCACTCCCTCTGGTACTCCCTCATCTCATAGTATTGTTTCCAGATTGCTTTCCTGGCCTGATTTATTTCCAGTGAATATTAAAACTAAAGTATTCAGGTGTGATGACTTGCTTTGCAACATCTATTATTGGATTTTACTTGGAGCTGTGGCTGTGTTTATTCAAATGGGTTGAAATTATCCTAATGGATGTGACCTCTACTACTGGCATTATCAGATTCTTGTGTACACTACTTTTCCATCACTTGAAGCAAGTAATCCTTGTTTCCTCTGCCTTAAAAAGGTTTTGATTTACAAGCAGACAGGCTTTTGCAGACATGATGGGTTTGCAGTACAATATCTGGAAAATGTAATTTTTTATTAAATGGCTTGGCTGAGAGAACGGTGGAATGATTCAAACAGGGCAAGCTGAAAATGAAGTTTTCAACAGATCAGCTTTTCCATGGCTTTGTAAAAGACTCATATATGGATCATACAAAAGATTATCTTGCCCATGTTATAGTTAAAAACTGTTGTTGATTATTCCAGATTTCACTTGAACTCCACTGTTTAACTTCTGCATTTGACTTGGGGAGGGAGTGACAGTCTAACCATGAAAACTCAGATGCTCAAGCCACTCCCATGTACATTGGTCATATTGCACAGATGATTGGTTAATTTCTGCATGTGAATGATATTTACTATTAGACTCCTCTTTTAGACATCCTAAATGTGAAGTTACTTCTTGTTCCATGAATGCATGAATGAGCCCGAGGTGTAAAAATATCTACAGTTAGAAGGGGATAACTCCTCTGAAGACTCCTGAGTTTATAGATATCTTTGTAATTGCCTTGTCAAGTTGAAGTTCAAGATCAATTTCATAGAGTCCAGAGTGGGTTTTGTCCACACTTTTGAAGAGCCAGACCCATTTTCTTCCAAGGTCTTTGCCCAGAAACACAGATGCAGATGCTTGTAAGGATAGTGGAATACCAAGGAAACAGAAGTTATGCAGAGACTGTTCTAGGAATGCTAAGTCTGACTGGGAGATGAAATTCTACCATCTTCTGCACCATGCCAGAGGCCACAGCACAAGCCTCCTGCTGCCACAGCAAATATTCCACCATGTCAGCTATTCATGGCTTACATGGGAATGCTGGAACACTGCAGCTACATGAACACAGAGCCCAGATTTCTCTGACATAATGTAGACACCTACCTCATCCAAGTCCAGTCTGATAACTCATTCATTTAATGCCCCATCTGTGCCCCCTAACACAGAAAGACTTGAAATGGTCATATTTATTCTTTTGAAATAACACCAGAAGAGAATAAATAAAGAGCTTCACTTTTGAGTGGCCCATAATTCTGCATGATTACAGATTATTTACTTTAAAATTGTGGCCCAATCTTCTTCCACAGCAGATATTCAATGTAACTAGTATTTAAATCTGTATGTTGGACTCCTGTTGGTTCATTAGCCAAAAAATAAATGTATTTTGTTGCTCTCTCAGCATGCATAAACGCATCAGAATTGTGATTGTGAGATCTATGAAAATGCATAGAGGTGTTTAAGACAGCCTACAGCAGTTTGCATATTAATGGAGTATAAGTGCATGTTAATTCAACAGTATGTCTGAGCTCTAGCATGGACATGAATCCAGTTCCATATCAACCCATTAATTTCCTCACTGAGTCTAAAAGTTTTCCCCTTTTTCCCTCCTGCATCTGCTTATCTAGTTAAAGATAATCCCTATCAAGATTTCTGCAATTCAGAAGGGTATCTGGAAAATCAAAAGCAAGTTTTGAGGATACCTAGTTCAACAAAGAGGGCACTCAGGATTTTCTAACGAGTTACAGATTTTTTTGATGATTTTTTTTAATTTGAATTTTAAGCAAGGCATTTCCAGGTATTTTAGAGCTAATGCTGTATATTTTCTGGTCATAACACCCTTTTTGGAAACTGGGTTATTCCAATAATGGAGAAATGAGTGACAAATTTATGTATTCATTATAAATCCCCATGTGAGAATCATTCACATGAATAAAGAAAATACACTAATTTTATTTATTTTGTTATATTCAAATTAAATTTACATTGTGAAACTTTCTGTATTTATGCCATGACTGAATTTTGACCTTTTCATGTGAAAAGACTGTAGCAGTTCAAGTAACCATAGAAATTTCCTGTCATCACAAAGCAATGTAGTACAAATGGTACTGTGGAAATTTCTTCTTTCTTAGCACGAACGTATTTACATGAATGCAAGAGTCCAATTAGCAAAAAGCCCTATTTTTTTTTTTTTTAATTTTTATTTTTTGTTGGGGTTTTTTTTGACAGATGTAGTACATAGGAGCTATGCAGTCAGGTTCTCAGTTCTAAGAGACTACAGAGTGAGTTCATTCTTGACACTTGTTATTCTGGACATGCAAAAGCTCTTAAGCTAACAACCAAAATGAATCAAGGTAGCATGACTGCAGTAGCTCACAGATGTAATATTTCATAAGGAAACTAATTATTTTTCATTCTAATTTCTGTAGAAGAAAACAGGCTTAAGAAATGCAGGCAGTAGAACCAGATGATCATAAAAAAGAAGAGCCATGTGGAAAGGAAGATTTTCCCTTCAGACCAATCAGTGCACTTGGCAATCTACACAATAAACAAGAAAAGCTGTAAAGAATGGGTATCACTCCTGCCAGGAATAGTAGTGATTGTAGTAACAGCAAAAGTTCCTTGCTGTTAGTGCTACAGCAGAGGGAATTTTATATTAATTTGTTTCACAGTTAATATCCAGACAGTTGCAAAAGATGCCACTTGACCACCAGTACACACCTTTCACTTTAAAAAAAACATTGAAAAGGAAAACTAATTAATCACCTTTTATCTTAAAGGTACTAAATTAAACAACAATGAAAATAGGAGTAAGCTGAGCTTGTTCTTCTGGGATTAATAGAAATAAATAATTTAACTATTTTTTTCTCTTTCTTTCTGTTTTAGATGTTACATACCTATTTCCTTAAGAGGTTTGCACATTCTATTTTCACTTTCATTTTATTTGACTTTAGGAAGCCCTAACCAGTCCAGGAAGAAAACCATTTAAAAGAGATACTTAAACTCAAACTTCAGAGGATAAAGACAATAGAAAGTGCAAAAATCAACTCAAATATTTTCAGAAATAATTTAATTCTCATGTCACTGCTGACTGACAGCTCTAATAAATTCCTACATTTTAAGCAGACTTACATTTCGCATGCATTTGCTCTCCACTGCTGAGCAGAGTGGAACATCTATTGTCAAATGCATAAAATAACATTAGAAATGCAAACTTAATGTAGCCAATGGTAATGTGTTATTTAAAACTTATGAGCCTGAATAAGGGCTTATTTTCTCTAAATTGAAATTTATAGTTTCATTTTAAAGTACTAACTTGAATATTGATGGGCTTCAGGCATACTGTTATAAAATGGGAAAGAAAAACAAAGCAAGTAACTACGAGGCATAAAGCTGCTATTATGGTAATATATGGAAACTTATATAAAAAGTGGATCCTAGTTACCTGTACTAATAGCAAAAAACATACAGTAGAATTTGTGCAACTGGTATAGGGAAGTCATACTTTCCAGCAATATATGTCAAATCTAGGTTTAGAATCACAATATTTAAACACAGATGGCTAGAGAATAGTTTTGAAATAGCACCAGAAAGCAGGTGATAGTTTCATCTCTCCCTCTAAAAGCTTTTTTTCTTGGCATTTTTTATTCCAGTTTCACTCTGATCAGTGAAAATAAAGAACAAAGACAATGTTTCTCAGTTGCTTTCTGGCAGCAGATTTTCTTGACACTGGATGGTTATACTACACAGGGGTATAGGAAAGGTAATTAAATTTACATGAAACACAAATCTTCTTCAATTTCAAAATAAAAAATACCTCTCCACCGTATCTTGACTTTGCAGATATTCTAAATCACTGAAGTTTTTCTCCACCTCATCAGTTCAAACATATATACATATATGAGCCATATATATATACTTCAGAAACAATGCAGTATAGTTCAGAGCTTACAAAAATACTGATTTGAAAGTCTATAGCACTTGTCATCTCTTGATGCAAATATTTTACAAGGTAGTAAATAGTTTACAAAATACCCTTGGAAGAAGTATTTAAGATTCAATAATTTTATGATGATTAAGAAAATTATATTTGGAATTACCTAATTTTTCTAAAAATCACGGGTATTGGTCAGTTGCTGAATTAAGAAAGGAATTCAGTTTCCCAGATCAAATGCTTGTTATTCAGTCCTGCAGGTGGGATTCTTCACATTAAAAATGCCCATCACCACAGATAAAAAAGAGGTAGACTTCACTAAATACAGGTAAGCATGCAGGAGAGAAACGTATTTTTAGATAGGCCAGACCAAAGAAAACGAATCATAGAATGACAGAATGGTTTGGGTTGGTAAAGGCCTTAGAGGTCATCTGGTTTCAGTCTCCTTGCCATGAGCAGGGACACCTTCCACTATCCCAGGCTGCTCAGGGCCCCATCCAGCCTGGCCCTGAACACTTCCAAGGGTGGGGCATCCAAAACTTCTCTGGGCAACCTGTTCTAGTACCTCACCTCATTGACAGTAAAGAATTTCTCCCTAAAATGAAGTTCATTTTTTAGTTATGATTTGTGTGTAGCTAGGCATCAGGGCTGTTGTGCTTTTATGCCTTCTCTGTTCACTTCAATCATTAATCAGTCACATGTATAGTAGAGAGAACATATTGGGTTTTGACTTGGGGTCTATTTGAAACTAAGTGATAGATGGAACATTTGCAATTAATTATTCTACTGTTAGAGAAACCTAGGTGGTAATTTTTGGTCATTCTCAGAATTCCTCAAGGCAGCTCTTGCTGTTTCACATCTGATTATTACTCTTAAATGTGTTGATTATCGGTGTGAGTGGCATGTCCCAAAGGTTGCTCTCTGTGATGTCTGCTGCAGAAGTGATCAAATTGTACACAGATAAGACATTAGAAACTAAATCTTCAATGAAAGCTATTGTTGTGTGAACAGCATCTACAACAGTCCTTTCCCCACAGTTAAGATATTTAACATATGTTCTGTTATGTAGTTAAAACTATATGCGAACTTAAGATTATAGCCAGTTGAAAAAAAACAATAATTTGAGGTACTCTCCCAATCCAGTTACAGATGCTGCTGTAAGAACTTTTGTAATGGAGAGTCCTTTTGCCACAGGACAGCTATCAAAACTGTTTAGGAGATTTGGTTCCTTATATGAATATTACCCTATTTTTATCAGGCCTTATAATTTGCTACCTGTCATCTACTATTCTAATAACACAGATAAAAAAAGAAGGCATATTAATATTTTTTTAAAAAATATTTCTGTGCACTTTATTGGTGCACAGAAATTTCTTAACTAATGCAACTTAGAGACAAGAAGAGCTGCCATATATTTCCTTAGTGCACAGCACAGATTCAAGGTCTTTTTCTGATTTAGAATAAGATTTTACCAAATGTGAACATACCTAAGTTTGCCTTATTAGTGGTCAAATTTATTCCATATGATGGTAACATGAACTGTTCCTTATCATTAAACAGTTTTTGCAAGTGATTCTCAAATTATTTTAGAAGAAGTGTTTCACTAAAGGAAAAGCTTGTGTGATAATTTTATGCCTTTGAAAATTCTGAAAATGCTTAATTTACAGACATATCCACTATAACATGCCAAATCTAGGTGTCAAATCTATTAAGTTCTGCTCAAAATATACATTTGTCCTCAGTGATCACACAGTTTCTACCAAAGTCGCCTTTCTACCAAGATCAGGAAAAGGGTGCTAGTTTTAAACTGAAAGAGGGTAGACTGGACATAAGTAACAATTTTTCTTATGATGAAGGTTGTAAGGACTGGATCAAGTTGCCTAGAGAAGCTGTAAATGCCTCATTATTTGAAGGATTTGAAGTCAGGTTGGGTGGGGCTCTGAGTGACCTGGTCTAGTAGAAGGTGCCCCATGGCAGGTGGGTTAAACTAGATGGCCATGAAAGGTTGTTCCAACCCCAACCATTCTATGATTCCATGAATTTTTTGTATGGTTTTATAACTTCAAAAATTGCATGGAGGGGCTGTGTTCTCTATTAAGAGACAGTGGAACACAAGTGCTTATCTTCTCTCTCATAGTTCTGCAGAGTATTCACAGA
This sequence comes from Trochalopteron elliotii, assembly GCA_024734555.1. Lineage (NCBI taxonomy): Eukaryota > Metazoa > Chordata > Aves > Passeriformes > Leiothrichidae > Trochalopteron > Trochalopteron elliotii. The sequence goes on from JANPWX010000038.1 coordinate 7,624,903, forward strand.
TACAGTAGGTTCCAGAGCTCTAAGGGGCCAGTGTAGTAATCAGACAGTGCCTGGCTGCTCAAGTTTGTAGAAAAAAATGCTTTCTCATAAGCAGTTCCCAGTGTGTAGTAGAAAACAGCAGAAAATTGTTGAAAGAGTCTAAGAATTGCATGGAATAATTAGAGTTTCTTTTTACTTTTTTTACTATTTTTACTTTTCAACTGAATTACTTTAGCACCATGATACGTCTAATTTTTGGCCTATCCTAACCTAAATTTGATAGCAAATACAATGTCATCACAATGGTTAGCATTGATCTGACTGCTGTTGCTGGGAGTTTCACTCAAACTATATCTGACAGAATTCAGTAGAAAATACCTCTCTAGAGTTTATTTTCAGATGAGACATCTAATATTTTTTGTTTCTGGCTACCTTTTCTAGATTGTTGTTTTTATTAGGACTGCACAGGCACTGTGAGAAACTCTGAAATTTTGCAATGATCTCCAGAAGCACAGGGAATTTTCTGCTATCACTTTGACTTGGTCCCTATTTACCATAGTTTCAAAAACCAGAATTCAGTGTTGTGTCAGAGCCAGTACTTCCTCCCTTTTTGATACAGAACATCTCTTAAAGTACCACTGACTGCCTGATTCTTAGATCTTGAAAAGCATAGCTCACTTGTGCTACACTATGTGAGAAATGTTTGGTTTTAATAAAGGTAGAGACAGATTCTAGGAATATGAACAGATTCTAAGTGGTAATACAAATCTAAAGTTTGCAGTATTTTCAATTTTTAATGCTAGTTCATTTATAGCTTAAAAAAATAAAAGAAAATCCCTTTGATAAATATTTTTGAAAAATATGTTCTTTGAATGGCTAAAATGCATGTAATACCTCATAGCAATGAATTTTGAAGAAGTATTTGCTTATGCTAGGCCAGTGGAAATCAGGCTAACTTCAATACACTGCAATTGTAATTTGTGTAGCTGGCTTCTTTTGTGACCTACTGAAATATTTATAGTGGACAGAGAAAAGAGGCAGTCACAACTGCAAATTCCTGCAGCTGGGGAGATCTCTGTCACTGTGGGCTTCACTGAGACAGCTCTGTCCTAATTTCATCTGACTTTGAATATGTGCAAATCACAAGAAAATGTGAACTGACTACAGACTGAGAAAATCAGCAAAGACAGAAAATCATTTCAGAACACAGTGTTATCAATATTTTACTTAGTCAGGATTAGATAAATTCTTCAGAAATTTGCAACCCTAATTTCAAGAAAATTATACAATTTCTTTAAAGCAGCGATGAATAAAGAAAATCTATGTGGAAATTAAGGTTGTTGTTTTTCATGCTGATTCACATGACACAAAAGAAAAAATTGTCTAAATTTATCATACATGGACAACATAAAGCTTTATTTTGGATTATTATAATGTCTAAAAGCATTTAAAATATGCTGTGCTTCCTATGTTCTGTATACTAATATCTTCTGAAATCATACTTGGAATTCATTAACAGTGACATGACTGTAACCTTGAATTCAATGATCAATGTCGTGATAGCATTAAAGTCCTTCCTGATACCCAGAAGCAAAAGGGTAAGCTTTGTTTCAGCCTCAATCATCTTCTAAAATCCCCATGGTGATGGCTTAAAAGTTTGGGATCTTTTAATGTTCCTTTTCATTTTAAAGGAAACAGGAAGTAGTTGGCAACCTTGACTTGTGCCAGTCTGAGTTCCCAATTTGATTAGCTCAAGGACAAATGAGGCCTCTTCATATCAAAATCTATTCTGGATATGTTGCTCTGTAATAAATTTACACTTAACTAGGGGAAAGCAAAATCTCAAAAGCAAGGAAACAAAAATATCAGTTAGCCTTCATCTTAATGGGGTAGGGTAACTGGCTGAGTGCTAATCCATTGTGCTCGATCACTTTGATTGTGGATGTCAGCAATACCTGAGACAGCAGGGATAATACAGGAAAATATGTTGAAGAAATGTCAAAAGGTTTTGATCAAATTAAAATGTCTAAGGCATACTCAAGGCAATCAGCTTCAACACAGAAGTTCAAAATACAGAAAAGGAACATGCTGGAGGGTGGATTTTCTGTTGTTTATTTTTTTACTTTTTCTCAGAATGATTGCTTGCCTACTTAGCAAAAACTATCATTGTTTATCTTGTCATCTCTGCACACAAGGCCTGCTGAATCTCCTAATACAAAATATCATAAATTAATAGGGAATTTTGCCATCAGTCTTAGACATCTGTCAGTTTTTATGAATTTTTTATAAGAAGTTGCATAGTTTTTCTCTCACAACTTACTTTTACTAGGGAATTTTTATTCTGTGGTAATATTTAATCTTTTCAATATTCTCTGTAAAAAGGCCAAAGAAATCTAGCTGTATTTGTCAAGGAATAAGCTAGTGTTAAAGCAATGCTATGTATGCATGTGAGTTGCCTTTCCTCTTCTTGTGTCCTAGAAAAAATATTCTGTGAAAGGATACACAGAAATTTTGCTTAAAGAAAGCAATAGCTGTTTCCAGAAAACACTGCTGAGTTAAATCTTATATTAACTGAATGCAAAACTTTGATAAGTCAGAATTAATAGTTTCCAGTCAACTTTCAAAGAGATAGTACCACATAAGTCTTCCAATTAAAAAGAAAATTAATGCATACAGAAACCATTATAAATAGCATCAAACATAGCAAACCATATTTGGAATACTTTGATTAAATTTTAAACTAAATCTGTTGGTAGGAATTACTGATGATAATTTGTCCCTCAAAGTTCTTCTCTTCATTGTGATTACATATATTCAAATATAAAGTATTAACATGATATTTACATTGCAGTATTTTTAGTACATTACACTTAAACACATTCTCCTCTGATCTGATCTGGGAGTTGAAGTCTCGGGCTTTGTGTATGGTAGATCACTATTGCTTTAGAAATGGAGTCAAAATCCCATCTGAAAAGCTCAAAAAATCTCTCACTGAACAGCAGGGCAGCAGTCTCCACTGCTCTCAGAGCTCTCAAGTTTGCCCTTCACTTGCAGGCAAAAGCCAAACATAACCAGAATTGTATGGTAGGTAAGGGAGGCTCAGTGCTCACAAGCACTTCTTTCAATCCCAAGTGGAGCCACAGAGATCTACAGATCTGCCTTTTACTGCTGGGATTAAAACCTCTCCTCCTACCTCAGAATTGAGTAGTGACCAGGCAGGTCCTGTCAGATGGTTCATCTGCAATAAAATTTTCTTTTACGATGTCAGAAGCAGCTACTGAGCCAGTCCAGTAACCACCATGGAGCTGTTTCTGGGTCTGCCTGTGCTCTCCAGGCAGAGCAGAGCAAGGCAGGGCAGCACTGCACACCATGTGTGTGTAAAGACATTGAACATACCAGCTGAATTCTGTGTCTCTGCCCAGGGCTTCACTCACTCTCTTTCTGTGGGATCAGGCATATGGTGTACATTTCCATGCAGTACCTTTCCTTATAATAATGCTGCAAAACAAGTTACAATGTCAATGACCAGGGGTCCTTTTGAAATGCAAGAAGCAATCTTTAACCAACAGCATAAAGCAATTTAAAAGCTCTTTCACTCCTTCCCTTTAAATCAAACAAATAACAGAACAGATTCTTTCCAGACCATTTTATTGCCTTTTGAGATTGAGACATCCAGCTTCCATCATCACCCATTATTTTAATTTGTGACTTTGTTGTTTTTGAGGAAGAGCCTTCTTTATGGGGATAAGAACCCCAGATGGCATAAAGAGATTTGGTGCAGGAATGTCAGTTAACACAAATATAATTATTAGTTCAGAGACATCACTGCAAACCTACTTGATACCCAGAAGCAAGAGGTACTGCAAATAATATATTCATAATAAATATTGCCATGTGTGGAACAGGGGAAAGGCAAACTAATCTCTGACTTGCCTCAGCAGCCTACTATATTTTTTCCCAAATCGGTGCTCCCTGTGGCATCCTCTCTGTATTCCATGTTGATTTGTTCAGCTTACACTGTTTGAATTTCCTAATAATGACTGAATAGTGGATGAGTGTTTCTGATAACTTGGTTGAGAGCTATCTTGCTGGTTAGAAGTGTAACAACCTTCTGAGCTGCCCAACTTCTGAGTTCTGCATGAGATTAAGGATGATAATTGTGATGGTGACTATTTCTCAGCTAATCTTTAAAGCTTTCTTGAAAAAAAAAATAGAAACAGAAAATAAAATAAAATAAAAAAATAATTTAATGACTAGTGGGAGGGAGGTGGGAAAAATAACAGCAGTGTTCAGGTCTGTAATCACAGCAGTGGCTGCCCCTGTCCGTGTCTAATGTAAGGGTTATAGAATATCATAATCCCTTCTCTGAGCTACTTTACAGCAGCAATGATGACTAAATTTCTTGTGTCTTATCACACTGTCACAGACTGGAACTAGGAGAAGGAACTCTGAAGAAAACACAGCATGAAAACTGGAGAGCAGATGATCAGATTAGCTGCTATTGGATTTGTTAGCAGGGCCACAATCTGACTGAAACAGGCTTGATTCCGAGGCCCATGGAGATTTAAACCATCAGCTCCCCCCCTTGCCCCTTATCCCTATCACACCTTTTTTTTTTTTTTTTTTTTTACACATATATCCCCCTTCTCCACAAAACACACATCCTTTTACCTATTTTAAGTCATCTTCCAAAAGGATGAGGTTAAGAGTTTAACACTTCACAGGTTCCTGTGGTATCAGATGAGTTGATGGATTTGGAGTAAGAGGATCCATCAAAAATACCACACAAAAAAATCCCCAAATAAGACTGAAAAGCAGCATTCCTTTACTATTTAGTGAGATTTCCTCCATTTTACAAGGCTTCTGCAAGGGCACTTTACAGAGGTCTGCTATAATGTGTCCACTTGTGTTGCCTGCATGATCCTCAATGTAGATTACACACCACCCACAGTCGCAGAGAGTGGGAGTAACACAGTGAGCGCAGCCCAGTCATGATGGACTGGATCCATCCCTCAGGACAGTAGGTACAAATCTCACTGCATAAGGTAAAAATTTAGTTTGATGATGTGTGGCAGTTACCGGTGTATAAGAACCAATTGAATGCTGTATTGCCTAAAAAAACAGTCCTTTTGTTCATGATGTATATTAAATGTAGTACACATTCAACTTCATATATGAAATCAAGTTGCAGAGTAAAACAACTACAATATTGTAGTAGAGCATCCACTGTAACAAGGGAAACATGACATATAAAGAAAAGTTTAAGGAAATCCGATAGAGGAAATATTTTCTTATTAGGTATGAAAGAAGCTTAACTGTACAGCAAAATGAAAAATTTTGTGTACAACAACAAGAAAAGTAAGTAGAGCATTGAAGTTTTGAATTCTGCAAAGAGATATTCATAGTGCACAAAAATGGACACCTGCTTAAATTTTTCCATTGTTGGGGTTTTAGTTTTCAGTTTAAGATGCAAAGCAGGTTGCTATTCTTACTAGTGCCAAATACAATACTTCCCAAATAAATCATCACAAAAGAATCAAAGACATGTTGAAGCCCGGCTCTGTAATTATCTTGATGAAATGCTGCATTCACTAGAGTGATAGTTAGATACAGAAAAGAGCTACAGGGCCAGGATAAAATTATACTTGAGTGATAACTCCATCATGTTTTAAATTTAGAATATTTGAGCACCTGTAACTCTGAAACCTGCATTTCACTCTCTTCAAGAAATCTACTTCTATGGTAGAATCTGCAGTTCCAATTTAAGGTCATTTCAGTGAGGGTGCTCAAGTAACAGCAATTCTATAAACTTCATGAGATATTAATTTATATACATATGGATTTATTACAAAGGCATTTCAAGAGTATTTGAAGCTATGATAGATCCTTCATTTGCTTCCTGTCTTTTACCAAATATTCTTCCACCTAACACTAAAGACACCAAAGAACTTTATGTGCATGACCTAAAGCATTCTTGCTATCTGTATTGTTATATGTAAAACTATTTAATCATCCATTCACAACAATGCAATCTTTTTATTTTTCAAGAGGACATCTTGATGTGCTAATAAGACCTCACCCAAAGTTAGTCTTTGCCATGATTCATGCTTGAGAATACAGACAACACCTCCAGATACTGTGCTCTGATTAATTATTATTTACCCAGTGACAAATATGTAGGATGAAAACATTTTTAGATACCATAATGCTGAATATGGTAGCTGAAGTTCTTTTAAATAGATAGGTGCTATTGAGGAAAGCCACTTAACACTCCCTGTTTTTTATTTCTGTAACAGCTGATATAATTACTTGCAAATGTAAAATATTTTGTTTTGGGAGGTTTTTTTGTAATACCCATGAGATGTTACACTGCAAGATGATTTGAGGAAATGGTTGCATCCAATCATTCAGAAACTTTGCTGGAACATTACCCATCATATTTACTGAGATAAAAAGTTTGCTTTCTTCACAGATCTTTGTCTTACTCTGGTATATTCTTTAGCCAAGTAATAGTGTCAACACAGTATCTGAAGGACTTGGGGCTTGGGATTCTTTAGTTTGGTTTTGTTTGTTTGTTTGATTGATTTTTAATTTAGATCTTTTCAGAAACTATCATGCAAGTTTTCTGGAAGCAAACCTTATATTTTAGATGTAAATTACGTTTGTGAAAACCATTTCCAAAGTCCATTTGAAAACTGAAATAGTGTGTTACAGCAAAGTCCTCTGAGACCCAAAGAATTATATTTATGGGTTCTTGCATCTCAATAAAAATTGAGACCTATAGAAATTTTCAAACCTTGCCACATTTTCATGTTTTAAAGCCGTATCTTGTCAGCAGGGTTCTCTGAAATTTGTGACTGTATATAAAAGTTTTCATGCATTTTGAAATTGTGTATTTGACGTAGGTGTTAATTTTTACTTTTCCCAGAAAGGATCTTTCTTGTTTGCAATTGCCTCTACCACATCAATAGAAAAACAAACAAACAAACAAACAAGCAAACAACATGAGAACTTGGACTTTGAAAAGAATAATCTAAATTTTGGAGAAAGACAAAAGGAAAAAGCTTTTTTCAGCCTTTCCTGTTAAGCAATCAATTTAAAAATCCTAGGATTCTTCAGGTTTAATTCTATGCCAAAACCAAAATTTGATTAATAGTTTTATTGGTTATATTTGTTTGAAATTATATAAGGAACAGTTGCTTGATTTCTGCAACTTTCTTTTTACTTATGTGATGAATGTAATAAAGAATACATGGATGCCTAAAAGGACATATGAAATATAAAGAGGAGAGGAGAAGAAGAAATCTGATTATGAAGGGTCATCAATCTCAAATCCTAAAGAGCTCTGAAAACCACACAGTCCCATATTTCAACATATAAGACCATAAACCACATCCAAACCACTGATTGCTCAGAGAAAATAAGATACTAAGATACTGCCTTTGTAATTAATCTATCCCTCTCCTTTTATCCAGAATGAGATGAGGCTAAGTATAATAAGAAATTTTGACCTCATAGAGTCTGTCACTCTGATCAATAGACATGCAAAGCAAGGAAATGCATGCACAAGGTATTCTTGTTCTAATATGGTAAAGTGCATATGGTTTATATCAACCAGGCTTCAATCAAAAGAACAAATTTATTTGTTGGGGAAAAATGGATGAAACTATATTTTAATCTATCCAATTGTTCACCCAAACTAGAGAAGCTTAATATTTTCACAAAATACAGAAATAAATACAAATTAAATATCACTTATTTTAAAAGTAGTCATATAACACCTTTTGAAAAGAAGTCATATGAAACACACACATTTTGAAACACATATTTTTCCTAACAGAAGCATAGTGAAATTAAGCCCATCTCAAGCCATCTAAAGCATAGAAACAGAATTCTATAACATAAAATTCAGAATGTGTAAGGGTTTTGTGCTTTGGTTTTTTTTTCCCTACTCCAAAAGTGAAGTATTTTCCATCACATGTATCTTCCGTCTCCTTAGGAAGTGGGCTGGAATTAGTTACAGGTCATAGAGCTATTTGGACTTGTAGTACCATCACCCAACATCTGAAAAATAAGAATACCCTGACCACAGAGCTACTGAGTCAACCTCTCTAAGGTTCACTTTCTCTTGAATAAATAAATAATGTTTAATTACCTATAGAGAGTGGAGTGAATTATTTATAGAAATAATTTCTCTAACAACAGAGGTGAGAAGCATCTCACATATTTTTCAGTGTAATGGAATCATTATCTGGAGCATATCATAGTCACTCATAATCAATAAGTTAATTCCACACTGGATTTCTTGAACCTCTCTGAGTACAGTCCTTCTTGGACTTGTTTAGTTGTTTCCTCTTTTTCAAGATAAGACCATATAATTCCTCCTTTCTAGTCTATGTCTTGCATGTCAAACAGGATAGAGCAGTCAGAGTTCACCTCCCAAAGTTCGACAGTCTTTTCCCAGGAGCAATGCCAGTGACAAGATAACTATGTAAAACAGTATTTTTTTCAGGTGAGGAGAAACTTTCTTAGAGGAAACCAGGCTTTAAATAATGGATGAAACATCATTCCTTTTTGGCTCCTTCCATGCCATCATGTGTATTGGCCACTTGCCAGTTGGGATGCTTTCAAGTGCCTTATCATTACAAATTTTTCCAGAGCATTTTTCAGCTGATCTGCCTCCTTCAGTTTCTAGAGCTTTACCATTGATAAAGTAAAGCTTCTAGAAATTTGCAGATGGAATGAAAGAGCCAATAGCTAATAAGCTGGTCCACTTCTTTTAAAATATACTGACATTCTTCTTTCAGGATTCATCACAATAGTTTTTTCAATGTAGTTTTGATAGCTATTTTCAAACAGAAAAGTCTTGTAGCCCACAGAAAGATAATTTTACAGTAAAAACCCCTTACTACTGACTATGGCAATGTCATAACGTGAGTCTGTGCACAGAGTGAAAGCAAAGGTGCATCTCAGCACACACTATCCTGTCTCCGCCAATGGTACTAAGGCTGGCTAAGGAGAAGCATGAAAACAAAATGAATTTTTAAAGATGCATTGACAAGCACTCTCTCAGCCCTCAAAAGGTTGCATTTTAGAGATTACCTGAACCAGAAGTGGTGTCCACATTTTTACTCATCCTCAAAGGATTTCTAGTTTATCAATTTTTCCAGTGACCCCTTGCATTCCACTAAACTTCCAACACCTGCAACATGTAGTATATTCTCAGAGGCCATTACCTTTAAACTCTTGTAGATACCTATATTGAAAGTAGTAGTTTAAATTCTCTTTCTGGTTTATAGAGAGTGACTGTAAAGAACTGACTTAAAGGAAGTCTCCACAACTCAGAGTCAAGGTCTATGCTGTGAACATCTAAGTCAGCTAAGATGAATGCCAACCTTTCCGCCAGTTACAGCTCTTCTGGGGCAGTGTCAGATACAGCAAAATTAATCAATCCTCACAACTGCTCGCAGTTCCCAATAAAATACAGACTAAACTTCTAGAAAAGTCAATATGGAATTTCAAAGGGAATCGTATCTTTATAAATTCCATTAATTCAAAAACATTAAAGTCCCTCTTCTCTGAAATTATTGTCAATACGTTAAAGGATGGTATCAATGTTCACAAAATAAAATCTTCCAACAAGAAAATCCTGGCTGAATGGTCACAGTATATGCCTCAAATGTTGAGTAATTTCTTCTATGTTTTTATTTCTTTATATAAAAATAACAGCCTATTTTATTCTGTGTTCAGTTCAAATGATCAGAACCATATGATATTTAGCATTAGTTTACACACCAGGAGCTCTAATAGCATGTTCCCAGTGTTTTGCTAGATTTCCAATATAAATATAGGGTTGACACCATTACCTGGGTATCCATAAATTTAATTTTATAAGTGCACCTCGTCTAAGACTAAGAATTTTTCTTTTTCTTCTGTAATATTTATCTATGTTGAAGTGTTTAAATTTCAAATTCTGGCAACCAATATGAAAATATTATAAAAGTAAGTGTGGCAGGGGAGACACAGAAGGAGAGAGAGAGAGAAAGAGAAAGAAAAAGACTTAGTGAAAAAGCAAGATAATGAACAAGAGGGAGAGAGAAATTAGACAAAAGAGAAAAGATGTTTGCCAGAAAAAAAGATGAGAAAGAGAATGGATGGGGACATAAAGAGTGGATGAAACAGAGAAAGACAGAAAAAGAGAGAAAGGAAGATTGATAAAGGGGCAAAAATAGGAAAAAAGAGCAAAATAAAAAACAATTAGGTAATCAGGAGGCTATAGAAATAGTACCAAGAATTTAGGAAGGATACTGCAAAATATGAAAAAGCAGAAACTTATTGGAGTACATCCAGAGTAGAGCCACAGACTTGATCAAAGAGCTGGAGCACATCTGCTATGAAGACAGGCTGAGACAGCTGGGGCTGTTCAGCCTGGAGAAGGGAAGGCTCCAGAGAGAATTTAGAGTACCTTCCAGTGCTTACAAGAAGGAGAGCTCACAAGAGGGCCAGAAAGGCACAAGGGCGTGTAGTGATGCCACGAGGGGCAATTTCTGTAAGCTGAAAGCAGATATTTTAAATAAGATATTCAGAATAGATTCTTTATGATGAGGATGTTGAGGCACTAGAACAGGTTGCCCAGAGAGGTTGTGGACTCCTCATCCCTGGAGGTGTCCAAGGCCAGGTTGGATGGGGATCTCAGTTACCTGGTCTAGTGAAAGGCTTCCCTGTCCATGGTGGGGAGGCTTGAAGTACATGACCTTTAAGATCTCTTCCAACCCAAACCTTTCTATGATTTTATGAGTCTATGAAGAAAATATAATGAAGATAATGTTAATTGAAAATATTTCTTAAAAAATATGTAGGCCATATTTTCAATTTTTTTATCACTGTTCATCTATCCATTTGTATTCCTTGCCTGGAAAGACAAAACCCTGGCTCACCCTATGAGCAAACTACCCATTGATCTGCTCCAAACCAGATCACTGAGGTTCTATTTACGATGAGGACAAGAGGGCTATACCAAGTGTCCATATTTTATCCCTCAGCCTACTGGGTACAATGTGGCAGTTTTAATTTTTCAGCAAAAATATTTCTGACAAGCTTGCCTATATGATAAATTTTATTATAGTATTTCCGTGGACATTTCTGTTCCTGTTAACATGTTATTATAAGTACACTAACAAGAAAAACAGTAAATAATAAAAATTAATAAAATTTAGAGTTATTCAAGTTAGAGGTTGTAAACTTGAGAGGCTGTAGAAAGAAAAATAATCATCAGAGTTTAAAAATTAAGACATGGCACACTTGACTAACAGACAAAAAATATTTCCTGTAGGAGGAACAACAAGATAAAGGGTTGCCCACAGAAACTTTATAAATGGAAATTCTTGCAATGAAGTCTCACTTCTCCCGTGAACTCTCATCCTGTCTTTTGGAATGAGTGCTCTTACTTCAGAAAATTTCACTCTCATTTTTCTCATACAAATTTGTTTCTGTGAAAACAGTTACAAATAAGAGCACATGCAGTAAACAGAAGCGAGCAAACCCCACAGACATCTCTTACTGGGATGTTCTTCTGCCTGTCAGAATTAGTACCCCTCCACCTGAGAGGACTATCCTGCAGAGCCTACAGATTAGGCTATCCTGCAGAGTATAAAATTTCCTGTGTTTCCAAAATACTAAAAATCAGACAGATAATGTACACTTTAACCATTGCCTAGAATTATTCTCAGATAGTTTTTTTTTCTTACTGTATTCTGACAGTGTCTAAGCAAGCAATTTCTCATGTTTTCTCCTTTTTAGCTGAACTTTTTTTCAGAACATAAGGTCTTGACTATATACAGTTCAAGTCCCAAATTAACTAAATGGATTAGAAAGCAGCCTAATGATAACCGTGATGCATGTTCAGTCTTACTTCAGATTGCAAAGGAGAATCCACCAATTAGCTAAATTAATTTTAATGGATTCTCTGCCAGAATTTCACCTATTCTGAAAACAACCTTAAAATGTGAATTAGCATAATTTGATCAAATCTTGTCTTGTGTTGTTTGCAGGCTAACTAAAACAATAATGAAATACTCTGTCCATTGACGTAAGTTTCCAAAACTTCACCTGAAAGCTCTGGCAAGGGCATTTCAATGCCTCATTCACTGATTCGAGAATTTATTGCAAAGATTTAACTGTAGTAGGAGAAATGACTGAATTTAGGTCAGATTTAGCACTCATCCTAACCAAGGGAAAAAACTGAACTATTTCACTCCTGATCATTTTGACCACAACATCCATCTTAATTTCATATCCCACAATTCTAAACCACTCCTTTGCTTTTTTTGGAAGCCAAACTATCCAAAAGAAAAAAATCAAGAAAACAGGTCTCCTACTGATAATCTCTGAAACTAAATGTAGTTACGGTGCAATTTGCTAAACTGAACACAGTATGTTCAGAACATCTCTGGCTGTTCATTTATCATCAGGTTACCATTCCTCAGGTATATTTTTCTAAGACCAGAAGAAGTTATGAATTGCTTTTGGATTTTTTTTCTGTGAAAAGAAGTGCACCATGAATTCTGTCTGTTTACATATATATATTCATGGACCACTTGTTCTCGAAACTGTTTGAATTTAAGTGTGCTCTCACCCATTCTTCCATTTTGTGACCAAAAAGAAGAGAGCTGCCACGTGTCTTGTGGTCTGTGGCTTTCCCAGCTCTCTCCTTATTGCTTCCTTGCTAGCTCCACATGGGAAGGTGCAGATAGGAACAGGGAACAGGGTCAGAAGTGCAGCAAAAGCTTTGTGGTGTTTAAGCCCCATGGAAGCTGCACAGGCACCATCAACACAACTTCCAGTTACCTTATATCTCCTCAGCCTCAGACACTCAGGCCTGGGTTTGGGTATTGCTGCTTCTGGACCTCTAAATATGGCTGCAGATACTGATCTATCATGGCCAGGATAGGGATCTTCAAATAAATACATAATTTAAAGGGAAATCAGAGTTCTGAGAAATACAGATCATGTTTTTCCCCATTTTACTGATATAGCTATATGAATATTCATGTGGCTAGATATGGCTGCAGTGGAAGATTTCAAGGGAGAACACATTATTTGTGAAAGCTATACCCTGTTCAAATGCAGTTTGTATCATTTAAAGCCACAGAAGGTCAGTTTTAGCTTTCATGCCTGATTTTTTTCACTTAGTCACACTTTTGCTTCCATATATTTTCTTCCCTCATTTTACATGTTCTTTGTCCCTTTGGTAGGGTGCATGGCCCTCTGTATCACCTGAGATGAATATTGTTTATGGGAAGGTCATAATGTTGTTTTCTGAAAATTATATGGTATAGCTGACTAAATTTTGTGAGGAGAAATAGTAATAGTATAAAGTTTGGTGCTCAATAAATCAAAAAAGAATAGGTATCTCAGGGATCTTAATGCAAAACAGCACTCTTTTCATTCCGTATTTCTATCAGACTCTAAGGAGATACACAGTGTTATTGCTAAACTGTTCTTCAGTGTCTTACAATTTGTCTTGCTAAAGCAGATTTGAAAGGGAGTGGCCAGGTTACTGTCAGCAATGGAGTGACTTGTGTGAGTTTAGAGTATATAACTCACCTGTGTTCTTGAGAAGTACTACTCTTGAAAGTAGTACCTGGACTCCAAGACACATTTTTTCACAGAAAGTAAATTCAGTTCAAATGCTAGTTGCCTAAGAAACACAAGGAATTGTTTTATTGATTGTATTTGTATTAATTTTAATACATTTGTTCATGAAGAAAAACATCAGCTTCTGAATCTCTTTGATAATTGTTTCTGTCAGTAATATCTTTACTCACTGTTATTGACATCATATCTCCTGAATTCTCACACATCTGTCCCAGTAGTCTGGCCACTCCCAGTTTAGCCATTTCTTGATCATCACCTTGAATATTCAAAACTATTTTGATGAGGTTAAAGTGTTCCCCAGGGGTTAGTATTAGGCATAGCTTTTTAATGAGTGCCACGTGAAGATTATCTGTCTCTGGGCTGTTCCATCTGGAAATTAAGTTTAGATGAACCAGTTCACTGATGTTTTGTTCTTTCTTGGTTTTCTGGACCCTGTTGAACCTCCCAGCACAATATTTCTAAAAGTCATTGCACTTCCCTGCAGTTTTAGAAAGACATCATAAAGTCCATATGAGACTGGGAAGAACCTTAGATCGAAATAATTTAGTTGAATAAATCTTCATCTGTGAATTTTGCATAAGCTGTTCATAATTCTGCTACTTCAACTAGACTATCTAAGAAGACAGAGATAATGCAGTCTGCCTGAGTCAAGTTCCCATGTAAATACTCAATTTTAGACCATGAGTATCCCTATGAAATTCTGTGTCTAAGAGCATAATGAACAGTACTCCCATTTGATGCAGTATTTATGACAAAATGATGTAAAAAGATCATGTGAAGAGATGAAATATGCAGGATTACAATTAAATACTTGTGGAACTTTCCTTTTTCAGATTTCACCTAGCCTTAACCCCACCCTGCCTAGACTATCATGTTTTTTACCAACGATTTGATTAAATGAGGCATCAGTTTCTCGTCATTAATTTTTAAATATATTTTACATTTCAGCTCAAATTCTATCATTTAGTTCCTGGGTATTAGCCATTAACATACGGAGACTGGATATGCCATATACCCCCATGGCTATAATATTTTTGGTATGTTGTCTTTACAGTGATTACTCCTTCAGTGAGGTTTCAAAGCATATAAAACTTTCCATTACTATGTTTTGAGGGGGCAGGTTTTCAAAGTCCTGAAACGGCAAGTTAGTATTTTTGTGGGATTTTTTTGTTTGTTTTTTTTCTTGCCCCAGGAAAGCCTCTGTGTACTGCTAAAGCAGTGCCAAAGCTGCATGAGCTGCAGTTTACCCACTCGTTTCCAAGAAGATATTTGTAATGAACCCACATCATGAACTGAGAGAGACACCCTCTCTCAACAAAACTACCACCTCAGCATAGTAAGCTGATCAATAAGTTAATGGCATGAATCAATGAAAAAGATTTGAGAGAGATCTTAATTAAAGAAACAACTGCTGATACAAATTATGTTTCCAATGTATTGATGTAGCAGAGGGCATGAGGTTGAACGGAGATGAGTGCTGATCAATGCCCTGAACATTTGCATTTCTTTTCATCAGAAACCATCTCCCTTCATCCTTAGGCATACAGGCAGGCACACACGCAGACGCACATCACTACTGCCAGCACCTCAGAAGGTCTTTGGTTTCTTTGTCTTTATTGATTCCTATAGCACTTTTCTGGAGGCTATTGTGGTTGCCTCAATTTACAAGGTGAAATGAAGGTCTCCACAGACTAGATGATGCTCATCCCTTTAGATCTTCCTGGATACTATCTCAATACCCTAAATCAGTAAGAAGTGCTTTGCCTCAGTGTGAACATCATGACCTACATGCTGCAATGTACAGATGTAATAAGGAAGAGTAAGTGTAACTTTGACAAGCAATACTTACACAGAAGATAATGACAATATTCCCTAACACAAAGGGACAAGCATGAGTGTGTGTGCATGTGCACGCCTTCAAGAGAGACACAGAAAAACAGATGGACAAAGGAAGAGAGAGATAGTAAGAGAGCATTCTCCAGTGGCTGAACAGCACAAACATCCAAAGTCAATAGCTGGTTTCCCCAAGTGATTAAATCTGAGACACAGTTTAAAGAGACATCAATCTGTGATGTCAGCAGTGCTCAACATATAGCTAATGGAGCTTCAAAAGATCAATATTCAAACCTGACTTTTTTTTTTTCTTGCTAGAAACTCACACCACTGTGACATATCTTGCTAGATTCAAAGTATTATTTATTTTATCTGCTTTTATCACTTCTATTCACATTTTTATTACATCAGATGTTGGTGTGTCTGGTTTTTTGTTTGGTTGTTTTTTTAAATTTGAGAGGGGAGGAAGCTTTATTGTCTAGGATGCAAAAAAGTAATTTAAACTTTTGCTCAGCTGGTAGCCATGTAATCCATCTTATTTTCCTGTCAGGTTTTATAATGAAGTCAAAAGAAATCCTAAACTGGTGACATAATAATCTAATGCTGTGTAGTAATGATTATGTTGGATCCAAAAATGTGTTTTCACTGCATACTAAAATTGAAGAAATAGAGCAATTTCAATTATCACCATCATAGTAGTATCCCAGGGCAACAATAATAAAAATATCTGATAGGAGAAGAAAGAGCTACATTTTTAGCTACTTAAATCATAACCAAGACTCAGTGAAAAGGCTGAAAAAATGAATAACTATCTTTCAATAAAATACCAGTTTCCTGTGGCTGAATTGCTGGATGTTTCATTAGCTGCATTTAAGGGCCCATAGAAAAAGCAGAGGAATCCAAAAGATTGAAGTCATTAGCAATATTAATATTATCACTGTTCTAAAACAACATACTATCTAGAGCTAAATTCTAGCATACATCACATTTATTAGAGAATGATTTTATTGACACATTGCAGTATGTGTAAACTGCCTGAATATATAGCAAAATGATTTAAATATTAAGTGAGCTCACTCTTCCAAACGTTAGTTCAAAGACTGGTAGAATTGGAACCCCGCTCTAATCAGACTTTCCCATTTCCTTCTCCCACAAGAAATAAAAGAAAAACAAAACCAAGTCAAATTAAGTTGTTAAATGGTTTAAGGATTTGATATCTTTTGCTGTTAATTTAAAAGGCTGAGCTGCAGCTCATTTCTTTTCATCTTTATAGCAAAGCAGAGAGTGACCCAAGGGTCAGTGAGGATTATCTCTGTGTCTTTCCATTCCATCTTACGTTATTAGTTTATGCTGCAAATGAGAAACTGATGTCAGAAATATGCCAAACATTATTTATAAACACAGAAAAAGTCAGGGTGAAGTCTGATAGGTCTGTGGCTTAGCATGTAAAGGTCTCAACAGCAATTAGTAATTAAGATACATGCACTGTAAGGTGGAAACTGTCATTTGAAGAGCAGAAAATATTTGTTGGAATGTTGGTAATTTACATGAAATACAACCCTGAAATATCAAACACTAAGCATGAAATGTATCAGAAATTCTATTAAAAAAATATTAGAACAATGTCTTATGGCAAAAAGAAGACCTGAAGTCATTACAAGTCTTCAGTTGACAAACTTATTAGGAAGTCACTTTACATTTTTCCATATACTTTGTTTGATTGACCTTAAAATAGTGCTTTTGTGCAGTTTTTATAATGAAGAGTTTTAGTTGTACCAAAGTATTGCAAATGGTGTACATAAAAAGATGTGAACTTTCTCCATTAATGAAAAGCCATACTGGTCTTATGAGGAGTTTTAGTCAATTAGCATCAGGAAAAATGTCATATGATACAACATTGTATTTTTACATTATCACAGAGGAGTGGAAACTACTCATTATATTAATAATTGGAAGAAAATTAAAAAATAGCCAAGGGAGAATTTAAGATTCAAAATACTTCAGGTAGAAATTTACTGCTAAGAAAGCGTGAGAGCAAAATAGTTAATAGGCAATGATATTTGGGGAGAAGAATTGGCTATGGCCAAGCAAAATCCACTGAACTTTTACCAATGTTATTTAAATCTTGTGCCTTGGTATCAGAGACTTTATATGAAAGATGTGCATATTTTTTTTTACGCTCATCACAAGTTACTGGAAAGATGTGTTTGATAAATACTTAGGTGATATTGCCCTATAACATATTGCACTAATAAATCAGAAAGAATGAAGGCCACACATTTGACTAGAGATTCTCCATTTGTAGCACTTCATACTTTTTAACCCAGCCTCTGATGAAGTCAGAAGTCAATGAAGTGCTGTGACACAGAGGACGCATGTGCACACACACATATTCTCACAAGGACTGATCATTAAGGTAAATCACTAAGTCAGGAATGTCATATACCCCACTTTTATTAAAGCAAAGAAACATGATGTTCTGACCCTTAAACTAATAAAAAAGAAAAAAATAAAAAGAAGAAACATATCTCTGGCCAATCAAGTAACCAGTTCATTCGTTCGAATTTCATTCCAATGTGCTTCTCTCATCACCCCCATCTCTAGCCTAGACCAACCCACACACAAAAAGAGTAACAGGAGCCTGTAGCATAATTGGCTAGAAACCCTTGCTATGCTTTAAATCTCATCTTGTTAAGAACTTAGTGTATTATGTGCACTGCAATAATGTCTAATTTTGTAGATTTGTAAATTATTTTGCTTTTACTTTGTTCTAATGATTCGTTCTCTTCCCTTTCCCATCTACATATGTTATCTCTAGGTTCCTGCACTGTAAACCAAGGAAAATCAAATATTCCAGGTTCAGAAGCTTCAGGTATAGGAATGACCAGCTGGGAATGGGGACAGAGAGAGACAGAATTTCTTCACTCAGTTATGCTTCCAAAGCCAATGGCTCATGGTATTGTATCTCAAATATTCCTGGATGTTTAACTGCACATTGCTCTTTCCAGCAAGGTTACAATTGCTCCTCTGAACTTTTAGGATAATTTTATAAAATCTAGAAGTCCAGTTTTATTTGACAACACTACTACAGAGAAGTCAAGGAAGACATAAAGCATTTAAATTAATTTTTAAAAAGTAGCTTTGTTTTGTTTTATTTTCCAATGAAAACATATGGGAACAGGTAAAAAAGAGATAAAAAGACAAGTGTGTTTGAGCTTAAAAGATTCTGTAAAGTCCACTAGGATTTCACTAGGTAATTTTACTTGGGGAGTGTGACAATAAGTGAAGATGAGCACTATTCAAATTGTAAAACAGATTTTAACCTGAGATACTCTAGACTTAATTGGCAGAGACATAAGTGAGGACTGGCAGAAGGAGGCAATGGGTCATCAGTATCTCAGCATTTAACTTTTAGATGTCTCTTCACAAATTTCCAACTGTGTTTATTAAACCCAAAGGTCATGTATGCTGTCCAAAGGAAAATATGCTTGAAACATCCAGCATGAAATTTACAGCTACGCAAAAGTTCAGTTTAGAGGTAGGGAATTTTTTTAAGTCCTGGTTATTTATTCAGGAATTTGGACAGTTCTACTCAAATTATACATTATTCCCAGGGTAACTGTTCAGAGGGTTTGGACTTTGACAATCCTAGTGGTCACTTTCCAACTCTGGATATTCTATGATTCTATGAAAATTATGAAGAGAACAACAGCAACAAGCTGCTGGAAATCAGTATTTTTTAGTTTAAATATCACTCTGAGGAGCCCTTAAGATAAAAATTTTCTTCAGTACACACCCAAATGTCTCTCAACGTTGCTTGAAAAAGAGCAAAGTTGGAGCAGGCCTTTCCCTGTCTCTCATGACTTAAGTGAGCTCCTGAGGAGTCGGCATTGGCAGTATGTGGGAACACATTGGTAACAATAAAGTGAGACAAGAACAGCTAATCAGTGGTATACAGTGCTGTACAAACTGCCACCTTACAAGTGAGGCTGAAGAGCACTCCCAGAGTAGATGATTTTTCAGATTACATCTCATTACCTGTTACATACATTACACAGCATGTTTCTTTATATTCTTTATGTCACCATAGTGAAGAAGCATCTCCTTACTCTGGCAAACTGTACTGAAAGTCCATCAAAAGCATTGGTGGGTTCATTGAGACTAAGCTGGAGGCTTGATGTTTTTAAAGGCCTTAGATGATGGGGATACTGGAGACTGCAGTCACCCCAGGACACCTTTGTAGCTCTAGTATGTGTTGCTTTAGTCTCTGATGCTCCTACTTCTTTGCAAAGCAGACTATAAGCCTTCCCCATAGTCAGAGGAAGAAGAAGCAGTAGAATCTTCAAGTGTTTTTCATTTGGGTCCTCTTCTAGCCAAAGCAATCCCAAAAAGCTTGGAGAAGTGATTGATAAAGAAAGAATTTGCTCTCTATGCAAACACAAGCTTCCTGGCGCTTCAAGATGCCTGATAAGAATTGCTGGATTAAACCTCTACAAGGAGATGGTGGCACAAGCAATTTGCTTTTGACAGAAAAGTTTCATCCAAAGCTTAGGATATAAAGCTGAACAGAATTAAAGCAGTTTCTCGAAGATCACATTTGAAATGGACCTTATTATGACTTAACTATTGTATCAAGAAAAATAATGAGGGCTTTTGTGTTAGGCTATAAGTACATCCAAATTTGCTGGAAGAACTTGGCTTCTTGCCTCATTCATTATGTCACAGAAGTACCATAAGCATCTATGGCAACTCTGTGTGTCAGAGTCTCTTTTATATGGCAAGAAGATTTCTAGAAAAGTTTTTGTAAAGGCTTCCTGTATTCAACATTACAATGCAATTTTTCTCTGTGTACTAATGTTTTAAATAAAAAATAGTTATTTGAAATTAAAAAAACACAGTACTACATTTCAAACTGATCAAACTCCCATCTAGTCAATCTAATGGATTTTTGAAAAATTTTGATCAGTTTAATTCTTGGAATCTAACCTACATCTGCAAGTAACCACTGCTGGTTGTAAAGCAGTTAGCTATCAACTAATAAAACATAGCACTGTGGAGCAAGACTGAGAACAGTAAGTTTGAAACCATGATCACGACTGCTCAACACAGAATGATATTCACTTTGCTTTTCAATGCATGCCTAGGCACTGCACAGAAAAGAAGAACATACAAATTGTCATTCACACCTACATTCACTTCCCCATACGTAGTACATGCAGTAGAGTCCTCAGAAAGTTTCTGAACTTATTTAAAATGTTGTAGGCTTCTCCTGTGTGAATCTGTTTGCAGGTTGTGAGCTGTATGTATTGATGAATACCATGAATTCAGATTAGATGCCATTGTGCTATTAAAGCATTAAGCCTTCGTTGGACTTGAATCCTTTCCAGACAGCACTTCAGCACACTTCAGAGGACTGAATAATTCAGAAAATGTTACCAAGAGTCAGTATGGATGATACTACTTAGCTTTTTTAAGATTATGGGACTTCAACCACATGGATATGAGCTGTTCTGTGTCACATGCCCCTGGGAATCAGAGGATTGACACCCAATCATTTTATTTACAAGCATGAACAGAGCCCTTTGGGACAGTACTAAATATAGAAATGAAAACAAAATATCATCCACTTCTAAAGTGGGTAGTCTGACTCCTCTTCATTTTGCTCATTAGCAAGTGTCTGTTTCAGAATTCCTTTACTACCAGTGAGAAAGTGACTGACAAGCTGCCTAGTTGTCAGCAAGTAAGTCATGTGTGCTTGCCTGTTTGTCCCTGCCATTCTCACTCTGTAAAATCACCTTTCTTCTGGTTTATCAGAGACTGAAGAAAAGGAAAAATCCTAATTTTTTTTTTTAATGAGAGACAGGCTCTTTCCTGAGGTCTTGATGAACTTGTTAGAGGATGCCCTATTTTTATGTCAGGGATGCTGCAGAAAATGATCTATGCAACATAATTCTATTTGTCAATAAAATGTAGAACATAAAGATGTATGTGGCTATTGCTTGTTTAATAAACTGTATAAGATACTGCATTATTTTTTTCATTAGAACAGTGATCTAAGGAGAAGTTCTACTCAATTACATGTTCTAATAAAATAGAGCAGCAACAATAAAAGACGACTTCTACTCTGATACACCCAAACCAAAATAATACAGAGCAGCAAAAAAACAATGCTGATACCAGACCAGTAGGTTTTTAAATTTTGAACCACAGAAGTTACAGTTTTTTTCCCCAAACCCATTTAAATATTCTGAATGTAATAAACATAAGTCCACACCTCTGCAATTATGTGTATATATACATACATATATATATTCATATGTAGTTTTCAGAAAGCAGTTGAAACATTTTAGAGGTACCACATCATATTACATTACTGGAAGACTATGTGTCTTTTTTTAGCTCTTATTTTTGGAACATGACATAATTTTATTTACAAAAATTACTTGCATGCATTCATTAAAAAAAAAAAAGTTTGAATATTGTTAAAATTAGCATCTCATGGTCATTGGATTTTGCTTTTGTTTGAAGGATGTAATGGTCTTATTGAAAGACTAAGTAATTAGCTCCAAATAGCATATAATCATATCAACCTTTCAGGGCACAAAAAATACAGTTCTTACTGAAACTGCTCAAACTACAAAGTTGCTTCTCTTCAACATGACAGAGTTGCAAAAGGGAATTTTAAGTACCTGTGTTTCCAATAACAATTCTCAAGGAAAAATCTGCACTCTGACTCTCAGGGGCTTAGGAGAATTTGATTAAGGTGGGTCTGAGTCCCTCCCTCCTGTTAGCCAGAGAATAACACAGGTAAAGGTCTGGCCATACAGAAGATATATCTAGAGATATATAAAATAACTCTAGTTTGTTTTTACTTTTCACTCCTCATTTCATGATGATATTTTTTACAGAACAAAGAAAAAACAACATGATATATAAAATACTACTCTGTAGACTAAATATACTTCTCAAAATAGAGGGCTTGTTTTTAAACAACTTACATGCATATCCATTATGATTCCTCAGATCTTTTCTTTCCTAAATTAGCATCTTTAGGGTCTGATTTTATTGGAAACAGTGTGGGGACATTTTGCATGACATCTTATTAAACTCCATGCCTTGAAAATGTTAGTATTTTTTGAAGTACGGGAAAAAAATATTCTTCTTCTCGTAACTCTACAGAAAGTCATCCATAATGATGATCTGAATGATTAAACAATGTATATTCAGGGAGTATGGATTTTGTAATATTATTCTCTATTACATTGGGGGCATTCTATGGCTTTCTATGTGATATTATTTATTCAGAGTATTAGGAAAAAAATTGCAAGTTAGTTTATATTTTATCTTTTGGGCATTTAAAGTGTGTCCAGTTATCAGGAGAAAGTCCTGTTGGTTTTATGATTTATCAGCCTCTGCATTTCAGTCACATGCCCACAAGACAATAGCATGACTTGGAATTTGCACAGGCTGTGAATATATTGTGCTGCTGTGAATAGATTTATATTTTAGGAAAGTATATACTCCTACTTACATTTAAAACAGAGACAAAACTCATATTGATTTCTATGAGAAACAAGCTAGGATCAATGATTAAGGTTTTCAAAACCTGAAGGTAAGTTCCTAAAACCAATATTCAGTCATATAAAGAAATGGCCTGATTTTCTGGAACTACAGAGTACCAAAAACCACTTGCTGAGATTAAAGGCTTTGGGAGCTCAATTTTTTTTAATAAAACATGTAAATTTTTTTTGTGTAATTCTGGGTAGACTTTAAGGGTCTAAATTTAGCTCCTATTTAAAAAATTCTTGGCCTAAAAGTTTTGGAGATGTTTTGTTTCACATTGACACTGTGATTCAGGAGGTGAGATGAATATCATATCCTACATTACAGCTCTAGTTTTCTACATTTTTTTTTTCAATTGTGTCTGCCAAATATATTTACTTGTGGCTGGATTTAGTACAAGTTATTCAGGTCTTAATTCCTCAATAAATCAGTAAAAATGATGGTGCGTTTCCATATTAAAATAAAAATTCTATACTATTTCTTCAACTATATCAGTTTTTATGCCTGCACATGCTGTGAAGAGTTTTGCTCCTCTAGTGTTCTCAGAAGTGTATATCATTGCTCACAGATTACATTCATTACACATATACCTTGCTCTGTATATTTAAATTAATATTAATATTGAAAACTATATTGGTATTGATACACATAGAGAAAATTATAAGAATTTTATGGAAAATGTGTATCATTAGTAAACAACATTATATTCTGTAAAAGGTGTTCCTTCCTGTCTTTCAGATAGAAAATCTTAAAGAATCAAAAAGAAGTAAAATGGTATACAAGTATAGACCAAAAGTAGCTTAAAAATACAAAATTATGAAGTTCTGTAGTGAAAGTGTGTGCATGTTTGGACAAATCACAGAATCAGCAGAGTTGGAAGCGAGCCACAAGGATTATTGAGTCCAACTCCTGGCCCTGCACACAATACCCCAAGGGTCACACCCTGTGCTTGAGGGTGTTGTCCAAACACTTCTTGGACTCTGTCAGGCTGGTGCTGTCACCACTCCCCTGGGGAGCCTGTTCCAGTGCCCAACCACTCTCTGAGTGAAGAACTTTTTCCTGATATCCAATCTAACCTCTCCTGACACAACTTCAGGCCATTCCCTCATCAGGTCCTGTCACTGATCACCACAGAGAAGATATCAGTGCCTGCCTCTCCTCTTCCCCTCATGAGGAAGTTGCAGAATGCAATGAGGTCTCCCCTCAGTCTCCTCCAGGCTGAACAGACCAAGTGACCTCAGCTGCTTCTCATTCAACTTCCCCTCAAGGCCCTTCATCATCTTCATTGCCCTTATTTGGACACTCTCTAATATTTCAATATCTTTCTTATATTGCGGTGACTCAAACTGCCCCCAGCACTCAAGGAGAGGCTGCACTAATGCAAAACTGGAGCAGAACAACCCTCTCCCTTGACTAGCTGGTGATGCTGTGCCTGACACACCCCAGGACACACTGCTCGTACCCAACTTTCAGTCAACCAGGATCCGCAGATTCCTTTCTACAGTATGGCTTTTATTATCAATTATAGAAATCTGCAATTATAAATATACAAATAAATATGTTCCAGTTGCTGTCCTCAGTTTTTTAAATCTTTGTCTCCTGACTAGAAAATTTTCAAGTCAAATTTCTATGCAGTGATGAGTTCAACCATCTTTAAACGTGAGGAAGTGATTAGGGCAAGAATATGGCAGAACCTTGTGGTTCTGAGACACAATATTTTGGAAAAAAAGACAAAAATAGGCTTTTATTGTGAAGAACAGAGAAATGTGTAAATCAGTACAGAATTTTATACTTCATGATCCCTCATATTTCATATTTTGTTTGTAATAACATTTTTAATGATAACTCCTTATTTGCAGAGACAGAGTTTGCAAGTGTAGTAAACAGGCTCTATTCATAAGAATGCATTGGATATTTGCAGCAAATATACAATTTTTAATTTGTATTAAGATGTGCGATTTCCTAATAGCAAATGGAGAATGTGTATATAGTAAGAAAATATTCAAGAGAAAAATGTGGACTGCCTTAGCTGAGAAACATTTCATACTTCAAGTAACTTTATCCCAAATTCAAGTTGAATTTCTACAATGATATTTCATATATGTCTTTTCATAATCAGGTGGTAACTTTGCAATTCTCTTATGACAGCAGGATAGCTAAAGTTTCTTTTCACCAGAAACATTTGAAATCAATGAAAAGGTGGGCTCTTCTGAATGCTCCATAAAATTGAAATATAAATATTCAAAATGTAGATCAAGTTTATCAGAAACACTTGGGTCTGAAAGTATTTTTTGATTAATTTTTTTTTTTTTTAGAAAAAAATAATTAATGAAAAAAAATCATTATCAGTTTATTGCTTGGTTTCAGCTGCTGAAAATTTGAATTCAGTCTTAAGGGTTGGACTGGTGAGTGACTGATGAGTCTATGGAGCCTCCATCCACAGAATTTGGCTATACAGAGCCCTGAGCCACCTGATCCACATTGACCCTTAGGCAACCTCCAGAGGTCCTTTGCAATCTAAATTTTTCTGTGATTCTGCAACTACTCTTTCTGTCTTCAATACCAAAATGTTATTTCCAGCTAATTATAGAGAAATTTGCAAAGTTTATGTATTTTCTGAATATGCTGTACATTATGGATCCAGTTATTTCTTTGATGTCTTTGCTACATACAACCAGAAAGGAAATAATATCTCTGGTAAAGCTTTGAAGGTTTTTCTCTTCTGAAGAGAGGCTGCTTTAGGAGGCTCTCTGGACAAGCTTCTCTGAGGAGAGCAGAGACTAAATGAACAGCCTAAAGCAGCAATCAACTGAATCAACAGACTAATGGCAGCAATCAGTTCCCACAAGGGCATTTCTTATATAGCACAAAGGATACTTAGATATGTAAAGATAACGAAAAGGAAGACTCATCAATTAGCACAGACTCCTGAGTAATACTTTCACTGAAAAACAGCAGAGTCATTGCCATATGAGAATGGTTTACAGTCACTGAATATATTTAAAATCCCTACACTGATAGGAGTATTTCATATTCCCCTTCCTGCTTTTTATATCTCTGAAATAAGACAACAAGAATAGCACCTGACCCAGAGAACTGGAAGTGTGATGCCTTTAGTTTTAACTTTCATGTTTTCCAGATTCTGTGCTGCCTAGGGGTGTAGATCTGAGCCTCATATTAAGTGCCAGTAAACTCTCTTCACAGAGTAGGTACACAAAACAAATCCTTTTCATGCTGAAGACCAAGGACAGCTTTGAGGCCCAACAGCATAAACGATAGTGGACTGAAGAGAGAAACCAGAAGGATGGGACCTCAGAACTTGAAGTTGTAATTGGACAATTAAACCCCAATATGCAAATAGACCAAAACTTATAAAAGTGTGAGACCTCGTGACTGATCATCCGTTTTTTTGTGACCATTCTAAGTCACCCTGGGTGCAGCCTTGGCCAGGCTCTTGTCCTGCCCGAGGTGTACCCTAAAGGCCTTTCAATAGATATCTACTTTATTCTCTAGCTCTGTCCAGTCTCTGTTTCAGGTCAGCCTTCCCAAGGCATCAAGTGTAGTTGCTTAAATACTATGCCATGCTTTGGACTCCAACACAAAGGTTCATTAACACAGCCTAGCCAAACTTATGTATGACAGCTGACTTTTGGGAACCCTGTGTGTACTCCTAGACCACCAAAAATACGAGATCTAACAATTTCATGTGGGTTTCTTTCAACAATTCTTTAGCTAAGAGGTTTCATCTCAAATTTGCCACAGGTTGGTTTGGTATGATGACAATTACAGTTATTATATATCTATTTGTTAAACTCATAGATATGTCTGAATTCTTAGAGCAGAGAACAAACAAAGACTCTAGGACTCAAACAGGAACCAGCCATAACCTTGGGTTCAGTGTTTTGGAAAAATCACTTTGTTCCTACTTTATTTCTGTAACTTGAAATTGTGGCTAGTAGGACATCTTTTTTTCCTGTCACTGATGAACTCCCAAAGATGGTGCATTCCCTCACTTTTTAAACTGTCTGGAAGTTGGATTTGTTTATAGGTACCTTCTTATAATTTGACTAGAGCAGCATTTCTTGTTTTGGCTTTAAGGATTGTTTGCTTTATCTACCTTCATGTGTGTGCCC
Source organism: Trochalopteron elliotii (assembly GCA_024734555.1). NCBI lineage: Eukaryota > Metazoa > Chordata > Aves > Passeriformes > Leiothrichidae > Trochalopteron > Trochalopteron elliotii. The sequence continues at coordinate 7,652,067 of JANPWX010000038.1, forward strand.
CTATACAGTAAATGTTTCCATCCTGGTGGAGAGAATTTCCAAACATTCATGTTTGAAAAAAAAACCGAATGGAACCTATGCTAATATTACAGATGTATTTTCACATGTAGTCTAACCCACTCAATTACTTTTCAGTCAATGGGTAAGTAAATCACCAGATGTATCACTAGGCTACCAGATATTGATTTGCTTGCTAACTTAACTCACAGTAAATGAAGGCTGCCCTTGAGCTGGAGATCAGGGACTGTTTGTTTCTGTACTTCTCCAGAGTCAAGATCCATTCTTAAGCCATTAAAATATAAGTGTGAAATAAGCTAGTAAATAGTAAGAAAATATAAAATAAATAAATACATAAATGTAATGAAAGCATGTGAAGGACAACATTGAGGTAACCCATAACCTGTAACCCCATAGGAGGCTGTGGATACTTGTATTCTTTTTGTGCCCAGTATTGCAGGTTTTGCTGATGAAAAACTGCCATCAACATTAGATCAAGCCTTATAATGGCACCACATTCAAAGTACTTAATTTGAGAGTCCTCTGGAGTCCCAATTCAGAGGTCACCCCTGCCATTTCAAAGGAGAATGCTACAGGGACATCAAACAGAGAATCCATTCCCAGCAACAAATATTTAATGCATTCTATTAGTTCATGTTTTGTGTGTAGCTGTAGCCTATAGAATTTTAAAAGAAAACAAACCCATGCATTACACTTTTAGAAACAGAAAGTTATTCATGGTCTTTCCCCTGTAATTTTTATGGTCTTCAGATGCTGGCAGCTGAGAAACATATACCTTTCCTTTCAGCTGCATAACTCTCCTTCTAGCGATTAATTACCTAGATACTTCGGAAAAAATAGAATGTAAAGAAATACCTAACAAAAGCCTAATGCATCTCCAATGATAGAACCCTGTGCTATGCCTGAGATGAATATCCTTTTCAATTTTTTTTTTGAAAGACAAGCAGATTATTCAAAATTATGGCAATCAGATACTGGCAGAGAAGAAAAATAGTGATATGCTGAACAGAAACCACTTAAATGCTGCAAGTCTTGATAATATAATATTTCCACAACTGTTTCTGTTTAAAACTAATAAAAATAAACATAAAACATTCCCTTCTCCTCCTATCAAATTCATTACTTTGAGCGACAAAATGACAAAATGATTAGCTGTTAATAAGGCCCTGGTTTAAAAGATTGACTGACATTGCATTACTCATTTAATTTCCGCTTCTCCTAGGTTTTTTTTTCCCTTCCTCCAAGCACAGAGGGAATTAATATTATCACATCAAAGGCCTCCCCCTAAATGGGGGAGAAAAATCATTTAAAAGGACAGAGGCTGTGATTATTCAAACTAGGTTATTTGCACCTTGTATATATAACGATATCATGGTACAACTTCATTTTGTTCAAATTGCTGTCAGTCACTAATAGAAGAAATTTGCTTCCGTTTTATCAGTGCTATTGTGTTCAGTCAGATTTGTGGGTGTAGGACGGGGAGTTCAGGCTGGGCATTAAACATGAAATCTGATAAGAAGGATATGAGGAACGAGGAGTAAGGAAGGTATAGAGCAAAGGAAGACTGATTGTGAATCAAACATTCACAATGCAAATGCCTCCCCACCCCAGCTTCCTTTGCAATTTTCTTCCCCCTGTGTGTGTGTGTTGTTTTTATTTAAAGACACAGATACAACCACACATTAAAGTGCAAGCATGAGCCGCTGTGGAATATGAGATTTAGCAATACAACTCTGTGCTCTGGCAATTTTATTTCCTTTCACTTTGATTCCTGACAGACAAATTATTCTAGGGATGATTTAACACCTAAAGATGTATGTCATATTCCATAAATTAGTTGTATCAGTGGGAAAAATTATGAGTGGCACAACCCCTGGCCTAGCAACATCCAATGATCTATCAGCATTTAACTCTTGACAGATTGAATTATTCCCCTCCCTAACTGTAACTGTGTTAGGGCTTGCATGACAAACAATCCACTTGTCAAATATTTATCCTTCCTCCTAAAAAAAAGAAAAGGAAAAAATAAAGGGGTGGGGGCAAGGGGCAGATGGAGAGGGAAAACAAAAAAAAAGATTGACCAGGATAAACAAGGGGAATATAAGTGGTAAAAGACCAACCACAGCATGAAATATGAAACATAAATCACTGGGGTCAGGGAGAGCAGGGGAACTTGGTTACTAAGGCTCCAGATGGATTAAATAATGCACGTCCTGAGGGAGGGTGGGAAGGCGAGCACTAAAATAATAACAGAACAGAATGCTCCTATGTCGAAAGGTTTGAAGACAAGCCTTGTTAATTCAGAAAACAGCAGAGTTAAATTAGCCCTGGTCCCTGTGAAAAGTAGTGTTACATATTGTGCAGAGAGATAAATTTTCACTCACTCTCTCCAATAAACTGCCCACTGACAGGTGACTGCTGTGAGTAGTTCATTAAAATGTCCAATTCATGAGAGACTTTCAAAATTTATAACGCTTCCTATAGACAACAGGGTCAAGTTCAATGAGAAACGAAGAGAGCAAAGTAACTAAAGGAATTATTCACTAATTACCTTTTAAACACACTTGCAATTTTTTTTCAACAAGTATTAACTTGCTTTTAATGCCTCTGGGTTTGAGGTTTTAAATCAGAGAGGGAGATCAGAGTTCAGCACACATCCCTGTTTTCATTGTCCTCTGGATGGAAGATTTTTGAACATGTAAGACCATGAGCTAAAGCCCTCGGAGTAAATGATTTTAGAAGATATAGGATCAGACGTTTAGCAGGGAGTGGAACAGTGATGGCAATTTTAATTAGCTTTAATTTACCTGTAAGCCAAGAATATACACTGAGGTTCAGTAATTATAAGTGGGGTGGATAGTATTGCATACTATGAAAAATTACTGGACACCTATGAAAAAAAGCATTGCATGTAAATAGTTTTATTGTGTTATCAGGGTTGAAATATATTTCCCTAATGGGATAAGTTGAATTTCTTTGCAAAATTTCAGCCGCAACCATATATTCCAGAAATATTCTAAAATGTGAATGTGTTTTAGACTAGAAAATGTATTTCCTGTAAGACTTGGAGGAAGGACAACGGCAGGAACATAGTGCATGGCATTTGTTTCCTTTTGAAAATATTCCTTGAAAATGACCAGGCTAAAGATTTATCTGGTCAAAGACAAATATCTCCATGGTAATCTGGGCATGCTCATCTATGCCAATGGATGAGTAGGACTTTTCCAGAAATTGTAACTTTAGGCTGCTGCAGACTGGGTCAGGTTTGCCATCTGCAAAGCCTTCTAGCATGGAGTTTAGTCTTGCTTTTTGTCCACATACAGGTGACAATTATTGCTCTTTGTTTCCCCATCAGCTCATCCCTTATATCCTAAGATATAAAACTCCAGAAACCTTTTGTTTCTAAGTGTCACTGCAAGAGGAATATAATCTGGGACAGTTTAGACTATGTCTGTCTTTGGGCTGTCTTCTGAACGAAAGTAGTAGTGGACTGTCAGAATACCAGAACTGGCAGGGTGACATGAGGAAGGGGACAACTGATTGATTCAAGTGGGTGGAAGAGTTCTTTTAGTCAAAAGAACAGGGAAATTTTATGAACTGAAAATTATGAGGAATAAGAGAGAAGCATGAACGTGTCAACGGAAGGTTGGAGAAGGATCCCAGAGGAAAACTAAAAGACATTCACAGAAAATCTCAGAAAGACAAAGACGAAATGTGGCTAGGCCTCTATAAAGGTGAAATTCAGCTAAGGACAAAGGAGTTAAATGGGAATTGCTGCCAGCATCAAGGAAAATATTTCATTCATTTACAGGGAAAAGTGAGCTACATTAGCAGGTGTTGTTTCCTAATCACCTAAGCTTTTTTGATTAATATGATTAATTAAAAAATATAAAATAGATTGTAAGTGACACTCGGTCCAGTTGGTGGGAAGGCACTAGGTCATAGTTGGACTAGATGATCTTAAAGGTCCTTTCCAACCTAGTTCGTTCTGTGATTCTGTGATTCTGTAATATCCTGTTCAGAAATCTACCTTAGGGATAGAAAAGCATAGTTGATTGTAGAAGTTAGAAGATATGCAGTGAAAGTGAAGGAAGGGAAGTTAAGGGAAGAAGGACTCAGAACAATCTCATGGTTAGGACTATGCAAGAAAACTGGAGTGGATTTCAATTTGCGGATTAAGACAGATAAATGTAGGTGTCTATATGTGAACTAGGTACTGCAGCTCCCCTTGTACTCAGCTAAATGTAATATAATGAAGGGCTACTCAGCTGAGCATACATGGGTATCACCTTTACTGTGAACTGATTATCATAAAACTCCATTGAATCACACAGGCTGACATTGTCAGGATTCAAACCCTGTCTTCAGACTATGCTGTAGAGGTTCTGTGTTTTCCTGGCCAAAAAAAAAACTTTTTCATGAGATCACTATCTGTGTGTTCTTCTGGTTCCTGGTTGGACGATTAGAGGCCCAATAGCTTATTTGGCATAAACAATGGCAATTCACAGCCACAAATGCAGCAAGTAAAAATAATCTTTCCACCCAACAAATGCTATCTAATTCAAGTGTCTTTGGAAAAATAGTATAACACAGACAACAGGCCTCTCAAATTCAGAATCTAATTTGGAAGTACCATTGACATTGACATTTCATTCCAACCCCGTTGTTTTTGCAAGGGCATAAATTCCCTTGTTTGTTAAGTGTAAGTGAATGATCAGCATTATAGATAAGCCATGAAGGGTGTTCATCATTGCATCTTCAGAAGAGCCTTGAATAAATACATATGTCCCAGAGACCAAACACTGAATGATGATGGGAATAAAGGGTAATGAATAGTTATTTGTAAGAAAATAGCATCCATTTTATGAGGTAAAGTTCCTGTAGAAAAAAAAAAATGAAAAAGGAATGTGATTATATTATTGATATCTTTATAATAATGCATGCACTGACAGAGTAAATTAAGGTTGCATGAGCAATTTTAATTCTTGGGTTTTCAAATTTTTGAATGCTTGACTTTGCAACCTTAATAGCTTCTCTTAATATATTTTATGTGCAATTATATAAAGTGCAGTGCTTTTTGATTTATTGCCAATGAATATTCTTTGTTTTCTAGAGTCGTGTACATCATTAGTTCAAGTGGAAGAGCGGCGTTTAGATTATGTGTTTGGAGTGTCACGCTAGGGCTTTCTAAGGCATATCTGACCATGCTAAAAAAATCTGATTATGAAAACTCAGGGTGAGCAGAAAAAGGTGTGTGTGATTTAAACCAATAGCTTTCTGGATATATTTGTAAATTTGTTCAAAAATCTTCAGAACAATTTTTTTTAGAAATTAATTGCCATAAAAATACCATTAATTTTCATTTTATAAAAATATTAAACTTATTTTAAACAGTTTCTGGGAGATCTTTTGTTCCTCTAGGAACATTAGAAGAACATTAGAAAAAAAATGGTCCAGTATAATGCTCAAACAGGTCCCTAAACAGGTCCCTAGTCTCATTAACCTCATACACAACTAAGTTAAAATTAATATAAGGTTTTAAGTGAAACAAGACATTTTCATAATTGCTTAAAAATAATATTTTTGAGATAGATCCCTGTATACAATCCCCCAGACCTTTTCATATGTAGATTCCCAGAGAGCAAAAAAAGAAACAAATTCTTAAGTGTCAGCAGTTTAATTTATCCCTTTATTTACTGAATGTTACTGAAAGCTTCTTACAGCTTTTTACATAATTACTCCACTTGGGCGTGGTATTGTTCCCTGTGTGGTCTGCATCATGTTATCCTTACCACTATCAACAACATCCATCCTCATAGGGGGAAATTTTGCTCCAGAAAGTGCTTAGTCACGGCACTAGTCCTCATTTGGCATATCCTGTTCTTTGCTTATCAAGGGAATACCTGTTCTGTCACGGGCAGAATCTCAGGAAAGGAAACATCGACTCAAACTGTGCCATTGCTTATTTTGTGTGTCCCAAATGAAGACAGATGTGATGAATACCACCCCCATCACAGCCACTATTCTAGTCCACTCTTTGTAAGGAATGGTTTTATGATCTAAAAGGCAGTCCTTTGTACAGCTAATGAAAATAATTCCATCTAGCAAAGGGCAGGCACTTGGGGACAGGACAATTTTTAACCATCCTCCATAGCTACTTCACTTCAGCGAGACTACATTGCATGAATAGAATGAGGTAGGATATTATCTGAGAGGAGATGATATTTACCTGGACGTATAAGAGTAAAAACTTTTTTTTTCAGATTTTACATAATTTTAGAACTTAATTGTTTAGGAACATTTTAAGGGACTTCATTCCAAATGGAAATAAAACGTGACATTCCAAAAGTTTTTACATAATCAAAATTATCTCTAAAATGTGATTGTCAACATTGAAATATTTCCTTTGATAAAGTTTTCTTTTTCATTTGAATGTTAAATATATAGACCAAATGTACATATAAAATATACAGAGATAAATATCAGTACATACATTTTATAATGTTAAAATAAATGTAATAATCTATTTCAGTGAAATAGAGCAAAATACTTCAAAAAGGGCTCATTTTATCTCATTGAACATCAAGAGAGAAAAATAACATTTTTTTATTTTCTATGGAAAAGCTGTGAAATTGACATATTTGCATCAATTATTTCACTTTAATAAATCTACATATTTTGCTAAAAATCTGCTCAAACAGTATGCTGGCTCCAGTAATCCCATTCTTACCCTCAGAGAGACTGCAACCTGTTTTCATGTTGACATGGTTTTCAGAGATTCTGTAAGAGAGAGATTCTCTGTTAAATGAGAGAAATTGATAATACTCAGAGAGCAAATAAAGTCGGAGAAGAACTAATACAGAGAAGTTAAGATGCCATGTGCTGATTTCATGCTTTTTCAGGTGAGCAACATTACACATAGTTTTCACAGCTCTTTATCTAAAGTACAGAAAACCCTGCTAAGAGCCATTATTGAGCGTGATACAACTTTGGTTGCTGCCTGCAGAAAGAGAGAAATTACTTACTCGTGGTTCTTTATTTTGTTGATTCATTTCCAATATATGGAAAATGTATATCTATAGATAATTTGTATAGAAACAAATTTTGTGTTTTCTGATTTTTCTATTGCTATCTCAGTGTAGTGTGGTTTTTTTCAGTGTCTCTGGTGCCAAGCAGTCTCAAAAATGCTCAGAGATGAATACAAATATGTTTACTTTTGGTTGAATGCCATTTATTTATTATCACACCGATTTTAAGACCAACCCATTTTTTAATAAGTAAACAAAACTCTCTAGGTTCACACATGTGTTTCTTGTATACATCTGGAAACACTTCTATCTGTAGTGGAAATTAAAAGTACTTTTGACAGATCAAAAGTAGTCAAAATGAGAAAAAGATCCCAGAAGATCATGTGATGGTGTTAACATCACTAAAGTCATTGCTTTGAATTATACTGCTTTTTATTAAGTAAAATAAAATAATAAAAAACTCCTTGATGTTTTGTTTTATTTTGTTGTTGTTGATAAAATGTCTGCAGCAGCAAATATCAAAATAACAGAAAGTAATAGAAAAGAGACAAGAGATTACCACTACTTATTCATGTTCTTCAATGATGTCTTTCTGGTCATTTCATAAATCAGGGAAGAAAGATATAAAAATTCATATTGTTATAGTTTTTTAGATTGTACAGCTACAGTGTTATCATTCATATTTTGCTCTGAAATTGCACAGAAAGGCTCTGATATCTGTGATGTTCACTTGATAGGTGGTGTCCCTCCACGTTTTCCCCATCCAGCTGTGGCTTGTATGGCTGTGGAACTTCTCAGTGTTGCAAGCAATAAATTGTCACAGGATAGTGTAAAATACAACAGGCTTTGGAGACAAAGTCCTGGAGCCTGCTTGGTACTTCTCTTCAAAGAGCCACTTTTGGCATCCCTTGAATGAGGGATCAGCTCATCTCACTGCTCACCTGTCTCCTGACTCCACTCCCTATAGCTGTCAAGTTTGCTCAGAGTTAGTGCTAGATGGAGTGGCAATGGGTTTTTATTTTGTAGGCCCTCTTCTCCATCCTAAGATCTCTCTGACCACAGTGTGATGTCTTAATGAAAGTAGAAAGAAAGTGAGAGATCAGTGTCTGTCACAGGTAACTATTCTTCAAAGAAAACTGTGTTTTCTTGAGTGTTTATCCCTAAATAGATAAAACAGTTTCTGGAATTTCTTCCAGCCACTGCACAAAAGGAGGAATTTTGTCAGTTATGTAAAAATGGTGAAAGATCCCTTACAGCTTTTCTCTTCCATAAATGCATGTCAGAGAAAGAAATGAAAAACAATTATTGTGTTTCACAGTAAGAGCTCAGATTCTATCACATCTTTTGAAGTCTGTAGCTTGCTGATGAAGCATGATCCATTTTAGAAGGATGCAGTTTTGTTGGACGGTCCAAGTTATTATTGGAAGAGTTGCACACTCTGCCAAATTCAGAATTCTCTTGGCCTGCTTTTTATATAATTAACATAAATTTATATCAATTCTTGATTGTCTGAGCTTTATTGAGTAATAACAGATTGCAGCATTTTACATCTGCCTTGAAAGTACTCCAATCAGAAATTCACTGGAACACAACCTGCAGCAACTTTGGTTAAAATTGCATATTTAGAAACAAAGGTTACTACACAGATAATTTTATGCACACTTAAACTGCTGAAGGAAATGCTTATCCTAGGCATGTTCTTTTCAAATATAATTTTACAATTCTAATGTTTTAAAACACATGAAAAATCCTCAACAAATAATAGCTACATTGGAAAATTAATTTGCAGATCACCTTTGAGCAATCCAGCTTTGTTAATCCCTTTCTTTAAATAATTGAAATCATCAGTTTCTTCTGGCATGAAACAAACAAATAACTGGTTTATATAAGGCTTTTTCTTCTGTCAAAACAAATGCATATATGTACTGAAAATAAGAAATGGGAATTTTTATGCAAAAAGATAATTAATAAAAGGAATGACATTTGTGTAAAAATGGTGTTTAGCTTGGTAGTGCATTCTTAGTCAACTCCTCAATATCTTTCATCCAGCATTATAAAACCACTTATGTTCAATACCAATAAATGTGCTACTTTGTAAAGCTACAGCTGAAATAACGTTTCAAAGCTGCACTTGGAAAAACAATAATAAATGCATTTTGATAAAATCTCAATTCTATTTTTTTGAGGATTTATTTCTAAACTGTTAGTACACTCTCCACCTTATAAAAAAATTAAATGTGTTCTGGCAGGACCATCATCTGAGCAGCAGCTTGAAGGGTGTTTGAAGTACCGCTGCTGTGTCTGAAAGACTCTGATCAGGACCTTGTTTGTCAGACTGTGTGTTTGTCAACATTGATATATCAAAGAGGTCAGGTCAACAGCACTTCAGTATAAAGTGAGCAGGACAGGGTCAAATGGAAACCCTGAGCCTTGTACCAAGATCAGATGGGAAAAATGTGAAGTACATTTAAAAGGAGGTGTTTGTTTCTCTCTCTTTTCTGACTGCAGGTGTACATTTGTTGACCTAGATGGTGCTTTTTTAGATTAAGAAAATAAGGTAACTCTCAACATTATTAAAACAGGAAAACATTTGGAGCAGAAGCAGAACATTTCAAAGTTTCAAAATCCTCTTCAGATCTTAAAACCTCATAAGAGAATGTGGAAACTGAGTGAGATTGGAAGGAACAGGAGTGGAGGCCAAAATCACACTTCCTTCCTTCAAGCACAAAATATACCCAGCCTGGACAGTGCCCCCAAACACACTCATGAGCAAGTCTAAATGTTGCATCCATCCCTCATTCAGGCATTAGCACTGATGATTCTTCTCCTTGCTGCCTCTAAGTGTCTTTCCAAGATCTGTCCTCATTTTAACCTGTGATTACACACACCAGTCAGAGATGGTGCCTTTGATCAGTTATCATTTGCTTTTGCAGATGGAGGCAATGTGATTTGCCAAAGGCTGTAGAGCAAATCAGAAGCAGAGTCAGAAACTAAATCTGGATCTAGGTTTAAGATAGATCTGCTACCAGTAGAACACTTGAGCAATAGACTTTGCATATTTATGCCATTTCAGCCAAACACTTAAAACAATATTTGATTTTCCAGCCCAAGAAATGTAATTATAACAATATGTTATTGATTTGCATGGGGCATTCTGATGTTGATACTAAACAGTTTAGTTGATAATGGATAATATGACTGGGTAGATGGACAGCTGCCATAAACAAAAAGGATGTGATGACATTTCTGCAAGAAAAACATCCCAGTGGATCAGAACTGATGTTCAGCAGTTTAAGCAGAAAGTCAAATGTTAGGACACTGAACTTGAAAGCTCCCACCTAGTACACTGTCACCCTGCCATCTGTCAGAGTGAGTTGGGCTAACACCAAAACAGAACATCTACAGCTAATCTCTACCGAAGGTTTTAAAAATTATTCCAAGCAGTCTGTCAGCCGCAATCCAAGGACAGATATTCACTACCACCAAATTAAGAGTCATTTTACCAGTGAGATCGAGATGGTTTCAGTTGGCTAAGCTGAAAAAAGACCCTCAGAGCACTGTAATCTGTGCTGGTTCTCTGAGTGAAAAAAAAAGTGAATGAAAGCCAGAGAAATAATTTATTTTTAAAAACAGACATGTATGCGTGCTGGGGACTGACACTCTTTTATCACCATTAAGAGAGCTGTCCTCAGATCCCCACTGCTTGGTCAGGAAAAGAAATCTGACAATGTATAGCATGCATCTGTTTATATTTAAAATCCCTTAGCAGAATGTTGACGAGGTCTGCCCAGGAGGTTTACAATTTTTTGCTTACCACCCCCACCACTTTTCCCCCTTCTCTCTTTCCATAAGGAACATTATTTCTGTTTTGAGATGTAAAATGGCAACCTTGGGGCTCGGTTGCTTTTCTCTCTTCCCCTTAGGTTTTTCTGTTAAGGTCAACATTGCTTCAGAGTCCACCTATCACTTCTAATCCAGTTGTTTCCAGTATTCATTATATCAATTTCTAGCACAAAAAACATCACCTTCCTTGACTCTATCTGTGAGTTCTACTGCCCATCATGAAGGAATTCAGAGCTGTTGAATGATGATAGGTTAGAGTGAATAAAAAAGTGCCTGCAACAACAACAAAATAATAAAAAAGGGGGGAAAAAAGAGGTGGAGAAGAAGGTTTCTGAAGAATGTGGGAAAGATAAATAGGACCGATACTTTGTTTCATTGTCAGTAGCACTCTGGGGTTATTTGAAGCACTTATTTATGCACTGTAAGCAGAACAATACTGAAGACGAAATGATTAAATACCAGCTCTCTGAGCAATAGACATCTCATTGTGGCAGGCCCAGACTCACCACTGGGTGGTTTTGATAAAGGCAATATGAGTTGATAACTGATACAGTTTGCCAGGGAGTCATCTGGGGATGCTGACAGCTACTATGCTTTAATAAAATCATTAGAATGTAAATGTTTTTATTGCAAAATAAAGAGCCTCCAGCAAAGTTGACACTATCGCTGCTCCCTCCACTGAATGAAAGCACCGATTAGCATTCAAATGATATAATGATAGTCTGGTTATCTTTATTAAAATTTTTCAAATCGAGTCTTCATTTTGCATGATTGAGTTTTAAACAAATGCAATATTCAGTAGGCTGGTGAGCCAGTCTGAACACTCTTGAAATAATTAAAGTGTGCCTTTTATTTTTTTAAACATGTGTTTCATAAGCAATGAATTGGATTTGCTATTTTAATATGACAATATCTAGTTAGCTTTGCATAAAATAGGGATGTTATAGGATAATTATTGAAAGAGTACAAGTTTTAAACATATGTTTCATAAAGCTGAATTCAATTTTCTGAAATGTGACAATGCCAGTCAGCTACTGAAATAATATCAAAGGATGACTTGATTGTTTAGGTTAATTTCTTGGACAATCTTTGCTATATCATAATTGATGGTAAATTATATGCTTTGTGGTATTTCTTTTCAAAGGAAACACAGAACTCATTTCCCACAATGCTCATCAATTCATAGTTCAGACTTTACAACTGCAAGAAAATGAAGGAAATTCTTAGCAAGTAGTTCAGACCCTGAATTTCTGCAACATACGATTTAATGTAAACTAGCACAGGTTTTGAACTATCCAAGAAGAGCTCCAGGAAAACTGAAGCATAAATTAACAATCTAAGGCCATTAAACTGTACTCTACATAGGATCAATCAATCATTAATAAATAGTTAGAAATCCTATAGGACCTAGTCTCTTTTTCAAGACTTCTTTCAGTCTTGTCAACTTAGGCTAACCTTTCTCCTGGATTAGCCAACCTTATAAAACATAGTGTACTACAGATACCAATAAATACACAGTATTGTAAGCAAATATGTTTTGGCTGGTTCTTGGCTATAAAAAAATCAAGAGAATCAATGATGACATAAATGTTTCTTTTAAAATGTGTGCCTGAAATAGCTGTAATATTGACTCCAGCCTGAGACAGCTTCAGAGCTGAATTGTAAAAAAAAAAAAAAATTCTGAATAGCTGAAAAAGTCTTCTACCCATTGTTTGAGCAATGGATAGTGTAGGAGCATTCTTAGTTCTTAACCAGTCTTATTATTGCAATGACTTTCTGAAGTTGTCCTGGATGTTTTCAAAGATTCTAAAGAATCAGACATTTCACTATTTACATTTCACTGAAGATGTGCCAGGGACTATCATCAAAAGAAGGAATATAAATACCCCTCTGGTAATAAAGCTAACATGTGAGAATACAGGAATGTTAAAAGTTTTTAACTCTTGTGCGTTAGGAAGTACTGGCATACAAAGTTGTGTTATAGAAAAAAGACAGCAAATAATTGAGAAGGTTTGGTGCAGGATTTGGGGTTTTTTTAACATATGAGTATAGTAAGAGAAAGAAACTTACCTAAAAATTAGAATTTGACACATCTGTCAACGTGGTATTATTACATGAATTTGACTAAATGGGACTAGAATGTCTTTAGGCAGCAGCATCTAAGAGAGGACTACTGAGGGCTGCAGTAGCTGCTGTTGAGGAAAATACACTCCTTTTTGTACCCAAAAGCTGTTGTTACCATTTAAAAGACACAAGAAAGAGTTCAGGCCAGAGCATTCCTTTCCCTCTGCACCAGATTTCAGAACAGTCTGTAGAGCAGCCAGTATCATTCTAAGAAACCTAGGGATTAATCTCTCCCAGAGAGAGAGAACATCTCTCCTGTCTACTGCCAGTGCAGTCAGTCTGGTCCAAATGAGGGATATTGCAACAGTCTTTGGAACTAAGCTTCAATAAATACTTTATAGTATTATTTATAATTTTACGAGATTACTGATCTGAAAGAAGAAAAGCTTTCCAGTTTATAAATAAGTTGTCTTTAGGTGTCAACTTGCAAAAGTGAGACCAAGACAGTAGTAAATCTATGTAAAAGCCATTTCAATCTGGATTTTGTTCAATGACCAAGGGAAGTCTTCCTGCTATCAGCCCACAAAATATTGTTATATGGAAATCTTCTAGTGTAGTTACATACCATAACCACAAAATCACTTACGTTGGAACCGGGCATATGACATTTCTTTCCACTTCCTTCAAAATTCTAAAATAAACAGGTATTTTTTTCAGGCAGAAGTTTTCTCTTCACAGAGAAATTCAGCTGCAAGCCTGATACTTTCGCGTGCCACTTCTTTGGGACGGGTATTATTCCAAATGTATAATTTGGTTGTCACATGAAGTTTCATAAAACAGATCTAATCAGTGTGTCTGGTTATAATCAAAGTCTGAGGTAAGAAAAAGGAAAAAGAAAAAGGTGGCTTTCCACTTTTTGTTATCCAGCCCAGGTATTGCATTATCGATTCAGGGAGTAAATGTGCTGAGCAAGTGGCCCTGGATGGAACTAAAAGAAACCCTTGGGACCATTTATGAGATAGAATTTGAGCTCAGTTAAAGAGCTATAGCACATGCTGTTCTTCTTATTGACAGGGAAGGAGTTTGCTTTTATTTTAATACAATGAACACAGTAACATATGCTTTAGACTTAGGAAAGACTACAACCCCTACATGTCTAAAAGCTGGACAGACATGACTGAAGTATGAAGTAAATGAAGAGCAGAAAGGTAGATGTGGATTTGGGTGGACATAGGCTTATACTAGGTAGAAAATAAAGAGGCAACAAAAACATGGAAGGAAAAAAACATTGGATATGTCAATTGAGGGCTAATTGAGTAAGAAATCTTTGACATCTGTGGACAGTGCACTTTTAAGTGGATACTGAGACATTTCAGATTATCCTTGTTTGGTTTCAAAGATAAAGTGGCAGTAAAATTTCTGCCTTTTGAATGTAGGAGAGTTTTTTGTAAGCATGCAGGCCTGAGCAGAAGAAAATTAAGCAGGTTAAATTGGTAAGAGGAAAAGAGAAAGGAAAAGAATGATAAAAAAAGAAGACAGACAGAAAACCTAGAGAGAGGATTTCCAGAGAGAAGAGTAAGTAGAGCAAGATGGAGAGTAAGAATACTGTACAGTGTAAAAACCCATGAAATTGCATGAATACTATAGAAATATGGAAATACATTAAAGTAAATAATAAAATAAAATTAAGATTCAGTTATAGCTTTAGAAAGGGATTGATCCATTGCTACATTTCATAGTATTATCAGTAGCCCTATGACATAACTTGCATCCTGAATTTTCAGTCTTTTTTAATAGATGGTATCAACCTCATGGGGGACAACACACAAACTGTCTATGTTTTTCAGACGCTAACACATGCTGGACAAAGTTCAACAGCTGCTCTCACAAGTGCGTGTTGAAAATGTGACTGAACTGCTGGCACAGGGATCCAAGTGTCTTGAAAACAACTGCAGTATAGTTTTAACTGCCATCCTCTGCCTCCTCCCCATATTCCTCCTTCTGGCTCACAGAAGGCTGTCAGATGCACAAAATTCTCTGGACTTTAACTAACAGAATAAAAAATCTAATATAAATTACCTTTGACTGCTGAAAGTCTTTATTTACAGCTGCTCAGAGCTGCATCTGGAGAGTTTAGGTAGAGACTACAAGTGCCAGATGGTGGCCAGACTTACCCAATTAGCAATCTCTCTCATCCTGTGCCTGAGTTTGCAGAGTGACTCCTCACATCACAGTTGTCTGACTCAAGCCAGTACCTCTATGGTCTAAAATAGTAAATTTTAAAATAGTAACAATGTTGTCAGGTGAGCCAAGACAGAGCTCTGTAGGCTTGGCTCAGTCAGGAGGTGCTCTTTGCTATGTTTTTCTGGCTGTTGAAATTAACGATGTAGCTCTTGAACAGTTCAGCTTGTTGACAGGTAAAGCCCAATCCTGGACTGGTTTTTAAGGAAGTGGTATGTTTAAAAGAGTAATGAGGGCTGTCCTGAGTGGAGAAAAGTGGCAAATCAGGGAGAGTGGTGTAAAAGAAGGTTTACATTCTCAAGTATAGTCATTTATGTTCAGAAAAAGAAAATCAAAAAAGAAGCTTATCAAAGCATATTAAGTTCCAAAAAGATCATCTGCTGAAATCTATGTGACATATCAAATTATTGAAAAATTTTCATTTATAGTTGTAATTTCGCTAAAGCACAGCATCTAGACTGATCTGTGATATGACTGCTACGTATAGTTGGAAAAACAAATAAAAATCACAGGCTTTTCTAGTGCACAGTTTAGAAAAGGCAGAGTTATGCAGATGGATTAAAAGTACAGATCCTCATGGGACTTTTGGAGAACATTCCCTGTTCTACTTGAAGGAAGGATTAGTCTCATCCAAAAAGTCTAATTAAAATAGTTATGTTACTCTAGTTATACTTCTCCAGGTGATTAGGAAGACAGGGTCTTGTATTACAGCCTGAAGGTGGAAAGAGGTTGATGTTTGCATTTTGTTAGATAGAGTTTCTTTTGCTTTTCTGACCTGCCCTTGGCACAGAACAGGGACCGGGGGAATGTCAGCTTTAAGCCACTCAATATCCAGAGACTCTGAGATCACTTGAGCGTCATTAAAGCCTCCCCTGCATTAGAGTGCCAACTCCTCTCAAAAAGGGAAAGGAGAACAGGAACAGGAAGGGTTTTGATGAATATAAATATAAATATATAGATATAGATAGATATACATATAGATATAGATATAGATATAGATATAGATAGATATAGATATAGATATAGATATAGATATAGATATAGATATAGATATAGATATAGATATAGATATAACCTGGAAAAGGCAAAGCGCAGGACTTTATTACCTGCACTGCAAATCTCACAAGAGATATCCAACATGCCATAGGAGCCAGGTTTCCGACTGTTCTGTGCTGCAAGAGTAATTAAAAATGACTACTGATGAGGATTGAAGGTATTTGCCCTCCTCTGAAAAGCCTGCCACAATACCAGCCCATTATTATGCTCATATGAAAACCTTGTTCCTTCCTCCACACCACCTTTATGGGTGCTTCTGTTACAGCTTTATGGACTCAGGGCCCATAACTTTGCTTTGACCCTGAAAGACAAATAAATGCAAAATAAATCAATGTGAAACTCAGAGCATGCCAGCACGTTCCATCATATCTCTTTGCAAAACTCACCAAATTTCAGCAGGTGTAGTATATCTGTATACAGCTGTACTAGATCAGTAACAAAATTACGACTACACTTAGCTTTGATTTCTGGTTGTTTTGTATGGATAGTATTTTGAGGATTCAATGAGTAAATTTAAATGGGTCATCCAATGAAACAGTACAATTTGCATAGCAGAAAGGCTGAATGAGTGTTTCATTTACTCCTTAGTTTTATTCTGCTTCTAGCTGCTTTCCACCTTTTTCCTGAAGACTGGATATTCTCTTTTTTTTTCCTCTTCTCTTAATTGTTGTTTGTCAGATATTAGACTTATTATTTTTTCTTCCTTTGTGTGTAGAGGCAGTTTTGTAGCAGTTATTGTTGTTGTTTTTTTTTTTTTTTAATAAATTATATTTGTAGAAATTGTGACCCAGAAAGACAGAATTAGAACTCAAAGGATCAGTTCAGAAAACGTAAACGTCTATAAAACTTAGTCTGAAACTGATTTAAATTTAAAAAATTGGTAGGTTGAAAAACGCTACTAAGTCAATGTTTAAACCTCTGTAAAAAATTTGGCTATAGCTTAACATGAAGTTGCTTGCTGGGGGCAAACAGTTATTCTCTGGCACCATATTATTGATATCTAGTGCAGGGGGAGTTATATCCAGGGAAGAGGTGGGAACTAGATACCATTCTGAGATCTACTTCTGTTCCTGATTCTATTCTGTTTTGATGCAGAGCTTTTTTGCTGTAGCCCAAATTTGCTACATGATATTGTGTTGATTTTCATGTTTTGTGTAGTCACTTGCTCAGATCATTCCCTACCTCTTGTTTCTCTTGCTACACATTTCCCTGGCCTGTGGGTAAGGGAATTACAACTTACTTCAATGCCCTGCAACCTGAGATTTAAGTATTTTGGTTGCTGACATAAAAGGGGATCTCATTCTCTTTTATTCCTCCCAGCACATGACCTCAATCTCTATCCTTTAGATAGCTGATTATCCAGATCCTCTGACTCTCTTTTAATCCCTTCTCCTTCATTTCATTGAGACTGCTCATGGAGTAAACCAGGATTTTCTTTAAGTGAAGTGGAATTATCTAGCTTTCTCAAATCACCAATGTATATTTAGCAAGACATTGGGCTGATGAAAACATAATTGTAATAAGCTGTGCTAAGTGTTCTGAATCTAGAAGTTTGTTTATCCAATTTTCATTATAAATAAGAACTTGGGCTTTTTTCTTTTTTTAATGAGAGATATTTGAGGTTACTCATACACAGCCCTAAAAAGACATACGAAAAATTAGCAAGGGATTTATTTTGAGTAACTAGATCAAGGGTAGAATTTGTTCTTCACAAGGGAAAGAAATAACACGGCTTGCAGGAAATTGATCAATGCCTCCAGACCCATATTGTGAATTTTTCTTCTTTCATCTTTACACACAGAAATAAAGGGACCTATCTGTTTCAACTGGAGTTTTATAGATATGTTTTACCTGCACTGACTGAGTTATCTGTCTCCTTATTGGCAAGGAGGTGGGTAATTCCCTATCTGAAAGTCATGCATTTTTACAATGAGTTTTTTTGGGCAAGGGTCAGAAGTGACCACAGTCTCAAAACACAAGGAAGAACACAAATTGGAAGAAAAACACAGCATAATAGACCTTCTCATATTGTGCTCAAGGGGACTCCAGGGACCAGCCAATCCATACAAGAAGAATAGTGTGAGCTAGATGGGACCCAGTATGATTAATCACCTGAGCAATGCAGATTTAGCGCATTAGGTGAAAAGATAAATGTGTAAAACGCTGTGTCAGAACCCATGGAGTGGCCCACACGGTAATTCAGGGTCAGTAATTGAACTTCACTCTAATTATCCTGGGGAGATAATATTAACTTATAGTTGAGTGTGAAAGAGAGAGTCCATAATTCATCACTCGATGGGGCTGCTCATTGCATTGTGTTATTGAAATATGATGGCTCCATTTTTATCCTGTCATAATGACAACTGATGTGCTTATTTTCTTTCTCTGTGCCTCCAGGGGATGATGAAATAGTAAGCAAACATTCTTTCTGGTGAAAGAACAGCACTTTATCACACTGGCTTCAGCTCTAAAAAAGCACTTGCAATCTCAGAAACAATTTCTAGAACGAAGGCCAGGCATTTCCCCTTGCATTGGGGTTGTAATCAGCTAACCTAAAGAAAAGCCACTGCCTTTTTCTCTTTTTGAGATATGATTTTTCCTTTCTCAGTTATCAGTTTCAGTTTCCTAAATTTTTTTGAGAAATTTCCTTTCCTTTTCTAATTTTCCCAGAATACATTCGGCTTTATTCTGTTCCTTTCAAAAATATAAGTTTCCATCAGCAAAGATTTTAAAATCAGCCCCTAATTCGTTTTGACTTAATTCAGCATCTTAAAAGTATTCAAAATTTTTCTGTGTCGGGAACTTCCTATCTTTTGCAAACTTTTTCTCCAAGTAACACAGATTCATAGAATGGTTTGTGTGGGAAGGGGCCTTAAAGATCATCTTCTTTCAACCACCTTGAACAGAGACATCTTCCACAAGACCAAGCTGCTCAAAGCTCCATCCAATGTGGTCTTGAATGCTTCCAGTGATGGGGATCCCACAATTTCTCTGGGCAATCTGCACCAGTGCCTCGCCACTCCCACAATAAACCATTTCTTCCTAATATCCAACTCTCAATTTAAAGCCATTCCACCTGTCCTATTACTACATGCCCTTGCAAAAGGTCCCTCTCTGGCCACCTTATAGGCCCCCTTTAGGTACTGGAAAGTCTCCCTGGAGTCTTTTCTTCTCCGTGCTGAACATCCCCAGTTCTCTCTGCCTGTCTTCATAGGAGAGGTTCACCTTTGGTCACCTTGGTGGCCTCATTTGGACTTGCTCCAACATGTCCATGCTCTTCTTGTGTTGAGAACCCCAGAGCCGGATGCAGCACTCCAGATGAGGTCTCACCAGAGCAGAGTAGAAGGGGAGAATCCCCTCCCTTAACCTTCTGGCAACACTTCTTTTGATGCAGCCCAGGACATGCAGCTTTCTAGGCTGCAAGCACACATTGCTGGCTCATATCAAACTTCTCATGAACCAACACCCCCAGGTCATCCTCCTCAGGGTTGCTTTCAATCCATTCCACAGACGGTTAGCATTTGGGATTACCCTGACCCAGGTGCATAACTTTACACTTGGACTTGTGGAACTTCATAAGGTTCACATGGATCCAGCTCTCCAGCTATTCAAGATCCCTCTGGATGGTATCTCTTCCATGTCAGTTGCACCACACTGCTTGCTGATGTTGGCAAACTTGCTGTGGGTACACTCAATCCCGCTGTCCATGTCACCAGCAAAGATGTTAAACAGCACCAATCCCAATATCAACCCTGAGGAACACTGGTCAATATTTGGACATCCAACCATTGACCAAATCTCTTTGAGTGCAACCACCCAACGTATTCCTTACCCACCAAGTGGTCCATCTGCTGAATCCATGTCTGTCTGTTTTAACTACAAGGATGTCATAAGGGGACAGTGTCAAGTGCTTTGCACAAGTCCAGACAGATGATGTCAGTTGCTCTTCACTTGTCCACCAATTCTGTAACCCCAGCATAGAAAGCCATCAAATTTTTCAGATACAGTTTGCTGTTAGTGAAGTCATGCTGGCTTTCAAAAATCACTTCCTTATTTCCCATGTACCTTATGATAGTTTCCAGGAGCACCTGCTCTGTGATCTTCCTGAGCACAGAGGTGTGACTGACTGGTCTGTAGTTCCCCAGGTCTTTTTTTTTTGCCATTTTTTTTTTTTTAATGGAGGTTACTTTTTCCAGTCAGTGGGAACTTCACTGCACTGCCACAATGTCTCAAATATGATGGATAGTGGCTTAGCCACTTCATCTGCCCATTCCCTCAGAACCCAAGGATGCATCTCATCAGATCCAGAGAGGTTGTGGATGACTCATCACTGAAAGTGTTCATGACCAAATTGGACAGGGGTCTAGTGAAGACCATGGCAGGGCCGCTGGAAGAAGGTGATCTTTAAGCTGCCTTCTAACCCACGCCATTCAATGATTCTATGACTTGCACATCTTCAGGTTCCTTAATGGTCTCAAACCTGATTTTTCCTGCAGTGAGCAGTTCCCATTCTCCTAGTCTCTACCTTTGCTTTCTGTGGCTTGGGCAGTGTGGCTGAAGCACTTTGTTATAGAAAGATTTAATTTTTAGATGCACATATTTTTCTTGTAATATTCATAAATATATATATCATACTTGACTGTGCAAATGTGACTCTCAGGACTTTTGAGGTATTTCTTCTTTAAAACAGAAAACTATCTTGTACATAAACTGTACCTTTTTCATTTCTCTTATATTTTAGTATCAAATTATTTTGAAAAAAAATGTCTTCGGGCAATGTTTTCTGATATGTAATATTTTATTATGTGTTTAGAACTCTACTTTATGGGTGTGCAAAATTTAAACTTCTGCAATGAGGATGGAAAAAGCCACAAATATATGTAAAAGAACATCTTAGCTCCCACAACGTATATTTTCTACTGTTGGACTATCTGAATTCAGATCAAATCCTTTAAAGAAAAAAGGATCAAATCCTTTAAAGAAAAAGCATTAACTTTCCTTAAAACTTTCCTAAAAATTCATATTAGGTTACACATTCCAACATAGTGAAACATTTCTGAAGCATTAAATAATTTTGTGTAGACTTATGTTAAAAATGGTTAGAGTATTGAGTTAATTAAACAACTGAGCTTTAATAGAGGCTCTGTTCGTCAGCTTCGATTCCTGCTGTCTTTCAGAATAAGTGGGTTTCTCTGTGCATCATCCATCTCTGGTATTTTAGAAGTTCCATAGTCAAGATAAAAAGTGAAAATAAAAGGTACAGCAATATTTTCCATTAGTCTCACAACTTAATCTAGTTTATCTTTTAAAATAAATGGCTATATTTATACTTACTGACTTTTGTGTACAAGTCATAACATCAAGATATCCATTTGTTCTTTAATAAAACTTATCCTGATGACTGAAGTTTTGATTTATGGGCAGGTTGTTGTTCACCTTGACTGCCTGAACCCTTTCATTTACTGCAAGAGTTCCAAGACAGGTCATGATATTTACACTTGGTCAGAATAATGATGTCACCAGGCTCACAGTCCCTGACAATAGCCAATTTGTCTCATTTAAATAATGAACACCATTGGTGAAAATTGCAGACTGATATCATAACGCTCAACGGACAGCAACACACAACTGTGCAGGATACAAAGAAGAAATATTGACACAAAATATGATCTAGTTGTTCTAGTTTTCTAGCCATCTTTTTTTGTTATTGTTCAAAAGAGTGTCCAGCAGTACACAGATGATCATGAAATAAAATATATTTTTTTTGTGCTCATTCTCAAAAAAATTGAGCATTCATTCTAATAAGTATGGCAGTCAATGTGGTACTACATTTCTCATGATGAAGTAAATGTCATGGCAAACATTTACAGGATATACTCTTCAGATATAGCAGAAATAATTTATAAGGGTTGTTTTTGATTGACAGAAAGCAGAAAACTAAGTCTTCTTAAGCCCTTGTTAAGGGTTTGAGAAGACATTGTTTTCTGCTGATCAACTTCAGGTGTTACTTCCTTCCTTTCTGATCTACTTCAGGTATTCAGATCCAAGGTACTTCAAATCACTGTAAAACTCAAAACTGTAAAGCACAACCAGATACCCTTGTGTACAATAAAAGGACTGGAACAAAATATTGCCATGCCTAAACTAATTTTGGACAAGAACGCAAAGGACACCTACGTGTACAGTGTCCAATTTGTGAAATTCAATACACAAAATAGAAGCCTAATTTCCATCCACAAGAAATGGTAAAAGGCAACCTAAGGCTGGGTGCATGGGGAGAAGGCAGGGGGTAAAAGCAGATTAAGAGAAGCAAGGCTTTATGTACCCTCTGTACTGAGGTCAAAGGTTCTGCTTGCAACACCTGCCTTGTGTATAGCCATGTAGATAACTCTCTGCACCTACCTGCTGCTGTGAGCTCCTGCAGCAGGGTTCATCACTGCAGCCCTTTCACAGAGTGCCCTTAGCTGATGCATTCAGCCTCAGATCACCAATGCTCCCACGTACTGTGCATACACATGGTGCTGCATAACCAGCAATGCCTGTGGTGTGACCTTTCCACACATGGCCAGCTCTCTGCTTTCTCCACTGCATGTTGTGTGTGTCTCATAGATGCCACATAACAAAGTGATCTGGAACCAATGATGAGAGGAATGTTGCACACTGCCCAGAGCTCAGGAATTGCATGTGGTCCTGAGCTGCATGCCTGCAGAACCTGGGATTTATGACCCAAAGGCTCTGTTTGACACAGGCATGTAAATTTTTCCTTGTGTGCAGACAACTGTATTTGTATTTCCTTGCTGAACATAGGTGGATGAGCAGCTGGTGATAGTTTGAGAGAGTTGAAACTCCCCATCCTCAGAACAGAGAGTTTTAACATGTCAAGGTTAAGGAATGAAATTTTCCAGTGCAGATTTAGGGTAGATGCAGAAAGCAGGAAAATTTACCAAGTAGACATCCCATGTAAGCTGGGCCACAATGCATCAAGAACACAGCAAGAATGATACTGGAAATAATTTGTCAGATTATGCATATAATAGGAAACATTATAATATATTTCAGTAAACTACTTAAACTGATGTGGACCAAGCATGGTACTTAAAACATATGCAAGTCTTCTGAAAATTAATGTATAAAGTATCCAAATATTGTTGTAAAATTACTGTTCTTATTACAAAAGTGACACTGCCTGTTAAAGCAGCTATTTAACACTATTTAAGTGTTTCATTGTGTATGTAAAATTGATACCCTGAGATTTTGAATTAGAGGTAATACTACTGCATAAAATGGGACGTAATAAAAGAGTTCTAACATCAATTTCTAACATCAAAGTAATAAGTTTGTCTGCAAATTGTCTCCAGAGATGTACTCCTTCCTAGGGCAAAAGAAGGCCTCTTCACACTAAAAATATGCATCAAAGAAATCACACATTTACTAACCAGGTAAAAGGTTTTATCCTCACTCACTGAATTTGCACTATAGAGAGTGAAAAATAGAATTCTTCTTAAATGTACTTTTCTCAAAATACTTTGTTTAATTAGAGCTTTTTTGATTTAGTACTTTCCAGTGGGATGATTTCTGTCTTCCATAGTTTTCTAATGGTAGAGAAAGAAGGAGAGAAATTGAATCCAAAAAATATTCTTGGTTTTGCTCCAAGGAACATTGTTTTATTACAGCTCTGTCTTGGGATGGGATGCCTCAGTTTGGTCCAGTGTGGACAAAACATAAATTTTGAAGCCTTAGGTGGACCTGTGAAATAGAAGTCTCTGAATGGACAATTCCAAACAATCATGAAAAGGTATGTGGGGACTGTTTCATCCACCTTACATCTGTGTAACTCAAAATGACACATCCATAACATGCTACTTCTCATTTTCCTTGCTTTCTTTTTGAATAAAAGGTGATTTTCACAGCATTTATTGAAATAGTGGATATTTCAAACCCGCATTTCATTTTTAACCAGCTATAAGGAGTTCCTTTAGATAATAAGTCAGTAATTCCTTCAGAAATCAATGGAAATGCTCAGAGCTATTATTATCTTGACAGCATATTGCAAGATTAGTAGAACAATTTCACTATGTTTATAACTACCTCATGCTGGCATTTGATTCCCATTTGTCTTTAAAATGAAAACAAAGAAAAGTAGTTGAGCAATCACTCTCAATCTCTGTCTCTCAAGCACCAATCATTTTATCAACTACACTATTATTTTCTTTAAAGCAATGAAAAAGTTACCTTCAAGGAAATTTAAAAGTTCAAATGGATTTTAGGTAACTATAATTAAAAAATGTATGTGGAAAAAAAGAGTAATTCATTTAGCACCATACTTACAAAAAAAAAAAAAAAAAGGAGTCGATTAACAATATATGGCTATATCTGCTTTTAATGGCTAGGGAAAATACTGAGAAAGATTAAAAAGCACAACAAATTCCTGACCTACAAATTTGTCGTCCTTTCATTAAAAACCCAAATATATCTATATATATTAGATATAGATAGATAGATATAGATATAGATATAGATATAGATATAGATATAGATATAGATATAGATATAGATGTAATTATAGTTTTTATTCTTTATTTGTCTGTTGGCTGCTCTTTATCTTTTTATTGTCATTCAGATGGTTAGAGACGGTTTCATTATTTGCTTGTGTGTTTTCAGGTTTTTTATTGGGGTTTTTTGGTTTTTTGACAAGGATTATATATGTGATGTGGTCCTCTTGTTTCCTCCCTTTTTTAAAATAAATGAATGACTCTCACATTTTTCAGTCTCAAAAATATCTGCTTACTTTTTGTGATTTCATTTGAACATTATCAGAACCAAATGAGTTGAAAACATCTGTCTTATTTAAGTACTCCCATTTCTCCTTCCTTTGTCCTAGTTTGGAAACTTCATTTTCTCTTTTTGTCATCAATTTTGCTAATTGCAAATGGTGGCTTATAATTTTAATGTCTTATGAAGATCCACTAGCATTAAAATACTTGGCCTTCTAGGCATCATTTGTCAAGACCTTTCCTTCTCCATGAAGAAGTTGACCAATGATATTCTTAGTTTTCCTTTTCATATAAATAAACATATTCTACACTCCCAATGCCATTTCTTGTAAGTTGCACCTCATTTGTTGTCTAGAAATTTAGGATTTTGTCCCTATGTGTTTGCTCAGTGCTTTTCCATTTATTCTCAGTAAGCCATCATACTTTTTTGCTTCCTGCACAATTTCTCCGTACATCTGAGACCTATAAAAAACTCACAGTTCAAGGAAGTTTCCCAATTGCCTATCTTTGCTTTAGTTATTTTGTATTTGTGCTCATAAGAAAAAGGCCACTTATATCACTTTTTCTTACATTCACCTGCAACATTTCTCAACCCTCTGAGTGCATATGTCTTCCTGAGAGCCTGACTTTTTAATATTTTTCCCATGTCATTTTACTTCTTAACCCTACCAGATCTTGAATACCATTGGTTTATTTTTTATTCACATTAAGATGGCCTTTCATTCTTATCCAATATTTCCATGGTGGCTGGAATTAGCTCTTTCTGTATCATTTCCCTAATTCCCCTTTCCTTTTTAAAGCAAATTCTGCGTGCTGAATAATTTTGCTATTTCTTCACAGAAAGCCTTATCCTGAAGGGCGTCACATTCTGGACTCTAGTAGATCTTAATCAGATAGCTCCATTGTTTTCTTCTCCCTCCTTTCTACTCAGAGATTTTCAACAAACCTCTCTCTTTTTCTTCTGTCTTGGCAAGCACACACATCCTTCATCTTCAAAGAAATGCTCCTCTTTTCATTACCTGCTTTCTTGTACAAGCTATTCCTCTTTTATATTAACATTTGAGTTACAGAAATAATCCCATCAATTATCATTATACTGTACCAATTTATTCTCAAACTTGACCAACTGGTAAGAGTCACAACAATTTTTTCTTTCTCATATTCCTTCCTTTAATATGCCTGCATCAGGGTATTTTGCAGACAGCACATTTCCTTTGCACAAACATATGAACAGATTTTATAATAAATAAATAATCATTTGCTTTTGAAATGCCTCTGCCATACCAACTACCCACTTACCCAAAATAATATTTCAACAATGCTCTATCAATATACAGCTACCCAAAAACACCGCAAAATATTATTCTAAAAGCAAAGTGGATTTTATCATTGGGGTTTAGACTTTTAATAAACCTAAATTTGTTTCCAGACATTAAATTAAAAATTCAAATAGATTCTTTGTGGAGACCAACAAGAATTACATATCTTTTATGCAGGCACTAGCCACATATTCATCTATAAAAAAAGTTATGGAAGAGGATAACAGAGAGTGAAAATAAATGTGTAACTGTAGAGTACCTGTTTCAGTTTTGTTTATTCTTTTTCCTTTGAGTTCAATTAAAGTGCTTCTTTTATCTTTTTTGTGTTGTTAAAGAACCAAATTAGACTTGGGGCACGCTATCACAGACTTTCAGATGAAATAAACTTCAACTGCAATCTGCTCTATTTTTCATAAGGTTTATAATATTAGTGATATTTTTAGTAATGATAGTAACAGACAGAGCTTGAAAACCAAACTTCTGCAGGAAAACCAGAGGTGACATGACAAAGGGCTGACATAATATCCAAGATACTGATTTTTATTGTATTTGATGTCTGTTCAGACATGTTTGACATGTCTGTTTTCATACCTCCTCTCCTCTAATAGCAGCTGTGCTCTGATGGGATATAATGTCTTCAATTTCCAGCCTCTCTTTTATTCCTCTCATCAAAGTGAAAAAAATTCTTCCAGCACAAAAGTAGCCTTCTCATCCACTTGAACTAAGAATCCAAATTTCATTTTTGACCAAAATTTCTAACGAAGTAATTAATGCTAAAGTAAACTGATATCAAGAATGCCTGCGTGTAAAAGGAATGATCCAAATTCAGCTTTTTATTTACTTTACACTCATATCTATTTAACTTTCTCTAACCTAGCCCTCTATCAAGAAACTCTACAGCTTTGCATGGTGACTAAGCTCTTGTCTAATAGAATATTTTAAGCTTGGGAAAAATGAAAATTATATAACTGGTATTATGTGCTCATGACGTTTATAACTCAGAGAATGATGGCACAGGTTTAACTGATGCACTGTTGTAGGAATCTGTTGTCAATTGAGGTTGTTAACACTTGAATAAAATACCCAGTATGCTGTCAGAACTTCCCAAATTGATTACTTGAACCAATTAAATCTTTCTGCACATTATGTCACTATGCAAAATTCCCTGCATAAAGAAATTAAACAGGATTTCCTGGTGTTGCTCTTCATGAAGGAAAAAGGCTATAATAAAGGAAAGAATCAAAGAAAATTTAGTGAAGTCTTGAAAGACTTGAGTACTTTTCCTCAGGTTGTATGGTATTAAGAAAGTTTTGGTTGGCCAGTTGGTTGGTGTGTGGGGTTGCCCACTAAGGACTAAACACTGTCAAAATGCAAAATAAATCCAGTTTACTTAATTTTGCATGGAACTTTTAAAGTTGTGGTCTAGGGAATGTGTTTTATTAGCTTATAACCACCTGTCACTTCAAACTATACAAACCATTTGCTAGAGAGCAATTAAGCCAAAAATTCTCAGAGGATCATTTTAAGATATTAATTATAAACTACATAGGAAAAGAAGTCGATATAGACAAATATTATTTATGTTGCAAATCAAACCCACCTTATTTACAATTCTTAAAACTGAAATTCTCTCAGATTCTACAGTTGTGATCAGATGTAGATATTTTTATTCTGAAATTATTCTACACAGTACACAGGTACATTTATAGACATGCCTTTGTTACTTGAAAGAAAGTGGTTATATATTTTCAGTTGTTTTTCTTTGCAATTTCTGTTGGCCTTTTACTTTGAAACAAGACAGGTCAAACAGAAAAAGGATGAATAATTCAAAATGTTGAAAGAAGAAGACATTGAAAAGCCTAGAAATATCTGTTTCAGAAAATTCAGGGTATTAGTTTTTTCCTTTCCTTTAGTAATTTGCAATTTTTCCCTGAAAAGAGGCAGAATCTTATGTGCCTTCCCATTCTAGGATGACAGTTACAAAAGTATGACTTGATGAAAAAGAAAATGCTGTGAAGCTTTTTAGACTGATGTTTTCCTGTTAATTGAGATTAACAAAGACGAAGAGCAATTCACATTAATACAGTAATGTGGTGACATTTCCTCATATAACTAACACAGCTGTTTTACACAGTTTGTTGCTTTGAGCGAACAAAATTAATTTTATCTTTAGATGATTTTTAAATATGTTTGCTAATATGCTTAAGTCTTAAAGAAAAGTAATCATTTCTACATAAATTTAAGACATCACCTTAATAGTTTTATTTGATTAGAGGGATTCCTTACCTTGCTGGAATTCAATACAGTGTTTGTTGAATAGGCATATGAAAATAAGTATATCACTTGTGAATAAAAGTCTTTTCAAGACCATAATGTATATGCAAATTTGAAATAATAACTTTAATGTTCTCTTACTGTTTAATTCCTTGTGATTATAAAGATGAGATAGTCATGTTACAGTTAAATGCTCTCCTACTCTTTAGAATCAGTCAGATTTGGTTTGTTTTCTCCAATAAAATGATCTTTTAGCATAATTTCATCATTTTCATTATTTTCAAGCTACATCATTTCAGTTAATACTCTGTTGGAGTGAATATAGTGTTGATGGGTCATGGTGTCATTTAAATAAATTCCTTCCCTTATTTGCGATTCCCAGCCTAGCCTTAGCTGTTGTAAACAGAGGCAGAGAAATTTGGTGAATATCAATCAGTCTTACCCAGTTAGATTTCTCCTCTCCTATCAATAAGTTTAGTAATTTGGGCATGACAACCCACATCAAGGGGTTTTGTACAGTGCTTAAGCTCTTTAGGTCATTTAGATGTTTTTTCTACTAGATCATTTTTTTGTGCCTCAGGATAGCTTCTTTCCCTCACATCCCACTATTCAAGTGAGTATGGTTCACATCCAGCTTCTCCCCATACTGTTCTTAGAGAGATACTGGGTTGCATGTTTGGAAGAGGCCTAACTTCTAGCATGTCTCCGAAAATGCTGGAGATGACAGACAAGTAGATCCTTGTGGCTCCTGAGGTGAGCATGTCAGCCTTTTCCTGACAAAATATGCTGGAGTTCTGTAATTACAGAATTCTTTGTCTCATCAAAAGTTGTGTCACCATTAGCTATGTAAGATAATGTATACAGGAAAAACAGATATACCAGCCTGAAAGTTTCAAAAATATCCATCTAAGCACTTGAGGTGGAGGCAAAACAGGTGACAAATTGCTATGTTGCAGCACAGAACACAAAGGTTGAAAGTAACTTCACAAAAATTGAACTTAAAAAATGAAGGTGAAAAGAATATTCTATTTTTTTCTTTTACTAAAATGATGGGATTTATCAAACTGCACTGCAATTGAGTCAACAGTCATTTTTATCAAGCAGCCCACCTGGGCAAAAAGGAGTAGTCATGTACAAGTGAAATTCCAATCTTTCTTCTGTGCTCCATATGTTTCTGTTCCATGGCAAAACTCTATTTGTTTACTGTGTTTTCATGGATAGGAAATTTAGAGAGGGGCTGTAACATCAAAAACTGAAAAACTATGATTTATGTGCTTGCAGCTTTCAAAAAATTGAGTATAAATGTCTAGCTACCTACAGGGAAATATAATATTACTACTACTACTACTACTACTACTACTACTACTACTACTACTACTACTACTAGAAATAGTAGAGCAACAATAAAGGATCATAAATAAGATACTGTTTATTATTTAATACCCATTCATCTAGACATAAATAAAAAAACAGCATTAATGTGTTCAGGGGATGTCCAGTACTACCACATTCCCTTCAAGGCAGAAGATAAATTAGAAATAAGAAGTCAGCTGTGTGATGTTTTTATACATTTATAATTTTAGAAGACCACTTAGAGAGTCAAGTGGACAGAAGAATGGCAAGGCTTCCAAAGCTATATGATAATTGCACTTGTTAGCAGTACCCCACTTTGGCTGCACACTGGATAGTGGTCAGTACGCAAAAATATAGACAAATATCCTTCAATCTCTACATAGTCAGTATTAATAGGTTCTGGGAATAAGATGATACTGAGCAATGAACAGTATCTCATGACATTCTGTATGGAAGGGCAATGTAATTTGTGTGAACTGCCTGACCACGTAACATTAACTATCATTCCAATAATTTCCATTGTAAAATTATGCCATGTGCATAAATATTCAGCCAGTTATGTCTGACAGTAAAAACAGAAATTAAGCACTTCAGCTTCTATCTGCTTTATGTATAGGACAAAGTTAAAAATTTTGCAAATAGAATTTTCTAATTTGAGTGTTGCTATAAAGTATTCCATGAAACCTCCCTGCAATTGTAGAAACACAAAAAGTTAAATTTAACTGGAAAATATTCAGTATATTATTTTGCCATAGTTTTGTGACTAAAAAATGTATATTTCTACATTCTGGTCACCAAACAAAATAATTTAAAGTAGGTTTATTTCAATGTGATTAGATTCCTAGAATGCAGATGTGTTGGTTGGTGTGTTCACAGGTCTACATGCATATGTACACCTGTGTGTGAAAACATATTTATGAAGGAAGTTCTTTTTCTAATACAATATGTTTTCTTAATTATCATTTGGAACAGAAGTGAAGGCGTATTCCAGGATTTTTGAACTGTACTGGAGCAATCTGGAAGCCAAATTCTTAGTGGTATCTGTGTACAGAAATTCCTGGTGTGCACTGTGAGCAAAATGAAAAGCAAAAAAGAAAGAAAGACAACTGCTAGCTCTGATCAGCCGTGCCATATTTTCTAAAAGCCCATGAACCAGAACAGTGGGTTAAAAGGAAGTTGACCTGACACATCCAGGTAGACTGATAAACTGAGCTGAAAACATTTCATCTTGCAGCTGATGCTAGGTGAAGCATATATGACAAATTGTAATGGCTGCAGGGTAATGGATCACCTGTAAGGGCTCAGTGTTCGCTCACTAACTTGCTCTTGCTCTCTCTCCTGCTTTCTCCCACATGCAGCAAGGTATTTTCCCTTCACTGATCCTAGGGCTGCAAGGAAAAATCACAACGCTGGGCAAGTCGTTCAGCACCCCCTTAAAAAGCAAGGGCACTGTCTTTCTAGGCACACTTTCGTGGCAGGACAGGCTGCAAGCTCAGAGTCACAGTTGGTCTCCCACAAATTCTCACTTCGGGACAGTGCCTGTCTGGCACTGCTGATCATGCCTCTAAACAAGACAAGCAGCATTGTTAGGGCAAAAGAAACATTTTTACTTGTATACCATCATCAGCTTTCACTAGTCATCAAAGATGTGTTCCTCTATAAATGAGGGAGTCCTAAGAAAAACTATGTATTCCTAAAATATTGTCTTGTTTGATTAGACTGCACCACCAGAGCAACACTCAGCTGAGGTTCCAGCTCAATTCTGAACAGCTCATACACTTTAGCATATAAGCAGATAAGCCAGACAGCAATATAAATAGCACACTCTTGTTTCTGGCTGCCTGTCTGTCAACCCAGCTCCCTTTGGGTGCAAGCTGCTGAATCTGCCAGAGGAATGTCTGACATGGGGCACCAGCCACAGAAAAGAAGAACATCATATACATGCAGCTCAGAAATACTGGACAGGGTTTGCTTAGAGGCCCCTGAACTCTCTGTCATTCCCACTTTAAATGTACAGCTAACCTCTGTCTCTTGTTATACCGAAGAACATAACCTTGAGTGCTGTAGTTTGCCGCATTTACCCATAATGGAAAGTACAGGTTTTCTGCACCCAAACCTGCAAAATTTAACTTAA
The DNA here is from genome assembly GCA_024734555.1 of Trochalopteron elliotii. NCBI lineage: Eukaryota > Metazoa > Chordata > Aves > Passeriformes > Leiothrichidae > Trochalopteron > Trochalopteron elliotii. The sequence continues at coordinate 7,684,171 of JANPWX010000038.1, forward strand.
AATTTATAGCAATTTAGTTAAAGTGGAGTAGTTTAGTGGGTAGACATGCCAAATGAGGCATCTGGCTTGTCCTACAAAACCTTTTTCATAAGACGGTGTCTTAGAATGACAGATGCATGTGAAACCAAGGCAAGCAAAGATTAGGACCAATAGATTAGCAGCAATAGCCACACACAAGTTTTTTTCTAGTTTTTTTCTGAGTTAAGAAAGTAAAAATATCTAAGAAAAATTAAAGATTTTAGGATATTGGCATAGTTTCCTCTAAATGAGCAATCTTCAATATCTGCAATATTTTCTGGTTTCTGTTCTTTTAACAGCTTGGCTCCGGGTTTGTATGAAAGTTGTCCATGGAAACATTTCTCAGACAAAATAAGTTACAAATTATGTATTTTCCTTTATTTGTAAAAACAACTCCCTTACACATAAGCAAAATATCTGCATCTCACATAGATGTTCTAATACATTCCAGGAATATTCTCTTTTCCCTTCACTTTCTTTCTTGATCTTGATTCTAAGTGGCCCATATGTAGATTATATTTTACCTCTTATTTCATCCAAACAGGGGCCAATTAGATGTATTTTCTATTTCTAAAGCATCTCAGACTAAATTCACTTTGTTGTAAATTGTAAATGAAGCCTTTTGTGCAGCTTGTATGTTGAATGCAGTGTTAGTCACCACGAAACTAAATGACACAACAGACATCCTCTGTTGACTTTCCCCACCTAGAAGCTTTTAATGTCACACAGCACATGCCTTGCATCTCAGTTCTACCTATTCAGAAAATCCATCAAAATTAGTGGCATTACTGTGCTATAAAAGCGGTTTCAGTGAGACAAAATTATTCCCAGAATTTATAGTGGATAAGTGAGAAAGAAAACTATTTTTCCAACAAAATGATTTTGTACCAGCTGAAAATGAATGCCCAGTAGCAACTGGTGATTCAGAAGAGGGATTCAGGTTATCACTCATTGAGACTATTCTCTTTATCATCCCATACAGCCAAGCTAGAAAAAGATCTACTTCTCCACTTCTAGTCTTTTCACATTACATATGGTAAATTTCCACATTTATTGCATCTGCAAAGAAAGGAAGAAGCAAAACCATCCAAGACAGGGTCAGGGACAAGACATATTTTCAATAGTCAAATTTCTTTCAGTTTGAACTCATAGTTTCAATTCATAGTAAATCATTAGTCTAGGCTGTCAAAACTGACATAAGTTGGAGAAAATTAAGTTTATATTTGGACAATTAAAACAATTCAAGTAATTGAAATAAATAATTGAAATAAATATAAAAATAATTTGAATAATTAAAATAATTGAAATAAAATATATAAGTTGGGTTTTGGTAACCAGAAGATTAACAAGAAAAGTAACAAGTTTTGGCTATGGTTTAAGTTGATGCTAATTCATAGGATTGACACTAGAACAATTATTTTATTTTACTTCGGACCCTAAGATCATGTTGACAGCCCATACCAACTCCTGTAGGATTTGAAATGACAGTGATGAGCTAAAATGTTTATTTTGCCTACCTGCTAGCCACTGACAGCGTCAGCACCAGCATCTCTGTGCAGCAGCCTGGCTCAAAGTAATGCCTTGTGTTCTAAGGGTTTCCAAACTTTGACTTTGAGGAAGAGAACACCCATCCTTACTTAGACTTTACACGGTTTTGTGTGGTGTGTAAGGCATTGATACTCCTGTCAGACAGCTTTCAGGACCTGAGCACAGAAAGGGAGAAGGCTTTGTGGTATTCTTTGGCTTTGTGGCTTTGTGGTAGAGTTGTACTCTGGATTCCAGGAAAATTGGCAGAATATCCTTGTTTTAAGATTAACAAGCTTTAGCTGTGAAACAGAGTATGAGGATTCTCTAATTAGTTTCTACATCAAATTATTATTGCTTGGTGGAAGCGAGGTTTTTCATGAAATATTTTGTTAAAAGATGTACAGGTTTTGTCAGCGTGCAGAATTTCTCATGTCTTTCCTAGGTGTTTCCTTCTTATTCTCTTTTCTTTACATCCTTTTTGTCTTGTTCAAACTTTCCTTCTTAAGTCATCATAATTTTTCACTGAATCCCTTTCTTCTTCCTATTAATTGATCAATATTTGCTTTTTAGATGATGATGATGAAAGGCAATGTAATTTCTATAATTCTAATTTACTATGTGATATTGTGATGAGTTGACCTTGGCTGGCTGGCAGGTGCCCATCAAGCATCTGTCTCAAATCCTTAACAGGACAGGAGGGGGAAGTATGATGAAAAACTCACGTGTTAAGGACAGGGAGATCACTCATGAATTATCATCACAGGAAAACAGACTCAACTTGGGGAAGAATAATTTCTTTTATTGCCAATTTATAGTCAGCAGGATAGGGAGAAATAGGCACAAAACTAAAACCATCTTCACTACATTCCCTCTCTGCTCAGACACATCTTCCTAATACTTCAGCCTCCCTCCTTTCCTGCCCCAAGAAATGCAGAGTAGATGTGGAATGGGGGCTGTGGTCAGTCTTTACTGCTCCTCCTCTCACTGCTCCTCTGAACCAGTGTGGGGTCTCTGCCATGGGGTACAGTCCTTCACAGACTTCTCCATCGTGGGCTCTTCCCACAGGCTCCAATTCTTCAAGAACTGCTCCACTGTGGATTCTTTCTATGAAGTATAGCGCTTTAATCAAAGTCTGCCTCTGCTTGGCCTCCCTTTCACGGGCCATGGTTCCTTCTAGGAGATTTCTCCTGCATAAGCTCTCCTTGAGCTGCAGCTTTCTCCAGGGATAATATATTACGCTGGTGTGGGATCCTCCACAGAGGACTGTAGTGCCAATAACTTCTCTGGTGTGTTTGATGCCATAAGGTAGCAGGGTGCCAACATGCTTCACCATGGTCTTTTCCAGGGGAATATCAAGTGTACCCTCAGTCACTTTGCAGATGACATCCAGTGAGCAGGAGAGTTGATCACCTGGAGAGCTGGAAGACTTTACAGAGGAATCTGAACAGGCTGGATAAATGGGCCAAGGCCAATTGTACGAAGTTTAATAATATCAACTGCCAAGTCCTGCTCCTGGATCACTACAACCCTGTGCATCTCAGAGGCAGAGTGGCTGGAAAAAGGCTCACCAGAAGAGGAGCCGGGGGCTGCTGATTGACAGCCAGCTGAACATGAGCCAGCATGTGCTCAGGTGGCCAAGAAGGCCAGTGACATCCTGGTCTGTGTCAGAAGTAGCATGGCCAGCAAGACCAGGACTTTGCCAAATAGAACATCTGAGTTAGCAACACTGGTAGCATGAGTAGAACAAAGAAAGATTAAAACTATCCTTAGGTAGAAAACAGGCAGATGAGCTGATAACTCAGATCTCAGAGGCTAAACTGTTTCATATTAAAGGCATCAATAAAAACTTCTTTAACAGTAGCCAAATAAGGCTTATATTTTCTAGCCACTCAAGTGAATTTTTCATACAACAAAGTGCTAACGAAATGGCAAAACTACTCATTTCTTATTGAAGTCATCATTGGAAGAAGTTTGAAGGACCAGAGGTGAAATAACCCTTCCTTCTTGAAAAAGTAATTCCAGCTGACTGGAACCCTTATTGTTGTATTAAGAAATCAAATAATTTAGAGAAAATTTAAAGGAAAAATGTAATCTATTACACATAACTTCTAGAAAACACAAGCAAGAAATCTGCAGGTAAGTTGTAGTGGGGATGGTGGGAGTAGGAGCAATCAGCAGACTTTTATCAGAGGGTTATTTGAAATCAGGATTAACACTCTTTATATCCCAGTCACACCACATGCACATGACATTTAATATGTGCTGTTGGCAGTTAGATAACCTCACAAGTGGGAGTTGAAGAGCCCATCTATGTTTAGGCTTTCTCTCATAGCATGCATTTAAATTGAGATTCCTGCTGTACATGGTTACTCTGTCTCTCTCTCTCAGAGAAAAATGGATAGCCAGTGTTTCATAACATGACTATTCTGTCAGATACAACCGATAAACTTTCTTTTTCCTCCAAAATGAAAACTAAAAATCAACAGTAATATCTTCAGCACCATTAGACAGATGATTCAATAGTCCCAAAGTCCAACTAAACATGTGTTTCTCATTAACGGGATAAATCTGTGGAGACCAATAAAAATGGTGTTGAAGACCTAGATCTTCTCAAATATCCAACATATGCTTCCTGTACAAAAGTCAGGTGACTAAAGATGCAAACTCTTGGTTTGTCATAGCTTTTTCGGTGGCATATATCCTAGAAATTGGCATATCATCATATTCTGCAGTCATTCTGCAGTCATTCTACAGTCTAGTCACTAGTTAAAAAAAACTGAAGCATTTTCAAAAGCATGATCAGCAGACACCAATAGTATAGCAATATTCTTCCTCAAATTTTAAAACTTTTTTTTCTTACTGTTAATGAACAGTGATGTATTCAGAAATGTTAATGGACCTTAATGTATCCAAAAATGTTGGTTACAATCAGAACAAATCTGCAGGACAGAATTACTCTTGTTTCACAGCCTAACACAGTGAGAGTTGTTTCATTATAATTTGGGTGGTTTTGTGGGCAGTAATATTATTATTAGTAGTAGTAGCATTAATATTATTATCATCATCATCATCATCATCATCATCATCATCATCATCATCATCATCATCATCATCATCATCATCATCATCATCATCCACAATCTTTGATATATGTATTTTTTTAATGCCCCTTTCATTTTTTTCTGTCATGAAGGTGGAAATAAAAAGATACCAGGAGAAACAGCTCATGTTATCATTAGGCCAAAAATCCTGGGATGTGTATTTTTGGGTCCATAAAAGAAAAGTAAACTGGATATGAAACAGTACCTAATTTCATGCCATAACTAAATGCATGTCTTAATTTCAGCATGAGGTTGCTACCAATTTCCTAATAGTGAACTTAAAATGTCTGCATATCTCTACATGTATCTATATGTGCAATTTCAGGTGTTATTTATCAGGGAAAGCTGAAGTTGTTAGTAAAACCTTAATCTAAGGTGAGAATTTCCTCATGATTTGTATTTCTTCTTATTTTGCTACCCTCATTTATTTTTTGTTGTTATAGTAGGTTCAGGCACAAGAGGAAGAATTAGCTGAATGAGTCGCAGCAAAATATATCATGACACTATGATTCAAATTTGTCTATAAAATTTCTGTGATTTTTCCATCCACTGGGATTCCCCTACAACTATGAACAATCTTCCTGCTATACAATGATGACAAACGTTTCTGATGTAATTTGTCCAAAGCATCACCTTAGATTATAAATTGTAATATATTTTACTGTACAATTATTTGTTCCTAAGAACAAGAAGAGCATCATTATTTTATATCTTAAACAGTATTATAGTTTAGGACTCACAGAAGTCTAGCTGCAACTTCTCTTAACTGGCCAAGAAAATTTCCCTTTTTTCCTGAATGAGTCTTTTCCACTATAATGTGAAACCGAGTATTAACCCCACACAAGTAAATGGTTAGTTTAATCTGGATGTCCATATAAAATAGTATGAGTATGCAATATTAAAGGAGTTAGGTATGATGTAGCTCAGGGTTTTCTCCCTCACTTAATTGCAGCCAACCAAAGAATAATTTTCAGTTACATAACTCTTTTTTTCCACATACTTTGAGTTCTAAATGATATTTAAGGCTGTGGAGGAAATAAAATTTAGAAAAAGAAAAAAAGGGATCTTTTCACCAGAAAAGCAGAAAAAATGTAGTGATAGAGAAGTAACAGGATGGATTTAAAATTATTAGGTTAGATATTAATCATCGCTTCTTGATTACTGCTGGGTAAAAAAAAAAATCCTTTGGGGTGTTAGAAAATGAAATTATGAAGTTTACTGTCTGAACCCTACTGCTTCCACGATGCCTTCTCTCAAATCAAACATAATGTATATCTTCCAGCAGAATTGTTCAGAACGCACAGATGATGAGACAAAGAAATGTGAATGAAATGCACATAGATGTATATGAACACAAATTTATATACATGGGTTTTGAATGATAAAAATCTTAAAGTTGAAAGTAATACAATTAAGTTCAATCTAATATAATTCCATATGCTTATTGATTTATGCACAAGACTATTCAGAGATATTAAGCCTAACTCTGAAAAGTAACATAATATTTTCATATCCCCTATTTACCCTGTTGGGTGGGAACTTGCATACCTTTACGCTAAGATGTAGTTTAGATAAATCAGTTTTTTTTTTTTTTTAATCAAGTTGCTGTTGCTCAACAAGTTCAAATCATTGTGCACAAGAATAAAGGGATTCATTAAAAAATCTGAATCTAATAAACAATCTGGTATTTTTCTTCTTCCTTAACAGTGTGGTAGAAATAGATGTCTGCAACATTCTCATGGAAAAGAAATTAAGTTTAAAAAATGAAAAATATATCTTTCCAGTTTAATACCGCCTTCTGAGAAATTTGATGTTACTTGTTTTGAAATTCTAAAAAAATGTCCATTTTCAGATTATATTATCTGCAATATAATGCTTTCTAAACTTCTTTGTGCAGACTTATAGAACATGATAAACATGGAGTAATAATACATGAGCAAAGGAGGGGAGCAGAAAGCAAGCTATGAACAATAGCCTCAGAGGGAAATACGAGCAAAAAGCATTGGACATTCTTGAGAGCTTTCCAAAAACAAGGCTCAAGTTATATTATGTGGGTTTTTAAAATTTCTGTTATAATTGCCATCACCTTTCTTATTTCCTGCTCCCTTAAAGAGAGACTTTATAAGCTAGATTATTGCCATTTCAATTTGTGGGTTTTTTTTAAGTGTATAGCATTTCCATGTCTACAGAGCAGGCACTTTAAGTATGGAAAAACTACATATTTTCTGTATAATACAGTAGAAATATTCATAAGGTGGCAATATTGGGATCACTAAAGTTAAATTTTTGATTTTGTTTTAGGTGACTGCGACACACATTCTTGTGTATAGCACCAAAAGAAAAAAAGGCAAGTTAAGATGTTACAAGGTTATCAGGCCATTCAGAAACATATAGGAAGGTGCAACAAATTCCTTTTGTGCTTTCTGCATAAACATGTACTCCAGAGTCATTAACAATATGAGTGATGGGCTGAAGTTTGCCACAGTTGCTGTGCAGCCAGCATCTCTTAATTTATAAAAGAATTTGCCTCCCGTGAGTTATTTCAGTGTGGTTGGGTGTATCCGGATGTAAACTGAGTACATTTTAATTAATGCATCAACATGCTAGCAAGTAAATCTCAAGATGTGAACCAGAGATCCAATTTGATTAGGTCTCTGGTTTCTGATAGTGTTGAAATAACCAGTGTGCAAAAGATCAGCAGAAGGAAAAGCAAGTTACAAGGAGTAACAAGGAAGTTACGTCCTTGACCTTCATTTGAATAGCTGAACTTGGGATGCCATTGTTACTATCCCTGGGTGGGTTACCAGCTGCTGCAAATCAAACTGACTCTACTGATTTTCAAAGGCAATAGGTCTGTTTACATTATCTGACATCCTCATTGGCATAATCTAAAAGTGCAGAGTGAGTCAATCTGACACAATGTAGTATTACAAATCAGAGGCTTAGTATGATGCTATGGTCCCTCTAAAATCAGTGCCCAAACCCCAACTGAAACTAGGAAGTATAGGCTTTCAACCTCAATCTTTAATTGAATCACTATCATGAGAACTACTGAGGCCAAACTTGAAGACCCTTTCTGTAGCATTTCAATTTAGACTTTTAGACGTTTCATTAGACACAGACACAGATGTCTACATTAAAGTTTCAGATGCCCAAATAGAGGTGAACTGAGAATTTTCCCCTTGTTAAAAAACAAAACAATATGAAACAAAACAAAACAAAATGTTCCTTTGTTTTGCTTAAGAAAAAGCAGTGAATTTTCTCCTCTACTTTTTTTTCCCTGTTCACCTCTGTAAGCCTATTTTTGCACATGAGCCTGATGCCTTTTCTTCTCAGCAGTTGGATTTCTTTTCTTGTTATTTCTTTCAGTCTCTGAGTCAAAGTGTTTCAGGTTAATATTAAAATACCTTGAAAATTTTCCTATAGCCAAATAAGACTAGACACATTGAAAACTGGATTTAAAGGAACTAATTAATTAATAGAGTACAAATCAGACTCATTAGTTCATCTTAATCTGATTCCTCATTAAGTTAGGCTGAAGTTTAATGAAATTTATCTGACATATTGACAACTAGGCATCACACAATTTTAGCTGCTCTGTTTTAAAACTCACTGGAACTGATGCAACTTTGAAATTGAAGTAAATAATTCAATCAGTCCCCAAGAGTGGTGTAGAGGCACCTATGTGAGTGTAAAATCACTCTGAGTGAGAAGTATCTGCTAACTGCAGACAACTACTGTATAGACTTTCACATCTCAGCTGGTTATCTGGACTCTCTCTGTAATCAGTGAAGAGAGGCACTTTGAGGCCATGACTCATTTGGCTTATTTTAGATGACTGCTGTAGAAGAACTGTGCCCTAGAAGACTTCCTTTCAAGCCACCAGTCACAAAGACAATCCATGTAAACAGCTCAGATACAGATGCCTGCCTAGTAGGCATTGAAATGTAAGCATAAGTCAGGGTGTGATTTTACTGTCTTTACTGCGTTGAGCTGTGCTTTTCAGTATTTATTGCAGACTTTCCTTTCTGGGTAATGCTTAGTTGGACTGAGATTAGCAAAATTAGGCCATATGAATCCAGGTGAATTTTCCAACATTATCCCAAGCTAGACTCTGTTTAGGTGTACCTAAGCAATTTAGAAACAGAGAATATGCATTTATGAAAATTAAGTTGGATGAAAGATGTTATTTTCCTGGCTTTCTGAGATACTTATTTAAGTTGAACTTTCTACTTTGTATGTGCAAATAAATACTTGTAAAAGCATTTTATGGTAGTGTCCATAAAATTGTAATTGACAACCACCTAAAAGCATACTATAGGGAATGAAATGTAAAGTATTTTAGAACATTTACTAAATTATAGCCTGGTTTTTAATCTTACCCATGCAAAACGAAATAGGTACAACCATCTCAAATACACAGTCAACTGAAAAAGAAATAATTGCCTGTAACCTTTGTTGTTCTTTCTCTTTTGTGATTCACATCACAAAACTGCTGTTATAAGGCTTCTGAGTGAAAAGAAAAGATCTTCAAAATTAGTCCTACACTTTTAACCACTAAAGTAAAAAACAATAAAAGCAATTCAGAACCCGGAATGCTGTGCTTCATCCTACAGTACCCCAGTAGCTCAATTAAGACTATATCAAATCAGTTACTTGCCTGCTACTCAGCTCAGGTTTATGATCATTTAAAGTGGTCAGATCTTAATCAAACAGTGGTGATATCTAAGGATGGAAATAAAGCAGTCTTTTTTTTTTTTTTTTCCTCTATCATAAGGAAGAGTTGTTATCTGATTCTGGAAAATTTTCATTTGTTACTGAAAAGCTCATAAGTAAGATTGGGAAAGAAAGAACTTCATCAATTGATAGCATGAACATGAAATTAAGAAAGTGGCACCACAGCACTAGGTTCACTGTGACCCTAGATAACCACAGAAAGGACAGATTAAAACATTAACTTATGCTCCTCTGAAGAGGTGGTTTCTCCTGGGTTTGAGGCTAAAACTTACTCTTGTGATTAGAATCAGATTATATCTTCTGTGCCAAATTTTACATCATTTAGGCAAAGTTGTTTTTTGTATGTTGGACAATATGTTCTTGAAGATGTGCTTCACCACACATAGGCCTGAGACAGTGATGGTCCTAGTTGTGTAATTAAGCCTGAAGCTCCGACAGATTTGTGATCTCTTTTACTATGTATTTTTCAGCTCAGCAAAATACAAATAATTTGGTTTTATTTTAATCTTTCTATGAAGACTTTTCAAGTGTGCAAGGCCAATATTAATGCCATTCATATTTCTAAAGATAAGGTAATCCATACATGAACTTTAATTTAAAGGCATTTTATCTGTTCTTAACTTTTCGGATACTTTGATTTCAATTTTCAATGTCAACAATGGCTAAGTGACAGTGTAGGCTCTCTGGAGCTGCCAGATAATAAGATACAAACCATATTTATTTATTATTTTTTGTTAATTTCTTCAGATCATGTGCAGCACATAAAAGTGTACCAACAATCACTCCTTGGTAAAGACTGACACAAATTATGGAACATTTTCAGTAGAAAATAACAACAACAAAATCAGCAATGATAGATCTAGCTGGATGACTTTACCTGCCTCATTCCAGAAAGATGTGTGTATAATACTCTACTGTGCACAGTGGAAGAAAAGGCAAGAAGCATTCTCTTTGTAAATATTATATTGGGAAGGCAGATTTACTTTTAATTTTGAATGACAAGTCAAGAATGTTGTTTAATGCAAATCCTTTCCAAAAGAGAACATGCAAGACACAATATATTATTTATCATTCATTTTCTGTACTTCATTATATATATCTGCTATAGGGATTTTATGCCATTGTTTGGTCTAAAAAGATGAGAAAATACACTTTCAGGGATGAACCCAATCTATATAAAAGCCATGTTACTCATTTGCTTATGGTGGTTTATATTATTAAAGTCACTCCTCAATCTATTACCACAGAACATTCCATTTTACTTAGGATATTTTGCACTTTACTTACAAGAGCACAGCTTGAAACCAGTAATTTAACTGTTCCATAAGCTACTGAAAAAAGGAAAAAATGCTTTTCCTCTTGTTTTCTGTTTTTTGGTTTTTTTTTTTTTTAATTATAAGTTCAATGTTTGTGCAAATCCTAGGAAAATGTGGCTCTGATTTAGTACTAGCACCCCAGAACTCTGCAATACTACCAATAAATTTTTATTGTGTCATAATTTGGTAGGGAGAAAATTATTTTATTTCTCAAAAAATAGCAAAAACTCACTACCTAGTAGTAAAAAAACAGGAAGAATCTATTTCTGTTTCTATTTTTATCTAGCACTGTTTTGTTCCCTCAGAATAGGTGCCTCAGGTATCAGAGCATATCATGGACGTAAGATCACAGTGAGGGCTCAGAGAGTACCAATTTTGTTTAAGAAAAAAAGAGAATTGAAAAAGAAGCAAAAATTAAAAGTCCAACTAGAGGTAACTCTGATAATAAAATTTTGTACTGAAAACGCCAATTCTACTACAGTACCCAGAATTCAGGGGCTGGTTGCTCCTGAGTTTATTCAATAAGGAGAAACTACTTTTTTGTAGTCAAGTACTGTGGCAATTTTAATTTTTTTTTTTTTTTTTTTACATGCACCACACTCCACTTGACAAATTTTGGAAAGAAAAACAATCTATTATGAATAAAAACAACAAAAATAAAAGAAGACAAAGTACAGCCAAAACAATCCACTATTCTATCTGAATCAGATTGATAGAGAAAAATGACTGAGGGAAAGGAGTCAGCTTTCATCACTTTTTTGGTTAAATGGTAGTGTGAAATAATGAATTAACATTTCATGTGATCCCTTGAAATATTTTTACGTGGATAAGTTAATAGAAAATGTAGTTCTGAAAGAGTGCATTTATGTGCAACTAATTTTGATTTTCTTATACAAACATTTGAATATTAATTTAATATATGTGCAGTCTAAGTGGCTGCAGTTCTTTGATAAAGAACTTTTTTATTTACTATGTAGGAAAATGTTTTTAATCATTCAGTTATTTTTAGATCAAAATTTATAATGGACTACAAAGCTTAGTTCTGAAGGAACTACAAAATTAAACTACAAAAAATTATTTCAGATTTTTTTTACTTTAAAAAGCAGAAAAAAAATGGAAACAGTAAAGCTTTCTTTTTTGTTTTTTAACATGTCATGTGCTTGAATTTAAAATCAAAATTAACTAGCTCTTCCAAGCTGATTTTTTAAAGTAATTTTGTATTCCATTCATTCCACCTAGTATGAGTAAATATGGCAGAACCTTGTATAAATGATTTACTCTTCTGGTTTCAACGGTTTCCATAAGTATTAGAAAACATGAAAGATTTAGTAGGAATTGATGATAAGACCAACAGACCATTTTGAATGTATGATTGGAATTCCTCAAGAAAATGTCAAGGGGCAGTTTGAAATGATCAGCCAAATATTTAACGATGATGTACATTGAGATAAAAGCACTTCCTTATTCACTGGAAAAGTTATGGGAGTTTAGCTGCTCAGAGCATTTTGTACCAGTGCACTTGTTCTTTATCAGACAAGTTCTACTAAGGGGCAAATTGTCCTTTAAAAAAGACTCACCAGAATGCCGAAAAGATCTTCAGGCTTAAATCCAGCTCACCTTTCTGTAATATGAATATTAAAATTTAACTCCACACAGTTATAATTTAATGCTACAATTAATTATTTAACTAAGCCGAAAAGGAAAAATATGAAATAAAGAAGGTATTCAGCATACTCAAGGTTTGTATGTTACACTGAATTTCAAGAGTCGCTAGATTTTTGTTGTAGAAATTGGTCTCATTATTGGTTGTTGGTTATTGGTTATTGCTACTCTAAAATGTTATTAGTTATTTACATGTATTTTCACTTTTTAAAATTAACCATGTTTTATTTGTATTTAAAGGTTGGTCATCTTTGGGTTTCCCCTTTTTCCACACACTGCTTTATGTTTTCTGTTTGAGTGTTTACACTAGTTACACCAGAATCCAATATTTATACAAATTGCATCTAAGCTATTCTATATTTTCAACTATTGGATTGAAAAGTTCATATAGACAAACATCTCCTTTCAGTATGATAGAACAAGACAAACACATTTTTTTAAGACACCTTTTTTTCAACAGGTAGTGCTTCTTGTTTCCTTTTAACCAGACAGAAAACTAGCATTAAAAAACCAGCCATTTTTTCCTTAAAAAAGTATCGAAATTTAAAATTCTAACTTAATGAAAAAAATTTCTGAAGGAATGATGTAAAATTTGGTCACAAATACGTCCTCTGCTAGAATTCACTCTACTTATGGAGGATTTATATTGGATATTTGGAAAAAATTTCTTCATCACAGGGGTTGTTGAGCATTGACACAGGCTGCCCAGGGAAGAGGTTGAGTCCCCATCCCTGGAGGTATTTAAAAAAAGTGTAGATCAGGCAGTGAGGGATGAGATTTAGTGCTGGACTTGGCAGTGCTGGGTTAACAGTTGGACTGGATGATCTTAAGGGGCTTTTGCAACCTTAATGATTCTGTGGTTCATCACAGCACGTGTAGAGCAAAGCCACGTATTTCTACAGTGATGTAACCCACAAACCCCATGTCAGAAGGAATTTGGATGCATATGGAATGGCTTGTGTACAAAGTTACTTGAGCTACACAGGAAGGATAGCGTAACAGTGATTGATGACTGACCTTCCGTGTTGGACTGCTTTGAATGTTTATGATGGAAGGCTTTTGAAGGCCAGTGTTCCTGGCCTTTCAAATGTCTCATGAGGAAGAAGGGAAGCTCTATTGTGCCTTATCAACCAGATAAATTTAGCAGTCTGCATCAACAAAGATGTTTACACTGTAATAATACATACAATTTAAAATTATAACATAAAATCAGTGCTTTAACCACATGCTTTTAAAATGAATTCTACTTTACTTTATTGCTTATGCAGTAAAAAAGACTTTGGCCCATCAAGATATAGTAGTGGTTCTGGAAATGATGCAATGCTTTCAGAGAGCATAATGAAGAAATCTGCCTTGAGCTTCCCATTTGTTCTCTCTTTTCTTGTCCTTCCTTGTATTCCTGTAAAATGTTAATGTGATAATTTCACCAGCATCATTTCCTAAGCAATAAAGAGTATCTTGAGACAGTTGCAGAGTTTGTTGGGTCTAAACAGTTTTCATAGCCTGAACTCCACAGTCACACTGGGACTTCACAATGTTAGTTTATATTGGCTCTGACTTGATCATCACTGAATTCTGCCTTCTTATATTTTACAGTGGTGAGTTTCTGGATAGGATTCACTGTGACCCCACTGGAATTTTATATACTTGCAGTCAAAGGAAAACCTCTGGCTTAAAAAGGTGAGTTGTGACTGCTGTGAGGATGCAGATAGAGTTTGAGATACCTCAGATCCTACAAACAGAAACTATTTTTTTTAATCCTCTTTCTTGAGTAAGAGACTATGTCATGCTGCCTGTTAAGTTTCAGGAATAGATGGGACACTCTGGCCCCTCTGAATGAATGGGAATATGAGAAGAGGGAAAAGTGGTTGGATTAGATTTGGGCTGAGCAAATGTTGATCTTTCTTCACCTGTTCGGCACAAGTTTTCACCTCACTGAACATTTTTATTAAATTTTAATCAAAAGCACAGAAAAGATTGTTGATTGTAGAAACGTCTAACCCTGCTCTAAGCTTCTCTGCTAAGCCAGTTTAGAGATGTTAACAGTGCCACACTGACATTGAGTTCCATGTTGTTTTACAGCCTAGGTGTCCTACAAATTAACACAAAACACAAGAGCATAAAAAAATTCTGTGGCTACATAAATGTGACAGACCCAAGACCCCAAGCCTCTATGAGATACTTGAGATTGACTTGTGTTCAGAAGGTTCTCTCTGCATTTATATTTTCTGATGCTAGTCTTCTGTGAGGACACAATTTGGTTGTGGGGAAAATCTTGTGCTTAGACCCCAATTTAAGAGTCTGCCACATATATGTTTGGAGGAGTATAAAGTTGCATCCATGAGATCTTTGATCACAAATAGATTGTCTGCCTCTTTTTTGGAAGTCATACACGATCAAAGAGATCCTTTATTTAGAGATACAAATGCTGCTCTCAAGCTCATAAAATACATAGAAATTACAATTTTTTACAATCTTCCATTGTACTTCAAAAGAGTGCTTTTTTTTAAAAGGTCATGAGCATTTTGATACCTGACAATGTTATTTGTGAGTGGAAAGTCAGCAATCTTTTATTTGTCTGACTTAAGCATCATATGAATATGTGTATGAAAGCTAAGATGAATCTCTCAGAATAATGAGGAAATGAATTTTTTAACAGATGTTAAAAGGCTAATAAGTTCACAACTCTTAGCACCCAGTCCAAATACCAGATTTTTATATTGCAATAAAAATTTACCAGATTTCTGAAAGTATGTGATCTCTTGAAAAGAAAAATCATAAGAAACTTGTATCAGATGTCTATTATTTAAAAAACTTTACAGTCCACTAAAGACTGCTTTTGGCAGGGAAGTAGGAAATGAATTGGAAAGCATTAATAAACTTTCAGGATACTTAAAACACCATCTTATGGTACTTGATCTGTAAGTGAACTCTAGATTACTTCCATTTTTTTTTAACTCTAAGTGCTTAGAAAGAAAGACAGTTTATCTAAGAAAAAGAAAGAAAATAGAATACGGGGAAAGAAAGTTTAGCTTGGAATAAACCTACAAAAAACAGAAAATGAAGTACTTTATTTATTTCTTTTTTACATTGAACTTCATTAATACTTTCAGAGTTCTACAGAAGGAAACAGAAAATTGAAGTAAGATTCCATTTTAATTTTATTTACATGTTACTGAAATCCATTTTACAATAAATTCATAACAAAGTGTCAGTCTGGTACAGAAGCGCAAGAAAGGTATGTCAACTAGTTGGTAGCAATAAAACAGGGTACAAAAAATTTGGGAATCAAAGAATTTTTTTAGATTAGATTAGATTTTTTTTAGATTAGATTCCAAAACACCAGTTTGTTCCACTGGACTGACAGGCACTGATTTTTTCCAGTCTTAAGTCACATCTACTTTGCTCCTCCATAAAAATGTTAAGTGGTTCCAACTCAGTGCAATGCTATGTAGAGTGAGGAAGCTCCAGTAAAAATACCTAGCCTCTGAAATGTACTATTTCCAAAAATGGTAGGAAATTTATGACATGAGTCTAAGAATTTAAAAAGTTTTAGATTTCCAGAGTTCTTCTTTTTGGCAAAGGTCTGAAAACTGTTTATGTATATTTCTGGAGGGAGAGTTGTTTCTTTTTTTTTTTTTTTTAAGGGCTTAAACAAGTTTTGAAAATTCTCTCTCCTTTTGTTTGTCAAGGCTCAGCTGGTTTTCTTGAAAGATTTTCTAAGGATTGGAAAGCGTGTTTTGTGTGAACTCAAGCACCTTAATTGAAAGGTGTCTATGAGTGTACTGAAGCCTTAATAATGCTGTGTTTTATCCAGAATGTTAATTAGATGTTGTGCTAGATGGGTATTAACAAGGAATAAAAGCAAAACACTTTTAAAAAGTATGTCTATAAATCCTCTACCTTTCAACTTTCCTTCCTGTGATCTTTTTATCAGTTCTTCAGTCATGTTATAATTTTATAGGATTGAAAATATTTACATTCGTCATTAAAACAAACCAAAAAATAATTTTCTTGGGAAAAATGTTCCCATCTGACTATGAATGTCAATAATAAACAAGAATGAGATCAGGACAGCAGCTTGTTTTCTTTCTACTGAGTGTCCTTAACATAATGCTAATAAGACTCTTCTCTGTGACTATATCAAAGCAGCAGCCAAAGAAGATTTGAATAGACAAACTACATGCAGTTGAAGAACTTGGGTATAAACCTTTAAAAGGCTAAAATAAACCACTTTTCTGCATATGCTGATACAGTAGATATCAGCCTGCCTACATAATTAGATGCATATGACTATTTTCTGCACTGACTAGAATGAACACAGAAACATTTCTAAAGAATTTGAAAAAGTTTTCAGAAAATGCTGTAACAAAGCACCTCTGATAGAGCACCCGTAGTAGAATGGGAATTCATTCCACTAGAAGTAATAAAATGCTGAACTAATAATCAACTATATTTGTAACATAGGAAGAGAAATAAAAGTTGAGCGTAAAAGACTTTAGACATTCAATGAACACCTAGAGTCTACTGCCTCTTGCAAAGTTAAGAGGAGTCAAAGAAAACAGCAAGTATTTTTTTCTACTGCTCTTCAAAGTCATGCTGATAGGAAGGTTATGGTCAGCAAGGGGCTAGTTTTGTTAAAAAGTTTCTTTTCAATTACAGTGTGCTTACTAAGGCTTTAAAATTTTGATTTTAAACTGATATATGGAAAATAAAAATTTTAACTGAAACCAAATATTTTTAAAACATTATATACCTGAAATACACCTATGGAGTGCAGAGCAGTTTTGTGTTTGTGCTCTCTTGTTATTTATATTGCTATGGCAATCCACTGTCACAAAATTCTCAAGAGTTAGCAGTGTTGTGAGATTATAAGCTGAAATACGACTGCCTTATATTTTCCAGAGTAGCATCCTGCATGATTAGTACTACTGAAGACAACAGAGAAGCAGACTCCTAATGGAAAAGTTGACAGTGACACACATAATTGGATAATATGGTGCAAAATTCTTCAGGACAGACGGGCAGGCAGACAGACAAAGTGGGAGTGAGAGACTTTTTTGAGAGCCACTGCTGTTGGAAAAAATACCAGTGGTTTAATTTGGATAATAATTATGCCTAACGTCTCTCCTTGCTGTCATAATAGCATTAGCCTTATTTTTTTCCTGTGCCCCTTTGTGAAAATCTGACTTTCCAAGGCCATGCATTCCTTGGGCATCACTTAGCAGAAGGCCAAAAATATACGACTTTTTTTAAAAAAAAGTTCCATTTTTCTTCAGAATGATAACTGAGCCCAGAGGTGACCCTTATACACAATTGCAGTTATTCAGGTCTAAAAAGCCAGCAAATTCACATGTAACTATATCCCCCAGCTTCAACAGTAGGTAAGACTGTCAGCTCCCTCATCTGTCAGCACTTGTTCAGGCTGGTAAATGAGGGCTGGTGCATACTAGCATTATCTATTTGCTACAGGATATGCACTCAAGAAAATCACGAAAAGGAGTTTCAAGCAAAGGCCAAAACCAATCAGTCATTTTCTCCTGGTAATGATAAGGAAAGCAACATAAAAGAGAGAGGTGCTTGTCCCAAAGGTGGTATCAGTAGCAAACTGTCACCAAATAAAAATAGTTAAAGTCCTAATGACTGTACTAATTCAATACAAATAGCCAGGTTCTAGTTAGCTTAGCATTTCCTCTTGCTAGGCCTCAGGGAGAAAAAACCAGAGGTCCTACTGTTCAGAAGACAAATCATGTGCAACTTGCTTTGGGTGAAAAAAGATATGCTGAAATGATGGGATAGTCAGTGCCATAGTGTTTCCTTGGAGCTGAAGTCCTCGAAAACCATGCTTGCATCTCATTAAATCAGCAAAATTCTTCCTGCCGTTTTGCTTCTCTGTGTTGTGAAGACTCAGCCATAGCTTCAGTCCTTCCCACGCTGAACGTATATTTGGTAAACCTTGAGGCAGTGGAAAGCTGGGCCATCACCCAGGCAGACTGGGAGAGGACAGCCAGGCAGGAAGGGAAGCCTTGCTCCATGTGGGCTCTCCCAGAGTTGAAACTGGCTGATCTTTGAAAGCTTGCCTCCCCATTGCCCAGCACCAGAAGCTGAATCTCTGCACATTGAGGAAATTGAGAAGTAACTGTAAAGACCTGTCACTCTGACCTGATATGATTTTATAACAGACTTCTGTGATTCAAAAAAGCCACAGAATGCCAATGACAGAGGAAAATGGGGTTAAAACTCTTAAAATCAGGAGCTGATTGTAGGGAATGACTGACTCAGGCTCCAGTGATGCTGTCCCATCTGACATGTATGATCCCAATCACATTATGTGCTGCTGTATGTCTCTTCACATCTAGAGTGAAGCTGTCTCTGGCTCTGTAAATTGATTGTGTTTTCTAGTACCCTATGATTCAACTTAATCAGATAGCTGCAAAGGAAAGATGCTTTGATAGTTCTTTTCAGGCCCTTATGTATACAGTGTTATGTTCCAATATTTTAGAAACACTTTACATACATAAAATATAAAAAGGAATGCCTTGATTGTATGGCTTGAATTTACATATTTTCAAGAAAACATACTAATCTAGAAACTGAAACAATTTAAAATATTTAACTATTGTCCCCCAGTTTAAAAATAATTATATCTTTCTATGATAATTTAAAATTAGAAATCTGTGAGTGCTCCCATATTAAAGTGTTTATCATAAAAGTCTTTTCAGTATTGGTTATCTGTATCTGAAAACATGGTTTGATAAAATATTTGAGGGAAAGGTTCTGTAGCTGACATTGAAACAAAAGATAAAGAAAACCCTTTCTATATAGTCAAACTTCCCTTCTCACAACACTTTTTCTAACACTATCTTTGGGACATTAAAAGAGAAAATCAACACCAAAAACATTCAAGAGATGCTTTCAGTAGTGGATGCTCTATTGAACTTCCATTCCTCTTTCATTTTTTCCTGTCAGCTTCTTGCACTGATGTCAGTAATTTACCTTAGATTTGACTTGCTTCTCATACTGCCTTTCTGAACCCTTACACAAAAGATGTTCAGAAAGAGACTGTGTTGTAGTGATTTCATTCAACCTAGATGTTTGATTTCCACAGCTCCTTCAGATCCAGCTTGCAAACTTCCACTCTTCAGACAGCTCAGAGAAAGGAAGCTTTTCCTTTACAGCCTGCTGCCACTGTCATTCTGGGTATAAATGCTTCCTCTTGTGTTTCCCCTTTCAACTTACAGCACTCAGATAGCTCATAAACTGTGGACCTTTTTGTTTCCCCCAGGCTCTTTCCTCACAGGTAACTTTCTGGTGGACTTATTGCCCTGCTCTGAGATCCTAGCCACCTGATTATGGCAGGTCACTCTGAAGAGGGGGTGTCTATTTCTCAGGACCTAGGTCCCCTTGTGACAGAAATAAGCATCATCATGAGCATGTTATGCTACAGGTATTATGCTTTCCCATTTTTCTGTATCAGTCTTCATTCAAGATAAGCAATAATATACCTGGAGCACTGCAGCTACAATCTAGAGGAACCACATCAGAAAACAAAACCTGAGACAGAGCTTTTAAGAATCACTTCTGCCCCTTGCCCCCACATTCTCTCTTCCAGACAAATAGAAGTAGTGCTCTGTCAAACCAGCAGATGTCTTCATGATCTGCACCTTTCTCTGGTGAAGGCATGGAAGATAAAAGTGTCCTTTCAAGGTGGTAAATTCTTCAGTGTGTTAGCAATTTATGAAACACTTCAAAGAGTGGGCAATTTCCCTTTTAGAGGTTTGTGAGCAAGTCAAGTGAACAACCAGGTATTGTGATCCATGTCTTGTCCTTTACATAGTGCAGCTAAATGACCACATTGACTGAATTTTTAAGACTTTTAGAAAAATGTCCTCTCAAATCTGGAGCAAAACTGATCAATTACTCTGGCAGTAACAGTTCCGCCTTATCTTAAGTCTGATTTGGTCTTCTTTTACTAGCAAGAAATGGATGTCCTACTTTCTACTCTGGAATGAAGATCACCTACTATTGTGTTATGACATTTCATGTGGATGAGTCTAGAGTCAGCTCAGGCCATCACCTAAATTTTCTCACTGATGACCTAAACAGCTGCTGGAGTATATGTAGAATATTTTCCAACCTTTAACTTATTTTCATGGCATGACTTAACCCTCTGAAGGCTTCCCAGTTTATCAGTATTCTTCATCTGTTGTGGATGCAAGCAGTAGGTTCAGAGTTACAGTAGTCACAGAATCACAGAGTCACACAATTGGTAAGGCTGAAAGGGACCACAATGGGTTATTGGGTCCTATTGTTTGGCACTCACACAGTAAATAAGTTCTTCTCATATTTAGGTTGAATTTCCTGTGTATCAGTTTCTGCCCATTACCTCTTGTCCTGTTGCTTGGCACCACCGAGAAGATCCTGGATCTACCTTCTTGTAACCATCCTTTCAGATACTTGTGGACATGGACAACTCATTATCCACTAGGACTCCCAAATCCTTCTCCACAGAGAAGCTATCCAGCAGCTCAGCCCTCAACCTGTACTGGTGCAGGAGGTTGTTCCTCCCCAGGTGCAGGACTCTGCATTTGCCTTTGCTGAATTTCAGATGGTTCCTCTCTGCCCATCTTTCCAGCCTGTTGAGGCCCTTTGAGGGGCTGCACAGACATCTGGAGTACCAGCCACTCCTCCACAAATAATCATGGGGATGTGAGTAGACAACAAGTAGCCCACAAGTCAACAGTGTACCCAGGGAGCCAAGAAGAGCAACGGTATCCTGGGGTACACCAGGAAGAGCATTGCCAGGATGTCAAGGAAGGTGATCCTGCCCTTCTACTCAGCCCTAGTGAGGTCACATCTGGAGTGCTGTGACCAGTTCTTGGAGGGCAACAAATATTGTTAGTGGACTGGAGCATCATTATTATGAGGACAGATTGAGGCAGCTGGGTCTGTTCAGCCTCTAGAAGAGACAACTGAGAGGGGACCTCATCAATGTGTACAAGTATCTGAAGTGAGAGTGTCATGAGCATGGAGCCAGGCTCTTCTAGGTGCTGTCCAGCAGTAGGACAAGAGGCAAGGGGCAGGAAAAGATGCACAGATGTTCCACCTGAATATGGAAAATTTCTTAATGTGTGGATGACCATGCACTGGAACAGGTGTGC
The DNA here is from genome assembly GCA_024734555.1 of Trochalopteron elliotii. Lineage (NCBI taxonomy): Eukaryota > Metazoa > Chordata > Aves > Passeriformes > Leiothrichidae > Trochalopteron > Trochalopteron elliotii. The sequence continues at coordinate 7,705,693 of JANPWX010000038.1, forward strand.
CCAGAGAGGCTGTGGAGTCTCCCTCAATGGAGATATTCAAGAACCATCTGGACACAATACTCTACCATGTTCTCTGCTTGAGCAGAGAAGTTGGACCAGGTGGTTGGACCAGATGGTTGGATCAGATGATCAGTGGTGCCTCTCAACCTGACCCACTCTGTGATTATGTGATTTCAAATGCACTGGGTTTAGATCAAAGAATTGCATGCACTTGTTTCAGTCATGCAAATGACCAGTCTATTATAATCCACCATGATACCTGATATCTTTTTCTTTTTGAGAAGACTGGGCTAGGATGTTAAGAAAATATGTATCTTGCAGATACAGTTGGGGCAAATGCTTAGACGTGTGTTCACCTGTGAACCAAAGAGAAGTCAGAGACTTTCAACTTTCACTCATTAATTCCCACATCAGCACACAGTATGTCAAATTTTACAAATCAAGTTTAAAAATATCTCAGGAAATAAAGGTTAATTTTATAAATGTATTTGTGCCCTTTTATTTCCAAAAAAAATTTTCCTGATAAAATTGATCTAATTAATATACATTGTTCTCAATTTTTTTTCTTTTCATAACTTATTTATTGTTTGTGGAGTTGCCACATTTTTATGGCTGCTATCATTTATCCTTTAGGCTATCTTGATGCTTGTTTTCAGTTTTGACCAAGCTGAACTTTTGCTGATAGCATTTTAGGCATCTAGTTAAAAATTATTAAACAGTTTGCAATAACTCTTTAGTCTTTTCCAACTGAGTTTTTTCTCCCAGTTGATTTGTCTCATAACTGTTTTTTCCTTTGTTAAACTGGCCTGCTTCAAACACCAAGTTTATATTTTTTGGTATGTCTTTTATTCCTTTTGCATACTGTAGTGAAATCAAGTTGCAGTCATTTGCACCCAAAAACCCACTAATTTTTAGTCGTGTGATCAGGTCCTCTTTATCTGTCAAGATGAGGTAAGACAAATTTCCTCTATGTAAGATGAAACACTCTCTAAGTTAAAAAATTTTCATATGTAATTTTTAGATGTCTCTAGGACATTTCAGTACTTGCAGCCTGAAAAAACCCAGCATATGCTGGGCAGGTTGAACTCCTCCCCATTTCTTCCCTTTCCCTGGTAAAACATTTTTTCTTCCTGCACATAGCAAGGTACTTGAGAGCAAACTATAACATCAGGAGGAGGAGGAGAAAGAAAGAGGGAAAGGAAAATTAGATAGGTCGATTAATTATCCTTATAAATACAGAATCAGAAAAGGGGATGGTAGAGATGTGATCAGATCTGGTCCTAGATTTTTTGCCTGGGTGACCTTGCTTTGCTTCCTACTGAATGTCCATGAAAAAATAACACCCCATTTAGATAGGTGTAGCACACAGGGGGTTTTTGTGTGTGTCCCAGGGGTGGAAGGAACAACAGACAGCATGCCAACACAGAAGCTGTTCCAAACCATCAAAGCATCTGTCTCTGAAAAGCACATAAATAATACATTTGTTCTCAATGTATATGTGTGATAGTTTATTATATTGTCACATTGATTCATGATTCAAAATTATTTGTCTTAAGATGATATCATTTAAATCAGAGCTGGATGTTTTTCCTATCCAACAGTGAAATTATCAGTAATAAGGAGAAGATGGAGTTCAACTGAATTCTAGCAACTTGGGGCTGAGACTTGATTCCAAATATGTCCTTTTTATTCACAACAGCCTTCCATTTCACTCTCTTTGTTGTCTGTATCCTTGCTTTTACCTTTCTGTCTGACATCACTCTACCTTCCAAACTTGATTTCTGTATATACTGACAAACTAGAAGCTTGAGTGGGGGGGAGGGGGTGGGGGAGTTTGTTTGTTTGTGTATTAGTTGTGTTCAAATATCTAAAAAAATATAAAAAAAACAGGAAATCACAGCTCAAAATAAAGAGAATAAATGCAACAAAGTCCTAAGGAATTTAAATTGTTTAACTCCATCTGTCGCTACTTAAAGATGTATAAGTCTGGCAGTGGTAATCACATTAATGAGATGCTGAAAATTTGTGAATGATGAAAGTGATGAAGATTGAAAGATCAGAAAACGGAAAATAATACTTGGCATTGAATAAGTAGATGAAGAGAATTAAGTGCCTACAACTCCTTAATTTCAGAAAAACGGGATTCATGGGATACCTACCATTTTGGAAGCACTTAGGAAAAAAATGAGCTAACATGCGGGTGGCAGGAACAAATTCAGTAAAGACAATTTAGCTGTTATCATAATTTTGTGTCCATTCTCTAACGATCACCAAAATAAAATAAAGAATACAGACAAAATTACAAAACTACATTGGTCAAGTCTGCAAAAAGGCTTTGTTTTGAACTAAGCCTTTTAAATGTCCAATGAGTGTTGCTGAATGATTTGGAGGCACATACTAAATGTACCAAATATATACTATGAGAGTAATATAGCTGAAAATAGTTTATCAAGCTATTAATTAGAAATAGAAACAGAGAAATTGTGGGATAGGATTCTTCTTTAAAACAAGAATCACCATTTGGTATTTATGAATCGATTCTAAGAACAAAATTATGAAAATGATAGTTGCGTTTGATAAATTAAACAGTTCTACAGTAATAGCTACATAATTTTTAAAAATATCAGGAAACCTGTGCCCTGTTGACATATTCCAAGAAAAAAAATATTCATTTCCCTTTCTTTTTATTAAATTTTTAGTTCTTGAACTGTGGACACATATCATTTTACTGTTTATCAAAGATCACATGAAATTGTGTATGAAACTACATGCATCATATTGGCTTTAAATTTGCAATTAGAATGGTATGTTTAAGTTGAAAAGTAATATCTGAATCATAAGATTAAATGGAGAAATGATAAACAGGTAAAAACTTGCTAAGCAAATTATTAAATTAGTATCAAATTGTACATTCCTTGACTATTGCAAAGGACAGTAAGTAAAGTAATTGGTAAGGGTCAAATTAAATAAAACCTCCCTTGTGTATAGAAATTTGGAATAAGGAGAGGAACATAGCTAAAAAATGAGAAAAATCTAAAAAAAAGCAAAAAATAAATCCATAAAAAGACAAGGCTGAGAAACTTTTTCTTCTCTTGAAATTGTGTAAAGGTATTTAAATAAATAATAATCTGTGATTCTGTGATTCTGTGAAATAAATAATAGTAATAAATAATTTTACAATTTTGCATTACTACAATCACTGTACCATCTCTTTGTAGAAAAGGCCATTAAAGAGCTGCAGTTCTGGAAAATAAATTTTAAATAGAGAAAATACTCTAATACTTCAATTGCAAATGAATTGCAGCAGGAGCATTTTTTTAGACTTGAGACATAAGCTGCACAGGTTTCTTACCATGTTATAACTGAGACATAAGTCCTGACCTCCAAGTCCTTTTTTTGAGGAGCTCCATGACAACTCTGACAGCAAACCTGTGTTCCATTCAAATGCAGGAAGTCTCACTACGAAGGTTTATTGGAAGCAGACTTGACTACAAATACTATTAATGCTACTGCTTAACATTTTTATTTTGGTTTCTCCTAAACAATTGAGCCTCTTCCACTGTTGGTGACATTTGGACTAATACACATTTACAAAGGAATCTGGTACCAGAATTTTGGAATACTATCAGAAATTACAGTATTGCATTATTTTATATTATGATGAAAAAGAAAGAAGAGTTTTGTGCTGTGATTGACAATAAAGGTGCTGTGGAAAAGAAAGAGCTGAATCATGTTTCTTTGACTATTGCTACTTGCCTCAAATCTCTCAGATTTCAATGTTGCCATTTTATTGTCTAAACTGTGAGAGATCAGTATTAAAGCAGTGTGTATTTTCTAGAGAACACTTTCAAGACCTTTTCAGACTGTCCATTTCTTCTCTTACACCTTTCCCTTGCTTGTTCAATTCCAAATATTTTTCTTGACCTTTTGGCCTGCAGCTTCTTGCCACAAACTGCAGAGAAAACCTAGACCTCTGGCTCCTGTTAACCACAGACATGATGTAATCCTGCCTACATTACTTCACTATTTTTTTCAGTATATGCATGTATATACATATTCTGCTTAACTAGTCATCTGGGGAAGGATGTGAGATCATTTTGTGAGATTGGACCAGAATGGAATTTAAGGGTCGTTTTTATAAGCAAGTGGGCAGCTGCAGTTAACTCTATATGAGGAACTAATCTCTTGACATTTTTTGAATTGTAAACCTTTGCGGTGCAGTTTTTAATATCTATCTATATGCATATTTACAACATTTTAAAAGATAAACAAACAAAGTAAAATGAAAGATAAGATGATACAGAAGTACTCAGCTATTGCAAGCACTTCTGGGCTTCCAAACTCATCCATCAAGCCCATGGGCTCTTTAAATCTGCATGGATCAGAATGTTACCACTCTATTAACATAACCTTTCATACCAGAAACTACTCTTGACTGTTATAAAATCAAGAAACAGGGTTAAACTTTCAGAAGTTTTTTTTTTTAATTAGTGGATTTCAAAGAGAATTTCCAACTCTTTAAATGACTTTCATTTTAATGTTCCAAACAAGCGATAAGCCATAGTAGCAGGCAACTTAGACAATTTTTATAACTATGGATCTTTATTGCATTCCGGTCATTCACACAGTTGCAGTACACGGAGAAAGCAATTGGTTTCTTCTTATTTCTCTTCTTTCTGGCAGGAAAGAAGGTTGAGAAGCCATTTTGCAATACAGTTAATATGGTCCTTCTCTGCTTCTAATCCCAATGAGGCACAGTCTGAAAGCATTCATTTGTATAAGCAGCTCAGTGCCTGGGCAAGTAATGCTATAACTATCCAAGTACTGTGCATGTGACACAGCTCACAAATATTGTTTCCAGGACATTGACCTTGTACCTCTATATATAATCAATACTCACACAGACAATGATTATATAATTTCATTAAGCATACACACATTTTTTGGGTTTCTGTATGCAGTTGAATTTATGTTAGTGATAAGAACTGCAGTAGTTCCTTTTTCATTCTTCAATATCTTGCTTTGCAGTCCAAGGGTCTATCAGAAGACAATACTCCCTTCAGAGATTTTTTGCCCTCTAGCAAGTTTTTCTGACATTTGTAGTGCAGCTATGAGATTCTTTAAATAAGGAGCTCAAATAAGCTTATTACAAAGCAATCTTGACTTAAACAAAAATTACTTATGAGAAAATAAATTCATTTTAACTGCTACACATCTAATATATTCATGCATTACAGCTATAGCTGAAATTATCAGTTGTTACTAGTCAAAATCTCTGCAGTTGTGTGTGGAATCCACTTTTTTTTAAAACCCTCATATTAATTATAAACTCTGTGTAGGAAGTCCTAGGAGCCCTCGTTGTATCTTTTATTTAAATTTCCTCACAGACATATTTTCTTTATGATAATTTTCAAGAATTTCTTAGTGAGGATATTACATTTTACCAAAGCTGTTTTAACATGAGCCTAGGAAGAAATTATACATTTTTTCAAGCAAATTAAAAGAAGAAAGCAGGAATTTGCAAGTAGTCTTAATTTCACTGCACTTTTAAGTAAGAACCTCAGGAGTAAACGAGTTGTTTCAGTAGAGCTGGCCTAAATTGAAAAGGCTCCATATGCTAATTTTAGAGGTGCTCAAAGTAACCAGACATAATTTCAACAAGACTATCATTAGCCCTGATTTGTTTCTCTTGGTTTCAACTGCCTCTATTAATTTCTCAGCCTGTCAACTTTTCTATAAAACAAGAATTGTCATAAGAAAATATATTTTCACCCTCCTTTTTCTCTATATACTTTGGATTGTGGCTGTAAAAAGATTTTTTTCCCAGCAAGTCTTCTGAATTCTGTTCTAGTATTTATTCATGGAAATGCCAGCTTCTCTTATGGAAGTACATGACAGGTATTGAATCAAAACTTATTATATTTAGTATAAACACCTTGGTTCTATACTTCTTAATCAACAGTGTTTTAAACAAAAATAAACTTTTAACAGAAAAATTTATACATCAGTCCGTCTCTATGTTCTGTCTTTCAAGAATGAAATAAAAACCTTTTACATTTTTTTTGAGATCCACTCCACTTTCTGTCATACCCTCAGCTTTCCCTCATTTGTACATACTCTTCATATATATAGAGACATATGTATAAATTATTAATATGCTGTATATTTTCTCTCTCAGCAAGGGTCAAGGAGCTGAAATTCTTTTTCATTGTTTAACCTATGCTCCTCATACTCCTCTTTCAGTGCTAATTGTACTTTCTCTATCTATTGAATAGACAACATGCAGCATTATTCTGAGATTTTTTAGAAGAATAAAAAGCTTGTGAAAAAAAAAATCTAAAACAACTAAAATGTCAGGAAGAAACTTATCTCTGGAAGCTTACAGAGAATGGAGGTGTTTTGAGTGCACAATTGAGGCTTCCCAGAAAGTTCTGCTGCTGCTCTTTTGAGCTTCCTGCATTGTTTCATGACATGATCTCTGAAGACATCACTGTGCTTCACTTTACTCCTGTTTAATCATCTACAGATCATTTTCTCATTATTACTTATACTTCTGCAAAATTCATCCTAACCTCTCAACAGAAAAAAAGAAAAAAGAGCTATAACAGACAGTGAAAAATTCAGAATCTACATATATAATAAAGGAAATATGAAATTAAAATATAAGATTGTTTAATGTGTTCACCTGCTGTCTGAAAAACTCTGCTCCTCCAAAGGAAAATACATGGTGAAAAATGCAAGTATTAAAATAAAGATATTATAACTATATATTATAAAATAAATATATACTTACAAATAAGTATGCATAAATGCATATTATATAATAAATATAAAAATATAACATTACCCAGATAAATCTACGTTTAAAAATTTAAATAAATAATCAGCATAATACATTGGCCGTAAAACCTTTTGCATCTGTACCATATATATATATATATATATGCTCAAAACTAAGCTCCTTTGTAGTACTTGTGTTTACTAAAGGATAAGCTCTTTTAGTATCAAAATTAAATCCATGTATGCATTTAAAAAGTTTTGATATAACACAAAATTAATTTCAAGAAACTGCAGCTATAAGTACCATATAGAACCTCAAAAACAACAATGGATGGAAATGATATAATATTTGGCATTTAAATTATTGAGAAAGAGGAATTTTGAAAGACTTAGTCTAATGATGAATTAACAAAATTAAATAATCTTGTCTTCAAAATGCGCCACTTGCTAACCTCAAGGTCATTAATTTGGTACGGTCTATTTTTATACAATAGACTGAAGAAAAAAGAATTGATCAAATTAAATAAATAACTTGTGTAAATAAATAATTCTGCAATTATTTTTCAGTTGAGAGTTTCTTTGCCTTCTAAAAAGAGGGAGGGAAGGAAGGGATTAAAATTTGGTGGAGTAAAATTTGTAAGGTTTAAAACAACACATAAAACAATCAAAAAAAATTTAGATAGCTTGTCCTTCACTATTGATTTCTACCATAAAGTTCTAGAAATTATAAAGCGTGACCTTTCCTTATTCAAATATAGAAATATTTTATAAACTGAATGTTAGCTATTGCAAATAAAATTAGACATTGCAAAATAAGGTGATCATCATTGTATAAAAGTGATACTGCAGAAGTGTATGAGGATAATGTTAACAACTTAATATTATGTAAATCATATGCTGGAAATGTGGAAGGAATATGCATTTCTCATTTTTAGTTCCTGAAACATGGAAATATTATAGCTGCATACAAGATAACATGATGATTTCCTGGCTTGTGCTCTGTAGGAGCAAGTGTCTTCTACAAGATTTCTGAAAATGGCCACAGTCATTCTCGAATGTTACTTGATGATCTAAACAAGGTGGAAAGCTGTTCCTTCTAGAGTCTGAATTCCCTTTGACTTTCCTCACTACATTCCCACAATTCCACCACTTTGCAAACAACACAGGCAATCACAAATGAGGTTATTTTTCTTTCATGAGTATTCCAGGTGATTCAAATATTGCATATGAAGTCAAACTTTCACAATTTTACCCCAAAATTCCAAATATCAAAGTGCCTTCTCACATAGATGTTGCCTCCCTTACATGATCTCCACCTGTACCTGTTGGGGGTTTCTTTTAGTTGTATTTTGTTCCATTTTTTAATTCAAAGAGCTAATGTATTCTTAGTAAATATAATTCTTAGAGTATTTGTGGGCCAGAACTACAGGTAAAACCCTTAATTTTGTGAAGAGAAACCCACTGGTGTGAGACTTCCAACTGCATTGAATTTCTCCAGATTTCTGCTACTGGTTCTACAGAGTCACTTCTCAAAGATGACTGTGCACAGTCCTCTCTCATCACTGAAAGACTCAAAGAAGTTTTGAGATACTAGAAAAAGAAGTTGGCAGCATCTCATTTCCTCCAAGAGGGGGTCTAATGCCTTTGATTGTTTTAATGCCTGGCAGAAGATCCAGTTCCTCCACAAGCAAAGGAAAAAATGTTTACATTTATAGTTAACTACTAGACTCTTCTCTTTTTTCCTCCTTTGTCACTGATTGAGAAGAACATGTCAATACAAGGATTTAAAGTTATGTCTCAAAGAGGACTGTTTGAGGCTCAAAGAGACCCTCAAAGAGGCTTTTCCCTTCCTATAATTCTTAGTGACTGTGATTAAATGGGCCAAGACACAGAGTGAAGCACCCCTGGAACAGCGAAGTGAGTAAGCATAATTATACCTACCTTTTCATGGAAAGGAAGCCTGTCTATGTATGAAAAAGATTGAGAAGTACAAGGGAAATTTTCAAGGCATAAATATGAACATGGGTGCCAAGGAAGGTGAACTGGTGTATTTGTCTTCTGAAGCCTTGCAACACTCTAACAATTACCTTTCCATCAAGAGACATTTACACTGGGGGTTGGGAAAAATAATATCCAGACCACCTGTTGGGAAGCCTGTGTTACAAAGCTTTAGTGTTTCACCCTGTCAATGAAATAGTTGGTTAGCTTTATGAATCATAGAATTGTCTTACCACTAATTCATTACTTGAATGAGTGTGTATTAAAAAACGGTTTTCACAAAATAGTACTTTTCCCATACTTTGAAATTCAAAACAAACACTTTGTTCCTAAAATTGGGATAATTTAATTTGCAGCAACAAAGATTTTTTGCCACTTTTGGATTTATAAGTGAAACCAGCTGAATTAAATGAAATAAATTTGCAAGTGAAGCAATTCAAAGTAATTACTTCAGTGGGGATCAGCATGGCCACAGTGGTTTTCTGCGTCTTCAAGCCTTACCATATCCAGAGGAATGGACTGCTGTACAGGGACCTTTCAAAGTCAAAGGAGATCTGAAGTACACCCAAGCTGCTGATTTTCTGGCCTTTACACACACCAAAAATGTGAGGAAAGTTATGCCCATGTATCTTAGAAGAGGAAGGAGAGGGTATTTAGATTAGGGAACTGGTAGCAAGGGCTGATGAGCACAAATCAGAGGAGCGGATAGATAAACACCACTTAATAAATTACGGAAGAGGCAAAGAAGCTTTTGGACAACTCAGGCATTCAAGCTCTAGATGGCTGTAAATATGAGCAAACTGGAGTTATGATCAATAAGGTTTACCTAAGAAGTTTCAAACGGCAGTTTAACAATCTATCAAAAAAAAAAAAAAAAAGGAATTGATTATCACTATCCACAAAACAATTTATGTTTCTTTTTTCTTATTACAGTACTGCTTACACTTCTACTTAGTTCTATACAATGGAACTTAGGTTTAGTTTAGATATTTCAAGGACAAATCACATATTAAGTTTTAACTACTATCAAATATTTCATAAATGGAATGCCATATATAGATCTGTTTAAAGAATTTCAAACAACTGTTAACGTCTCTGAAAAAAAATAGCTACAAAAATACAAAAATCACGTTTCTAAAGCATATTTAGTTACACCAGTTGGAAGCATGAAAAATAGTTTTAAAAAAACACCCTGAAAAGCCACTACTGTAAAGATTTGAGTCTGCCTAACTGATACGTCTAGACTCATTAAATGTCAAAATACTAACTGTGTCTTATTTTCAGAACACAGAAATGTATATTTTTCATGTCACAGATACCAGAGGTGAAAAGCAATTTAATTCCAAGCTGGCATGATATTAAAAAGAACTGCTGCAGAGATTTCAGGAACAACAAACCCACTTCAGACCTCAGGGAAAGCCTGCAGAGAAGTGTCCTTACTAAAATTTAAAAAGAAAGGCTTTGAACTACAACATGGAAACAAATACGGACATTTTCTGTGAGCTCAAAAAAATAAAAAAGGAAGAGAATAGATTATTCCAAAACGGAAATAAGGTCCTGGCACCTCGGCTATAAAAAGCTCACAAGACTAAATATGTTTAGTCTCTTCCCTTCATGTTTAGCTTCAATTTTGACTAAGAAAATATTATCCTTTCAGATCAATAAATCTTGGTAATGGCCTCTGCAGAAGTTAATTTCCACTTTATTCTATACAGTAGGGAGCACAGTATGAGAGACTCAAAGACTTATAAAGCATACTGTGCAGCTGGGAAGAACTACAGGTTAAGTGCAGATCTTGCCTCTTGAAACTTCAAAAGACAGTGAAAGAAGAATGAAGGAAAATTAGGGCCAAAGAGAGATGCTGATCAAAACCAGCAATTTAGGACTTTTCTTCTTATGCAAAAGCTCAAAAAGCCTAACAGTGGTTCATTAGGAAAGTAACCCTGTAAGCTGTAATATTTATTGTTTTCTTTTTTTTTTTTTAATATGAGTTTTTAAACACTGGGCAGTACTTCCAAGGCTTGGTAACTACAACTTGGTAACTAACTTGGCCTGATGACCACAACCAGATGTGTTATGACTTACCAACATGAAATAAGGGCTCCACAATCTGGCTTCAACTTCAATGGCACATGTCTCCCTCCTCTGGTTTATCAAGTTCTAATAATAGCCACCTCATCTCATATGATGTTTTCATGTGAGATGGAAAATGGCAGCACACAACCACAGGGAAATGTAGTCTTGAGTCTTCATACATATGGAGGAAATGGTCTCATTGAGAGAGGACGAGATGATAACAAAATGCTCCGGCACGAAGCCTGGATGACCAACTGTCCATGTCATTTTCCTGCAGCCTGCCTGACAGAGTCCTGTCACAGTTGCACTGTCAGTGCAAATGACATCCTCCCAGACACATTTGGAGCTGACTTCTGCAGCTTCTGCAGCAGACCAAGGATTGTAAGCATGATATATGAACCTGATTTCTTTGGAACAAGAAGAGAGTTTGCTTGTATAAAGGGACAGTGTGCCATCCACATTCTGGATCAGAGGAAAGGTGCTGGCCTTTTTACTTGCAAGTATAGGTGAGCTGTATAGCCAAAGGAGTGAGGATAGCATCAGATGGGTCAGTGGGAGCTGTGGATGCCTATGGGCTTTAAAATGCATGCTCTCTAAAGGAAACCACCTCTCTCCAGAAGACCATACAGAAGGTATCCTCCTAAAACTGGCACCTTGGATATATGTAGGCAGTTTTATGGAGTTTTACTGAAAAGACAGTAGAGTAGGACTACACAGCTGAAGACAGAGGTTTAGGTAGTTGGGACTACCTAAATGAAACTTGCAGAATGAAAATTGCAGAATGAAACTAAAATGAATAATGCAGGATGAAATAAATGCGACCTGGGCCCAGCACCTACACTAAGTCAGAAGGTTGGTGAGGAGGATTAGTAGCAGTGGGCTCTTCATTCCTATTTCTGTCAGTTGTAATGAATAGAACTAGGTAATTTTCAAGGTCCCTTCTAACCCAAACCATTTGGTGATCCTGTGATTACATTCAATAATTTCCCAGACGCAGCAATGAGCTTCTGAAAGGTCTGTACAGTGCTCCGGGGTCCTGCATCTCCCCCTGCCCAGCGTTACCAGAACAGTGATGCATGACAGGCTACAAAGCTGATAGAGTTCCCACAGGGCAACAGAGGGCCAAATAGGAATGGACAAGAGGATTTTGTCAATTTCCTAGGGAGTGTCTGTTCTTGATTGTCTTGAGGTGTTGAAGATAAATTGTTAATTTATTTCATTTAGCATGCTGTAAGACTTTAGGACTCACTGTGAGAGTTTTATTTATGTGAAGAAAGACTTGTACACAAATGGTCCTGGTAAATTACCAGTAACTATGTTCACATCTGTGCAAGTGTTATTCATATTATCAGGCTCTTCTAAGCTATATTTCCATAGAGTACAATGAAGAATATCTTTGCAATTCCTGAGAGGGAATACATTTGGTTTGCAGGCACTAAAAAAAGGGAGTGAAAGATGGAGCTTGCTGGAGAAGAAATTATTATTTTACTTTTTTTAATCTAAGAGCACTTATCATATTACTTCTTACTAATCCTAAATGCTTATTGGAAAGACAAAAATTTAATTGACATTAGAGTTTATCACTGTAATAGGATATAGATTACCATAAAGGCAACATAAAACACTATTGCACAGAGCTGTTAACAAGGCCTCCTGATTAGCTGTGCAAAACAGTTTTGTGCACCATGTTTTTTGCAGGTATGTTTTTTAGGAAAAACTCCAAGTATTATAATGAGTGACTGAAGGCAGAAGGCAGCAAAGAACTCAGAGCAGAGAAAATGTTGTTTTACTCTTCAGGCAATAAACAGACACTTGAGTCTGGCTTCAATTCTTTCTGTCACAGATAACCTAATAACCATGATCCACTGGTTAAACACCACTAGAAAATTAAGGCAATTATTTTCCTTATTCACAAAATGTTTGTTACAGGAACGTGTAAAAAAATTTACCCAGGAAGTAGAGAGGAGAAATTGGTTTACATACTATACCTCAAGAATTGCTCCACCAATTTTATTCTAAAAGCAAATTTTTCCACCTTTTCTATTGAAAAGAAGCCTGGAAGACTGCTAGTACCTTTGAGGAAGTTATGAGAATTTTGAAATAATGAGACATAATTAAAAAAAATAAAAGCTTTCAGTACACACTATGAATTCAACCCCTTATTTTTAGTTTAAAAAAATTATAATAAAATCTTTGTAACTCTTGAGATATAACAACTTGCTTGACATTGGATAAGGGTGTGGGCAAACAGACAAACAATGCAGGAGCAGTGGTAGTCAAAACTGTGGTCCATATTTTGAGTACTTAGGAAGTCAATAAAACTTTTGCAGTTTCTGGCTAGCTTTTTCTTCTTGATTTTGCCCCTGAATATTACAGAGCTGGGGAAGATATGTCCTATGGATCCAATCACTTCCAGTGATAATATTTTTCCTGCACGCTGCAATATAGGAGAAAGCATAAGGAACCAGCCTCAACTGATCCTACCTTATCTTTTTCTGTATCAGTGCACTACAGATAATTTTTGTTCCTTTTTGCAATTTATATCATAGAAGTATTAATGAATCTGATTCTCCCTTTTGTAGAACCATTTCTGGAGGAATGCTGTGATTATAATCTGACCCCCCTGTAGAACATTAGATGAAAAACTCTTTAAGAGCATTGTTAGAAAAATACCTTGTAACGGGAAAAGAATAGATTTGGCAAAAGGAGAAGTAGGTATTAAAGCAGAAGCCTTACTTTTTACTACTTACTAACTCAAAGAGTAAGCAGGAATATGCTTGACTTTTAAAGAATTACCACAAATTACTTCCTATTCAACCTGAAGAGTACACACACACACACACACACAGAGGCATCATACTTGACTGCAATTCCCACAATGGAACATCACAGGACCCTATTTGCCTTCTGTATTTTGAGGTTGATCACAGAAGCTCCAGTTGAATTTATATTTTTCTGCTGTGCTATATTGCTGCATGTCTGAGCTCATCTATGTTTTATCCTAATTCTGTACTACAAAAGAACACTAAAAATGTAACTAGATTACATGGTAAATTCCGTTTCTAAAGATCCTCCGACTTTTGCTGAATTCAGTTTAATTTAGGCCCTGCAGTGCTTTATGTACTATTTCACTCACTTTAGCTTTCCCAACAAATGAGAGAAGTAAACCATAGGGGTTTTTTGACTTTAAAAAACACTTTTTTTCTAAGAAGTCAGAACAATGGAAACAAAGTGTTTCAAAAAGTATCTCCTGTTCACTATTGTACTTCCAGAAATAACTCAGAAGCCAGAACTATCTCATTTCCTATAGTTTTAATTCATTAGTTTTCTTTCAACTTTGAAAATTTCCTACTTATATTATGATGTCATGCCACAAACTAGCTATGACAGGACATCAAAGAATTTAACAGATCACCTAATTCTGTGATCTTGACAGCAGTGTGAAAAATATTTTCATGAATCCTCTATCTCTACTTTGTATACAATGGGGATTGTCTGACATTTAGTAAATGCTAACATCTAGATTTCCAGAATTCTGTTCAGTGGTAGTAAAATCTGCCCCCAAACAATCCACAATGCAGTTGGTTTTTTAATTTCCAAGCATAGTTAAATTAAAGTTTGATCTGTGTGGGTTTGTAATCATGTTGCAGAGAGAAGAGGGTTTTTGTTGGGTGGGGAGAGGGAGTTGTTCATTTGTTTGGGTGGGTCTTTTTGTCTGCTGATATTGTTGTTGGTTTGGTTTGGGGTTTTCATTCCCAGAGATGTATGTTCTGGGAAAAATGAGGCAAGTGACTGAAACCTGTATGTGCAAAGGAAGAGATTTTCCTTTCATGGGCTATTTGAACACTGTCTGCCACACTGAATATATTCTCATCCTTCCTTGCTCCAATTTTGCAAGCCAAATCTGCTTCAAGCAGAAAAGTTACATTGAGGAGCCCTATATTTAGTCTTCTTGTAATCTGGCATAGCAGCAGGAGAGGTTCCATCAATCGGCTGGAGTTCTGCTGTTTCCTTGGTTGACATTAGCTGGAGAATCTCTTTCCTTGAGAGGTGCAGAATCTCAAAATGATTCTGAAAATCTGACTCTGATGTTAGAAGACTTCACTGAGGGGAAGCCACCACTGGTTCATTTGAAACACAGATTGAAAAACTTTCTGACTTGAGAAATGACACACAGAAATATGCTCCAGATTTGGAGCATGTGTTTTGTCATTTCTGAAGACTTTTAACAAAAATTTCATTTTACTACCATTTTCAGCTTACTTAAACAATGATAAAATCACACACATATTTTTTGTCTTCTCTGGAAAAAAAACTATTCCAGTTTCAGAAGCAGGATTTGGAACATCTGGTTTCCCAGGAAAAGGACATGTTTAGGAAAGTACAGTGTTGTCTGGTTTTCATAGTCCACTGGTGATTGCCATCACCTGCAATAAACGCTGGCCAATATGTTTATCTCCTCAATTTGATGAAACTAAATCAATAGAAAATCCAAATCAGGTGCCATAATGTCTTAAGTAGAAGAATCCTATTACCCACACACGGCTCCCCCTTCTGAATGATGCATTGGGAATGTGAGGCGGGCGAGCTCATAGGTCGATGCTGAAAGGTATGACCCTGTTGGCCCCATATTTTGAAACATGCCAGAAGCCTGTGTACAAATAGTGCTCTTTTCCTCACTTCACAAATTTCAGCAGTTTAACAAGTCCCTGAAGTGAGGCAGAATGCAAAGCCTCATCCAAAGCATCACAACAAGAAGCTGGAAACCCTCTGGAGACCTGCAGTCCGCCAGTGCCTCCACTCTGCTGATCTTGTCTAAGCTGTGCTGAATGAAGGTCAACCTTTCAATTAATGCCTATTCCACTGTAGCAAATTGCTTTTTTTTACCCGTCAATTGATATGATATAGGAGACTTTTTATTATTAATAATTTAAAGGTTCTATCTTTGTTCCCTTATCCAATGGCCTGCTTTAAAGCATTAGTGGAGAATATTAATAGGGTTGCTTTCACATGGGATATGTTGGTGTAAGAGATAGTACCTATAATAAGGTTGAGCATGAGGCATAGGTAATCCCCAGGTACTTTGTGATATTTGATTTGATTTGTGGTCCTTTGCAAAAGAGGCAAAACATGCTTGAACCTGATAAATGTCCTGTAAGAGAATGAAAAATATCTATTGGTCAGAGAACAAAATTACTCCCAAGGGAATATGTTGCTTTAAGAAAGAATATTTTCCATATCCAACTTACTGCTAATAGCACAATGAGCTAGAGGAAGAGCCAGAGAAAGGTCAGACTTAGATGACTCTTCAAACTCCTTCTATTTAGACTGTAATAATGCAGTGCAATAAAGTTTTACAAAGAACAAATTCTTTCCATAAGTATTTTATTAACTATTAGCAGGTTTGAAGCGGTTTAGTTAAAATACGGCTACATTTACCTTTATAAAACATGTCAATAGACTTCAGAAATTTCTATCTCTATTTTCCTTATAGCTTTTCCTGATAGGAGTCTATTTTCATCTGCAGGTTAATAGCACCTAAAATTTTGGGATACTGCTCTTGCTTGTTTACAATTAAATTATAGCTATGAACAGCAGTGCAGCAAATCCAGCATGTCTTAAACTGAATTCTTCAAGGCTCAGACCAGTAATGGCAGAGGATATTTTTAATAAAGACAGTAGGCAATGTTTTCCCAGTTCTATTTGTCAAACAAAAGGTTTATTTCTCATCAGCACAACCTTGACTTGGCATCCAAAATCTCACGTGACCTTGTGAGAAAAACAACTTGAAGATCCTTAGCATCGGAATTTTTTCTTCTCTATCCCTTCCTGTTTGGTTTCACTTACTTTGTAGTTTGTGGATGTTAAAACACTATATTCTTGAAGAATGAATACTCATCTATAATAGTGTAATTTTGTTGGGGTTTTTATTATTATTATTTCTAAAACAAGCCTTAATGTTCCTCAAGCACAAAAAATTCTATTGATTTTTTTTATGTCTTTGGTGATATGGTCCTCAGTGCATTCATGAAATTTGAAATTTAAAATTATAGAGAGAAGATGGAACTAGCTGAATATCAGTGAGACTAATGCAGTATAAGAGACACATCTCACATAGTGTCTGAAGAGGACTCCAAAAGTAAGGAAAACTTTTGGAGATAACAAATAGAAGAAAAGTTTTTGAAAAGCGACTTTATGATTTGCATAACTGGGCTATTTCAATTAACCATCATTCAGGCAATAAAGTGGAGACCTTTCTAGGGGTTTAAAATGTGTAAATGTCCAAACATGACTGGTAGTGAGACAGTATATCCTAAAAGAATATAAAACCAAAGAAGCCATGTACTACAGAAGTGAGATGCCTAGTATTCAGTAGAACACCAGTCTTGCTACCCCTAGAGAAAAATGGCATAATTTCCCATTTTCATGAGCTAAATCAATAACATTAATTATTTTAACTAGTGAATGTGTTTCTGTAGGAAAAGCATAAAAAAGAGGGTTAAGTGCTTGAAAAATGACAACACAGACATCTTTCACATCTTGGTATTATGGCTTGAAGTATTAAATCATTACAGGAAAAGAAATGACACGGCTTGCCTCTTGGTGAAAGTGGCTGACAGAAGGACTTCTTCACGCACACACACCACAGAAAAACTTACTTAAATGCACAGAGAAGGTTTGCACTAATGTTCTAGTTATCACCAGCACTGAAAACTCTACTCTTCCTTTTATTCTTTTCAATAAAAACTGCAAGCATCTCCAAGCTTTTCTCATTAACCGCTCTTTTCTATACTTATCAGCATCTTTTCCACATTGTTGGGGCCATTTTCCAAACAATCGTTTGAGGGAAGGGGAAAAGCCAAAGCAATAATAGGCTCAGGGTCACAATTGAGACTGTTCCATATAATAAGCAAACCTGAAACAGTAAACTGAGAAAGAAAGAGGGAAGGAGAAGGAGAGAAAAAAAAATGCTGACTTGGGTCAGGGGTCAGCTCTCTGATCTCATTGTCAGCGCCTCTGCCTTTTGCGTTATGGAATTTGTCTTTCATTACCCTGTCTGCCACTCCTGTCAATACACCCTGAAAAGACTCCTCAATAGGAAATTGTAAAGTTCTGGTTGAGGTAACAGGAGGAACTAACCACTGAAGCCAGCCTGTGGCTCACTGCCATTTCCTGGGTCTCCGCCCTGGTGCCACTCTTCCCCCAGCATTGCCTCACAGAGCATCAGCAGGGACTGCAAGGGAAGAGAGGTTACACAGCCCGCCCCACCCCACCCCTCCCTCCCAGGCAGAGCATCCCTGCTGCTTGAGGGAATGTGGAGCTTTAATATCTGAGCCCCTCAAATGCCGCAATGGCAAACAATGCAGGAACACCCACTAACACAAAGAACATTGCACAATCATTTGTTTCACCAAGAGAGAGAACATAATGATTTTCTGAAACAGGAGATGAGGTAAAATGGAGACTCTTGAGTGTGGAAACAGGAACTTTAAGCATCATAAATGATGAAGATATTTAGTTCTGGTTTATTCCCTCTAACTTCCTATCGTTAACAGACTGGGTATTTCCATCATAGTTAAGAGAGCTATAATCTCCCCTGACATTTGTACTACGTCAACCTATATTGAAGGCCTTTCCAATTGAGTACTCAATTATCATTAGCACTGCTGAACGTCCCAAGGAGAGTTTTTACTTGGTACAAATTAATGAGTGATTTTCAGTTTTCAAACAAAAATACTTGCACATTAAATCCCATTTGAAATGTCAGATTTTCTTTTGTTTTCAGTTTATCCTTCAATTTAAGTTAAACTGTATTTAAATATGTTTGGTTGGTTGGTTGTTTTTTTATTTGAAGTATTTTCTTGAAATTGCTGTACTCTACTCAAACTTGTGATGTGAACTCATGAACTCTAAATTTAGTTATATGACTGGTGAATATATAAAACCCTTCACTGGAAAATTTTTCTTGAAATAAAGAATCACGTGTCCACTCTTTCTGAAGTTCCAGCAAACTGTAATTAAAGCTTTGCTTTTTGTTTAGACACAATCTAGATCAGCAAATTTTAAAATGTCACTGTCCTTGGAGGTACACTGAGATCTCTGAAGCCAAACTTAAATATTTGCATAGTGCTACTCATAAATTTGCTAGGATATGTCTATTCTAGTTGCTAAACTCTGTCTAAGTTTACCAAGAAGAGTTGTGGTATGGCTGATTGAATCCAACCTAATTCATCTTACACTTCCTATACAAGGGAGACCTCACTAAGGAGGATGTTTTGATTTTTGTAACATTTTCTGCAAAAGTCCAAAGCAATCCAGTAGTGCTTTAACTAAGTAGTTTAGTCCTATCAGCTTCAGAAAGTATCCTAATATCAACTTCTGTACCTTGATTACTTTCCCTATAGTTTCTCAGTCTA